>NC_069433.1:45464820-45503493 GCF_026875155.1 Cherax quadricarinatus | reverse complement strand
TTTTTCTGAGTTCCCAAAACCTCCGGGTGGGGCCAGTTTCACCCTCAAAATTTATCTTGATTTTACCAACCTTGCCACGGGAGGCCGTGTCAACCCCAATTTACTCTATTTAAACCGGACCTTCCAGGGGAGGCCAGTGTCATCTCAGATTATTTCTGAGTCACCAGCTTGCCACGTAGGCCGTTCACCCCGAGTTATCCCCCCAGTTTAGCCTTGCCAAGGGGGGGCCGTGCAGCTCAAGTTATCTTGAGTTCCCAGACCTTACCAAAGGAGGCCAGTGTCCCCCGAGTTATCTCCATTTCCAACCTTGCCACGAAAGGGGCTAGTGTCCCCTCAGAGTTACTCAGGTTAACAACATTGCCAGTGGGGGGCGTGTCAGCCTCAGGTTATATCTGAGTTACCAACAAGCACGTGTTGGCAGTGTCAGTCTCAGAGTTTATTTCTGAGTTTACAGACCTTCCCCACGAGCCAGAGTCAGCCTCAGATTACCCTGAGTTCCCAGACCTTCCCACTGGGGGGCCGTGTCACCCAAGTTACCTCTGAGTTACCAGACCTTGCCACGTGGAGGCCAGTGTCACCTCGGGTTATCTCTGATTATAGACCTTGAAACGGGGGGCCATGTCAGTCTCAGATTTATTTCTGATTACCATCCTTACCACAAGGCCAGTGGTCGCCTCAGAGTTACCTGGTTCCCCACCTTGCCACGTGGGGGCCCCAGTGTCAGTTCAAGTTATTTCTGAGTTACCAACCTTCCACATTGAGCCAGTGTCAGTGTCAGAGTTATTTCTGATTTACCAACATTGCCACGATGGGGGCCCATGACACCCCTAATTATTTCAAAAAAACTGATTTTAGGAGTGAATACCGTCCCCCAAACTTAGATAGGCCAAGGGAAACTATAGGGGAGGAAATGTAAGGCCCAAGGCACGATAATGTAAAATTTCGGGAGACTTTAACTTTAGTCATGTTGTTTGGGAATTTCTTGACGGGGGTTTAGAATATACAAATTCTTAGAATTTTTCAGGATTTTTTTTTTGAAGCGTTTTGTGTCAGAACCTAAAAGGGGAAATAACCGTTGACTTATTATGGCAAACAATAAAAACCCTTTTTTAATAATTTAAAAATTTTCAGAGGAATGGGTGCTAGCGACCACAAATCAATTACTTTAGCATTGAATGGAAGTACGATGTGCGATAACTCATAACAGTCCCGATTTTCGCTTCAGTTTACGGGGGTTTTAGAGAACTTTTTTCATCTTTTTGACGGGGGTACGAAGAGAGCATCAATATGACATTTTCTGAACCATACATGTGCTAAAAGAACTTTTTTTCCCAAATTTTAAAAAATTAGATCAAATAAAAATACCCAAAAAGGATGATTAATAGGCCAAATATCTACTTGGGCATAAGAAAAAAATTTTAAAGGGGCGATCAAAAAGGTAGGTCATCTTATAAATCAGTATTTTGACTTTAAGGGGGACATTAAAAAGGGGGAAAGAAAAGCTAAAAGGGACTTGAATTTTCTGGGGATTCAAAACTAACCCAAAAAAAGTTTTTTCCAGGTTTTAAGAACAAAGTTAGAAAAAAAAAGGGTCCCTTAAAAAATAATAAGGGCCCCTTACGAAAAAGAGAATGAAATTGCTTTTTTTAAATATTATTTTTTCCTTCAGTTTTTTACCGGGAAGACACTAACAATTTTCCAGTAATTAATTTTTACATTTGGCTAGAAGAAGAAAAATTTAGTAACATCACAGTCACTAGTGGATGGGGAAAGCAGATAACAACTGAAGCAAAATAAGTCCCGGGTTTAAGAGGTTTTTTCAAGTGTTCTTAAAGGAAAGCAAAATTGAACTCTGTGAACCATTAACTAATATTTTTATTTTATCTCTCAACAGGTGTAGTGGTCTGATATGTGGAAGATGGCTAATGTAACTCCTATTTTAAAAAGGGTCAAGTCGTTACCGTCCAATTACCGCCCAATAAGCCTGAACCTCAATTGTAGGCAAATTACTAGAGTCAATTAACTGAGATTATAAAAGCCATCTCGATAAGCATAGCTTGATTAATGATACCAGGCATGGATTCCAAGAGCCGGTCTTGTCAACCTAATTTAATTAACTTTCTTCAGTAAAGCTTTTGAGGCTGTTGCCCACAATAAAGAAATTTGATATTATTTACTTAGATTTGTAGTAAGGGCTTTTGATAGAGTTTCCGAACCATAGACTGTTAAAGAAGTGGCAGCATCATGGCATTGGGGGAAAAGTGCTCTCGTGGATCGATTCATGGCTCATTCACTGAACAGTAAGCCGAGAGTGTCCATAAATGGGTTAAATCCGAGTGGGGATCTGTAACAGTGGCGTTCCCACAGGATCAGTATTGGGCCCGTGATATGGAGCAAATTCGTCGCCGATGACACATAAAGATAGGTATGATAATTTATTCAAACGTAGATGTTATGGAACTTCCAGGAGGATTTAAACAAACTCTATCTTGGTCAGAAAAGTGGCAGAATGCAGTTCAATGTAGATAAATGTAAGTTCTGAGCTTGAGTGCACCATAACCCTAGTACTTATAAGTTAAATGATGCAGAACTTAGCCATACAGATTGCGAAAAAGGACTTGGGTGTTATGTGGAGCAGCAACCTTAAACCAAGACAAGCAATGCTAACGTACGTAGTAAGGCAAATAGATTAGGTGGGATTTATATCAAGATGTTAAGCAACAGAAGTCCAGAGGTCATACTGCACTTTATACATCATAGTAGGGCCTCACCTAGATTAAGCAGCTCATGTTTCTGGTCTCCGTATTACAAAATGGACATAAATCGTAGAAACATTCAGCGTAGATGACTAAATAATACAAGCATTAGAAATCTTCCTTATGAAGAAAGATTGAAAGACTCTTAAGTTTCATTCACTGCGTTAGACGCAGAATGAGGGAGACCTGATGAAGTGTATAATGGAAGATAGGTATTAAAAAGGGATATTTAATAAGGTCTGAGATGTCTCTCACCAAAGAGAACCCGCAGTAAATGGATTTAAATTAGATAAGTTTAGGATTTTAGATAGGACATAGGAAAGTATTGGTTTTGGAAATAGGGTATCGATGAGTGGAACAGTCTACCTAGTTGGGTTATTGAGGCTGGACTTTGGTAGTTTCAAATCTAGGTTGGATAAGAACAATGAAGTGGAGGGTTGGATTGAGTGACTTTCACATCAGAGCTTTTATTTTTTGTTCTTGGGTGGCATTGGAAAATTTGGTGGGCCAAATGTTTGTTTGTGGGATGAATTGTAAAGGACCTGCCTATATGGGTTAGCAGCCTCCTGCAGTGTTCCTCCTTTCTTATGTTCTTATGTTCTTATGTTATTATGTTACCAGACCTTGCCTCGTGGAGGCCAGCGTCAGCTTCAGAGTTACCCCTGAGTTACCAGACCTTGTCACGTGGAGGCCAGTTTCAGTCGAAGTTACACTGAGTTTACCAGACCTTCTGCCACGTGAGGCCAGTGCCATCCTAAGAGTTATGTCTGAGTGTACAGACCTTGCCCAAGTGGAGGCTAGTGTCAGCCTCAGATTTATCTCTGAGTTACCAGACCTTGGCACATGGAGGCCAGTGTCAGCCTCAGAGTTATCTCTGAGTTGCCAGACCTTGCCTCGTGGAGGCCAGTGTCCGTCTCAGAGTATTTCTGATTTACCAAGACCTTTTAACGTGGAAGGCCAGTGTTCAGCCTCAGAGTTATCTCTGAGTTACCAGACATTGCCACGTGGAGGCCAGTGTCAGTCTCAGAGTTATTTCTGAGTTACCAGACCTTGGCACGTGGAGGCCAGTGTCAGTCTCCAGAGCTAATTTCTTAGTTTACAAGACCTGCCACGTCGAGGCCAGTGTCAGCCTCTGATTTATCTCTGAGTTACTCATACCTTGGCACATGGAGGCCAGTGTCAGCCTCAGAGTTTATCTCTGATGCCAGACCTGCCTCGTGAGGCCAGTGCCCTCTCAGAAGTTATTTCTGAGTTACCAACCTTGGCACGGTGGAGGCAGTGTCAGTCTCAGAGCTAATTTCTGAGTACAAGACCGTGCCACGTCGAGGCCAGTGTCAGCCTCAGAGTTATGTCCTGAGTTATCAACACCTTTCCACGTTGAGGCCAGTGTCAGCCTCGAGAATTATCCTGAGTTACCAGACCTTTTTGGCCACATGAGCCAGTGTCCAGCTCAGAGTTATTTTCTGAGTTACTAACCTTGCCACCTGGAGCCAGAGTCAGCCTCAGAAGTTATCTCTGAGTTAACGCCAACCAGAAACCTTGAAACGTGAGGCCAGTGTCAGTCTCAGAGTTTATTTTCCTGAGTTACCAAACTCTTGCCACGTGAGCCAGTGCCCAGCCGCAGAGTTATCCCTGGAAATTTTTTTTTTTTTTTTACCAGACCTTGCCATTAAGGAGGCCAGTGTAGAACCTCAGTGTACTCTGAGTTATCAACCTTCCAAGGGGTGGCCAGTGGTCAGCCTCAGAGTTATCTCTGAGTTACACCAGACCTAACACGTGGAAAGTTCACTGTCAGTCCTCTAGTTCTCATCTGAGTTACTAGACCTTGCCACGCGGAGGCCCAGTGTCCGGATTAGAGTTATCTCTGAGTCACCAGACTTTCCCACGGATGGAGGCTAGTGTCAGTCTCAGGTTATTTCGAGTTACAAGATCTTGCCTACGGGAGGCCCCAGTGTTTAGCCTCAGGTTACTCTGAGTTACAAGACCATTGGCCACGTGGAGGCCAGTGTCAGTCTCCAGGTTTATTCTGATTTCCAGACTTGCTACGTGAAGGCCAGTGTCAGGCCTCAGATTTATCATCTGAGTTACCAGACCTTGCCACATAGAGGCCAGTGTCAGTTCCAGAGTTATTTCTGAGTTACGAGACCTTGCACGTGGAGGCCTGGTGTCAAAAATTCCAGAAGTTATCTCTGAGTTACCCAGACCTTGCCACTTGAGGCCAGTGTTCAGTGTCAGAGTATTTCTGAGTTACCAGACCTTGTCAACGGTTAGGCCAGTGTCCAACCTTGAGTGTTTATCTCTGAGTTACCAGACCTTGGCAAAGAGGAGGCCAGTGTCCCAACCTGAAGTTATCTCTGAGTTACCAGACCTGACCACGTGGAGGCCACTGTCAGTCTCTGAAGATATCTCTGAGTTACCAGAAAATTGGCACGTGGAGGCTGTGTCTGCTAAGAGGTTATCTCTGAGTTACTAGACCTTGCACGTGGTGTCCAGTGTCAGCCTCAATTTATCTCTGAGTTACCAACCTTGCCACGTGATTGCCAGGTCAGCCTCAAGTTATCTCTGAGTTACCAGACCTTGCTCGTAGAGGCCAGTGAGAGTCTCAGAGTTATTTCTGAGTTACCTCAGACCTTTGCCACACGATGAGGCCAGTGTCAGGTCCCAGAAAGTTATTTCGAGTTTACCAGACCTGCACGATGAGAGCCAGTGTCAGTCTCAGAGTTATCTCTGAGTTACCAGACCTGGCACGTGGATGTCAGTGTCAGTCCTCTAGAATTATTTCTGAGTTACCAGACATTGCCGACGCGGAGGCCCTAGTGTCCTGATTAGAGTTATCTCTGAGTCACCAGACTTTCCCACTGGAGGCAGTGTCAGTCCTCTAGTTATTTCAGAGTTTACCAGACCTTGCCACTGGAGGCCAGATGGTTAGCCTCAGAGTTATCACTGAGTTACAAGACCTTGCCACGTGGAGGCCAGTGTCAGTCCAGGGTTATTTCCTGAGTTTCCAGACCTTGCAACGTTGAAGGCCAGTGTCGCCTCAGAGTTATATCTGAAGTATCCAGGCCTTGCCACGTGATGCCAGTGTCTGCCTCAGAGTTATCTCATAGTTTTTCAGAGTTACCAGGCCTTGCCACGTGGAGGCAGTGTCAGCCTCAGAGTATTTCGAGTTACAGACTTGCCTCGAGGAGGCAAGTGGTCGGCCCTCAGAGTTATCTCTGAGTGTACCAGAGCGGCCCCGCCTTGCCATTGTGGAGGCCCAGTGGTCAGCCTCATCAGTTATCTCTGAGTTTACCAAACCTTGCCAGGTGGAGGCCAGTTTCCGCCTCACAATTATCTCTGAGTTACTCCCCAGACCTTGCCACGTGAAGGCCATGTCAGCCTCAGAGTTATATCTGAGTTACCAGCCTTGGCCACGTGATGCCAGGCTGCCTCAGAGTTATCTCATAGTATTTCAGAGTTACCAGGCCTTGCCACGTGGAGGGCAGTGTCGCCTCAGAGTTATTTCTGAGTTACCAGACCTTGCACGGGAGGCAAGTGGTCGGCCTCGAGAGTTATCTCTGGAGTTACTACCAGACCTTGCCATGTGGAGCCAGTGGTCACCTCACCAGTTATCACTCGAGTTACCAACCCGTTGCCAGATGGAGGCCAGTTTCAGCCCTCACAATTATCATCTGAGTTACCAGAACCTTGCCACTTGGAGGCCCATGTCAACCTCAGTTTATCTCTGAGTTACCGGACTTGCCACGTGGAGGCCAGTGGGTCAGTCTCAGAGTTATTTCTGAGTCACCAGAGACCTTGCCACATAGGCCAGTGTCCACCCTCAAGTTATCCATCCCCCGATTTCAGACCTTGCCCATGAGGAGGCCAGTGGTCACCTCAGAGTTATCTCTGAGTTACCAGACCTTACCAAGAGGAGGCCAGTGTCACCTCAGAGTTATCTCTCAGTTTCCCAGACCTTGCACGTAGGAGGCTAGTGACTCTCAGAGTTTATCTCATCGTTAACCAACATTGCCCACGTGAGGCAGTGTCAGCCTCAGAGTTTATATCTGAGTTACCAACAATGCACGTGTTTGGCAGTGTCAGTCTCAGAGGTTATTTCTGAGTTACGAGACCCTTCCACGTGGGGCAGATCAGCCTCAGAGTTACCTCTGAGTTACCAACCAGCACACGTGGAGGCAGTGTCAGCCCAGAGTTACCTTGAGTTACCAGACCTTGCCACGTGGAGGCCAGTTCAGCCCTCAAGTTAATCCTCAGGTTACAGACCTTGAAACGGGGAGGCCAGTGTCAGTCTCAGAGTTATTTCTGAGTTACCAGTCCTTACCACGTAGAGGCCAGTGTCAGCCTCAGAGTTATCTCTGAGTTACCCGACCTTGCCACGTGGAGGCCAGTGTCAGTCTCAGAGTTATTTCTGAGTTACCAGACCTTGCCACATTGACGCCAGTGTCAGTGTCAGAGTTATTTCTGAGTTACCAGACATTGCCACGATGAGGCCAGTGACAGTCCCTAAGTTATTTCTGAAAAACTGATTTTAGGAGTGATATACCGTCCCCCAAACTTAGATAGGGACCAAGGGAAACTACTATGGGAGGAAATTGTTAAGGCCACAAGGCACGATAATGTAGTAATTCTAGGAGACTTTAACTTTAGTCATGTTGATTGGAATTTCTTGACTGGGAATTTAGAATCATACGACTTCTTAGAAGTATTTCAGGATTGTTTTTTGAAGCAGTTTGTGACAGAACCTACAAGGGGAAATAACCTGCTTGACTTAGTTATGGCAAACAATGAATCCCTTGTTAATAATTTAGAAATTTTCAGGAGGAACTGGGTGCTAGCGACCACAAATCATTTACTTTAGCATTGAATGGAAAGTACGATAGTACGATAACTCAGTAACATCCCCAGATTTTCGCTTAGCAGATTACGAATGGCTTAGAGAACTCTTATCATCAGTTGACTGGGTAAAACGAGAGAGCTATCAATATGACAGTTTCTGAACACTATACATGCGCTCAAAGAACGTTTATCCCATAAAAGAAATTAAATCAAATAGAAATGACCCAAAATGGATGAATAATAGGCTCAAATATCTACTTGGGCATAAGAAAGAAATTTATAGGCGTATCAAAAGAGGTGAGGGTCATCTTATGAATCAGTATATTGACATTAAGAGGGACATTAAAAAGGGATAAGAAAAAGCAAGAAGGGACTATGAAGTTTCTAGGATTCTAAAACTAACCCAAAAAGTTTTTCCAGGTTTATAAACAAAATTTGTAGAGAATATATAGGTCCCCTTAAAAATAACTAAGGGCACCTTACTGACAAAGAGAATGAATGTGCCTTGATTTAAATAATTATTTTCTCTCAGTTTTTTAACACAGGAAGACATAAACAATATTCCAGTAATTAATTTTTATAACAGTTGGCTAGAAGAAATAAATTAAGTAACATTCACAGTCACTATGAGATGGTTGAGAAGCAGATAGACAGACTGAAGCAAAATAAGTCGCCGGGTTCTGATGAGGTTTTTTTCAAGGGTTCTTAAGGAATTGGCAAAATTGAACTCTGTGAACCATTACTATTAATTTTAATTTTATCTCTTTCAAACAGGTGTAGTGGTCTGATATGTGGAAGATGGCTAATGTAACTCCTATGTTTTAAAACAGGGGACAATCGTTACCGTCCAAATTACCGCCCAATAAGCCTGACATCAATTGTAGGCAAATTACTAGAGTAATTATAGCAGAGAATTATAAGAAGCCATCTCGAAAAGCATAGCTTTGATTAATATGCTCAGCATGGATTTCACAAGAGGCCGGTCCTTGTCTATAACAATTTATTTACTTTCTTCAGTAAAGTCTTTTGAGGCTGTGACCACAATAAAGAATTTGATATATTTCCTTAGATTTTTAGTAAGGCTTTTGATAGAGTTCCGCACCATAGACTGTTAAAGAAAGTGGCAGCTCATGGCATTGGGGGAAAAGTGCTCTCGTGGATCGAGTCACCAATGGCTCACTGACAGGAAGCAGAGAGTGGTCCATAAAAGGGGTTAAATCCGAGGTGGGATCTGTAAAATGCGTTCCACAGGGACAGTATGGGCCCGTGATATGAGCAAATTCGCCGATGACACCAAAGACAGGTAGGATAATAGATAAAAACGTAGATGTTAGTGGTAACTTCAGGGAGGGATTTAAACAAACTCTATCTTGGTCCAGAAAATGGCAGATGGCAGTTCAATGTAGATAATGCAAGGTTCTGAACTTGGGAGTGCCCATAACCCTAGTACTTATAAGTTAAATGATGTAGAACTTAGCATACAGATTGACGAAAAGGACTTGGGGATATGGTGAGGCAGCAAACCTTAAACCAAGACAGCATGCCAAGCGTTACGTAGTAGGCAAATAGATTATGGGATTTTTATTAATCAAGATGGTGTAAGCAACAGAAGTCAGAGGTCATACTGCAGCTTTATTATACATCATTAGTAAGCAGGCCTCACCTAGATTATGAGCCTCAGTTTTCTGGTCTCCGTATTAACCAAAAATGACAAAATTTCGTAGAAAACATTCAGCGTAGGATGACTAAATTAATACATAGCCCCCCAATTAGAAATCTTCCTTATGAAGAAAGATTGTAAGACTCTTAAGTTACATTCACTCGTTAGACGAAGAATGAGGGGAGAAACTGATCGAAGTGTATAAGTGAAGATAGGTATTAATAAGGGATATTAAATAAGGTCTTGAGGATGTCTCTCCAAGAGAGAACCCGCAGTAATGTATTTAATTAGATAAGTTTAGATTAGAAAGGACATAGGAAAGTATTGGTTTTGGAAATATGTAGTTGATGATGGAACAGTCTACCTAAGTTGGGTTATTGAGGCTGGACTTTGGGTAGTTTCAAATCTAGGTTGGATAAGTACATGAGTGGGGAGGGGTGGATTTGAAGGGGAAACTTCACATCAGAGCTTATTTCTTGGGTGCATTGAAAATTGGGTTGGGCAAATGTTTTGTTAAGTGGGATGAATTGTAAAGGACCTGCCTAGTATGTGTTAAGCAGGCCTCCTGCGTGATTTCCTCCTTTCTATGTTCTTATGTTCTTATGTTTATTATGTTACCAAGACTTGGCTCGTGAGGCCAGCTCAGCTTCAGAATTACCCCTGAGTTACCTAGACCTTGTCCACGTGGAGGCCAGTTTCAGTCTGAAGTTTATCTCTGATTACCAGACCTTGCCACGTGGAGCCAGTGCATCCTAAAGAGTTATGTTCCTGAGTTACCAGACACATGCACGTGGAGGCTAGTGTCAGCCTCAGATTTATCTCTGAGTTACCAGAACCTTGGCACATGGAGCCAGTTGGTCCCATCCTCAGAGTTAATCTCTGAGTTGCCAGACCTTGCCTCGTAGGACCATGTCCGGTCTCAGAGTTATTTTCTGAGTTACCAGACCTTGTAACGTGGAGCCAGTGTCAGCCTCAGAGTTATCTCTGAGTTACCAGACATTGCCACGTGAGCCAGTGTCAGTCTCATAGTTATTTCTGATACCAGACATTGGCACGTGAGGCCATGTGTCAAGTCTCAGAGCTAATTTCTGAGTTACAAGACCTTGCCACGTCGAGGCCAGGTCAAGCCTCAGAGTTATGTCTGAGTTACAACACCTTTCCACGTTGAGGCCAGTGTCTCAGCCTCAGAATTTATCTCTGAGTTTAACCAGACTTGCTCACATGAGGCCAGTGTCAGCGGTCAAGTTATTTCTGAGTTACTAGATCTTGCCACCTGGAGGCCAGAGTCAGCCTCAGAGTATCTCGGAGTTTACCAACCTTGAAACGTGTGAGGCCAGTGTCAGTCTCCGAGTTATTTCTGAGTTTACCAGACCTTGCCACGTTGAGGCCAGTGCCAAGCCCTCAGAGTTATCCCTGATTTACCATATTCCTTGCCAATGAGATGGGCCAATGTGAACCTCAGTGTTATCTCTGAGTTATCAACCTTCCCAAAGGAGGCCAGTGTCAGCCTCAGAGTTATCCCCTCTGAGTACCAGACCTTTACACGTGGAGTTCACTGTCAGTCTCTGAGTTATCTCTGATTACTAGACCTTGCCTACCGGAGGCAGTGTCCGTTTAAGTTATCTCTGAGTCACCCAGACTTTCCCACGTGGAGCCAGTGTCAGTCCAGAGTTTATTTCAGAGTTACCAGATCTTGCCACGTGGAGGCCAGTGTTAGCCTCAGAGTTATCCTGAGTTACAAGACCTTGCACGTGAGAGCCAGTGTCAGTCTCAGGTTTATATCTGATTTCCAAGACCTTGCTACGTGAAGGCCAGTGTCAAGCCTCAGATTTATCTCTGAGTTACCAGACCCTTGCCACAAGAGGCCAGTGTCAGTTCCAGAGTTATGTCTGAGTTACGTGACCTTGCCACACGTGAGGCCTGTGTCAAATTCAGAGTTATCTCTGAGTTACCAGACCTTGCCACGTTGAAGGCCAGTGTCAGTGTCAGAAGATATTCTGGTTACCAGACCTTGCAACGTTGAGGGCCATTGTCCAACCTAGTGTTATAATCCTGAGTACCAGACCTTGCAAAAGATAGGCCAGTTGTCCAACCGAAGTTATCTCTGAGTTACCAGATCCTTGACACGTGGAGTCCACTGTCAGTCTCTGATATCTCTGAGTACCAGAAATTGGCACGTGAGGCCTGTTGTCTGCCTAAGAGTTATCTCTGAGTTACTAGACCTTGCCACGTGGTGGCCAGTGTCAGCCTCAGAATTTAACTCTGAGTTACCAGACCTTGCAACGTGTATGCCAGGTCACCTCAGATTATCCTCTGAGTAACATAACCTTGCCTGCGGGGGGGGGCGTATAGGCCAGTGAAGAGCTCAGAGTTAATTTCTTAGTTACCAGACCCTTGCACACGTGAGGCCAGTGGGTCAGTCCCAGAGTTATTTCTGAGTTACCAGAACATTGCCACGATGAGGCCAGTGTCAGTCTCAGAGTTATCTCTGAGTTACCAGACTTGCACGTGGATGTCATGTTCAGTCTCAGAATTATTTCTGAGTTACCAGACATTGCCACGCGGAGGCCAAGTGTCCTGATTAGAGATCTCTGAGTCACCAGACTTTCCCCTACGTGGAGGCAATGTCAGTCCTCTGAGTTATTTCAGAGTTACCAGACCTTAGCCACGTGGATGGCCAGTGTAGCCTCTAGTTATCTCTGAGTACAAGACCTTGTCCACGTGGAGGCCAGTCAGTCTCAGGGTATTTCTGAGTTTCCAGACCTTGCCACGTGGATGGCCAGTGTCGCCTCAGAGTTATATCTGAGTTACCAGGCTGCCACGTGATGCCAGGTCTGCCCCAAGTTATCTCATAGTATTTCAGAGTTACCAGGCCTTGCACGTGGAGGGCAGTGTCAGCCTCAAGTTATTTCTGAGTTACCAGACCTTGCCACGTGGAGGCAAGTGTCGGACTCATGAAGTTATCTCTAGTTTACCCAACCTTGCCATGTGGAGGCCATGTCAGCCTCACAGTTATCTCTGAGTTACCAAACCTGCCAGTGGCGGCCAGTTTCAGCCTCACAATTATCTCTGAGTTTACCAACCTTGCCACTTGAGGCCAGTGGTCCAACCTCAGATTTACTCTGAGTTAACCGGACCTTGCCAAGTGGAGGCCAGTGTCAGTCTCAGAGTTATTTCTGAGTCACCAGACCCCTTGCCACGATGAGGCCATGTCTCTCTACCCTCAGAGTTATCTCAATCCCCAGTTATCAGACCTTGCCAATGAGGAGCCAGGTGTCAGCCTCAGAGTTCTATCTCTGAGTTACCAGACCTTACCAAAGAGGAGGCCAGTGGTCAGCCTCAGAGTTATCTCTCAGTTTTCCAACCTTGCCACGTATAGGCTAGTGTCTGCCTCAGAGTTAACTCAGATCGTTAACAGAACATTGCCACGTGGAGGGCCGTGTCAGCCTCAGAGTTATATCTGAGTTTACCAACAATGCACGTGGTTGGCAGTGTCAGTCTCAGAGGTTTATTTCTGAGTTTACAGACCTTGCCAACGTAGCCAGAGTCAGCCTCAGAGTTACCTTTCTCTGAGTTACCAGACCTTGCCACGTGGAGCCAAGTGTCACCTCAAGTTACCTTCTGAGTTACCAGACCTTGCCACGTGGAGGCCAGTGTCAGCCTCAGAGTTATCTCTGAGTTATCAGACCTTGAAACGGGGAGGCCAGTGTCAGTCTCAGAGTTATTTCTGAGTTACCATCCTTACCACGTAAGGCCAGTGGTCCAGCCTCAGAGTTTATCTCTGAGGTCACCCGACCTTGCCACGTGGAGGCAGTGTCAGTCCTCAGAGTTTATTTCTGAGTTACCAACCTTCCACATTGACGCCAGTGTCAGTGTCAGAGTTATTTCTGAGTTACCAGACATTGCCACGATGAGGCCAGTGACAGTCCCTAAGTTATTTCTGAAAAACTGATTTTAGGAGTGATATACCGTCCCCCAAACTTAGATAGGGACCAAGGGAAACTACTATGGGAGGAAATTGTTAAGGCCACAAGGCACGATAATGGTATAATCTAGAGACTTTTACACTTTAGTCAATGTTGATTGAATTTCTTGACTGGGAAATTTTAGAATCATACGAACTTCTTAGAAGTATTTTCAGGATTGTTTTTGGGGGGGGAAGGCAGTTTTGTGTCCAGAACCTACAAGGGGAAATAACCTGCTTGACTTATTATGGCAAACAAATGAATTCCCTTGTTTAATAATTTAGAAATTTCAGAGGAACTGGGTGCTAGCGACCACAAATCAATTACTTTTAGCATTGAAAATGGAAGTACGATAGTTGCGATAACTCATAACAGTCCCAGATTTTCGCTTACAGATACGATGCTTAGAGAACTCTTACATCTGTTGACGGGGGTACGAAGAGAGCTATACAATATGACATTTTCTGAACTCTATACATGATGCTGCTCAAAGAAACTTTATTATCCCATATTAAGAAATTAGATCAAATAGAACTGACCCCAAAATGGATGAATAATAGGCTCAAATATCTACTTGGGCATAAGAAAGAAATTTATAAGGCGTATCAAAGAGGTGAGGTCATCTTATGAATCAGTATATTGACATTAAGGAGGGACATTAAAAAGGATAAGAAAAGCTAAAAGGGACTATGCAAGGTTTCTAGGATTCTAAAACTAACTCCCAAAAAGTTTTTTCCAGGTTTATTAAGAACAAAGTTAGAATAAGATAGGTCCCTTAAAAATAACTAAGGTGCACCTTACTGACAAAGAGAATGAAATGTGCTTATTTAAATATTATTTTCTTCTCTCAGTTTTTAACACAGAAGACACTAACAATATTCCAGTAATTAATTTTTATACAGTTGGCTAGAAGAAGATAAATTATGTAACATCACAGTCACTAGTGAGATGGGTTGAGAAGCAGATAACAACTGAAGCAAAATAAGTCCTCGGGTTCCTAATGAGGTTTTTTCAAGTGTTCTAAGGATGCAAATTGAACTCTGTGAACCATTAACTAATAATTTTAATTTTCTCTTCAACAGGGTGTAGTGTCTGATATGTGAAGATGGCTAATGTAACACTCCTATTTTTAAAACCAGGGGCCAGAGTCGTTACCGTCAAATTACCCGCCCAATAAGCCCTGACCTCAATTGTAGCCAAATTACTAGAGTCCAATTATAGCTGAGATTATAAGAAGCCATCTCGATAAGCATAGCTTGATTAATGATACTCAGCATGGATTCACAGAGGCCGGTCTTGTCCCTAACTAATTTATTAACTTTCTTCAGTAAAGCTTTTGAGGCTGTTGACCGCACAATAAACGAATTGATATTATTTTCTTAGATTTTAGTCAGGCTTTGATAGAGTTCACGCAAACCATAACTGTTAAAGAAAGTGGCAGCTCATGGCATTTTGGGGGAAAAGTGCCTCTCGTGGATCTAGTCGATGGCTTCACTGACAGGAAGCAGAGAGTATTCCATAAATGGGGTTTAAATCCGAGTGGGGATCTTAACAAGTGGCGTTCCACAGGGATCATATTGGGCCCGTGATATGAGCAAATTCGCCGATGACACAAAGAATAGGGTGGATAATTGATTCAAACGTAGATGATTAGGAACTTAAGGAGGATTTAAACAAACTCTATTCTGTCAGAAAAGAGGCAGATACAGTTAAATGTAGATAAATGCAAGGTTCTGAAGCTGGGAGGGCCCATAACCCTAGTACTTATAAGTTAAATGATGTAGAAACTTAGCCATACAGATTGCGAAAAGGACTTGGGGGTTATGGTGAGCAGCAACTTAAACCAAGACAGCAATGCCTAAGCGTACGTAATAAGGCCAAATAGATTAATGGGGATGTTTATATCAAGATTGTAAGCAACAGAAGTCCAGAGGTCATACTGGCAGCTTTTATACATCATTAGTAAGGCCTCACCTAGATTATGCAGCTCAGTTCTGGTCTCCGTATTTTTACAAAAAGACATAAATTTCGTTAGAAACATTCACGTAGATTACCCTAAATTAATACAATAGGCATTAGAAATCTCCTGTATGAAGAAAGATTGAAGACTCTAAGTTACCATTCACTGTTAGAACAAGAATGAGTGAGACCTGATCGAAGTGTATAAGTGGAAGATAGGTAATTAATACAGGGATATTAATAAGGTCTTGAGGAGTCTCTCCAGAGAGAACCCGCAGTAATGGATTTAATTAGATAATTTAGATTTAGAAAGGACATAGGAAAGTATTGGTTGGAAATAGGGTAGTTGATGAGTGAACAGTCTACCTAGTTGGGTTATTGAGGCTGGGACTTTGGGTAGTTTCAAATCTAGGTTGGATAAGTACATGAGTGGGAGGGGTTGGATTTGAGTGGGACTTTCACATCAGAGCTTATTTCTTGGGTGGCATTGAAATTTGGGTTTGGGCAATATGTTTTGTTAGTGGGATGAATTGTAAAGGACCTGCCTAGTATGGGTTAGCAGGCCTCCTGCAGTGTTCCTCCTTTCTTATGTTCTTATGTTCTTATGTTATTATGTTACCAGACCTTGCCTCGTGGAGGCCAGCGTCAGCTTCAGAATTACCCCTGAGTTACCAGAACCTTGTCTCGTGGAGCAGTTTCAGGTCTGAAGAGTTATCTCTGAGTTACCAGACCTTGCCACGAGGAGGCCAGTGCCATCCTAAGAGTTATGTCTGAGTTACCAGACCATGCCACGTGGAGGCTAGTGTCAGCCTCAGATTTATCTCTGAGTTACCAGACTTTGCACATGAGGCCAGTGTCAAGCCTCAGAGTATATCTATGAGTTGCCAGAAACCTTGCTCGTAGGCCATTGTCCGTCTCAGAGTTATTTTCCTGTAGTTTACTCAGACCTTGCCACGTGAGGCAAGTGTCAGCCTCAGAAGTTATCCTTCTGAGTTACAAGACATTGCCACGTGGAGGCCAGTGTCAGTCTCAGAGTATTTCTCTGAGTACACCAGACCTTGGCACGTGGAGGCCATGTCAGTCTCAAGCTAATGTTCTGAGTTACAAGACCTTGCCACCGTTCGAGGCCAGTGTCAGCCTCAGAGTTATGTCTGAGTTACAATACCTTTTCCACGTTGAGGCCAGTGTCAGCCTCAGAATTATCTCTGAGTTACCAGTACTATCTACTTGCCACATGGAGGCCAGTGTCAGCCTCAGAGTTATTTCTGGAGTTACTAGACATGCCACCTGGAGGCCATTGTCAGCCTCAGAGATATCTCTGAGTTACCAGACCTTGAATACGTGGAGGGCCAGTGTCAGACTCAGAGTTATTTTTGAGTTATCAAACTTGCCTTCGTGAGGCCAGTGTCATCTCATAGTTATTTCTGAGTTACCAGACCTTGCCACATGAGGCCCCCCAGTGTCAGCCTCAGAGTTATTTCTGATTACTAACCTTGCCACCTGGAGGCCTTGACCAGCCTCGAGAGTTTATCTCTGAGGTTACCAGAACCTTGAAACGTGGAGGCCAGTGTCAGACTCAGAGTTATTTTTTGGAGTTATCAAACCTTGTCCCTCGTGAGGCCAGTGTCAGTTCAAGAGTTATCCCCTGAGTTACCCAACCTTGCCATGAGGAGGCCAGTGGAACCTCAGTGTTATCTCTGAGTTATCCAGACTTCCCAAGAGGGAGGCCAGTGTCAGCCTCCGAGTTTCTCTGAGTTACCAGACCTTTACACGTGGAGTTCACTGTCAGACTCTGAGTTATCTCTGAGTACTAGACCTTGCCACGCGGAGCCAGTTGAAACGGGGAGGCCAGTGTCAGGCTCAGAGTTATTTCTGGAGTTACCAGTCTTTACCACGTAGAGGCCAGTTCAGCCGTCAAGAGTTATCTCTGAGTTAAACCCACCTTGCCACCTGGAAGGCCAGTGTCAGTGGTTCAGAGTTATTTCTGAGTTACCAGACAATGCCACGAGAGGCCAGTGACAAGTCCCTAGTTTATTTTTCTGAAAACTGATTTTAGGAAGTGATTTACCGCCCCCAAACTGTAGATAAGGGACCAAGGGAAACTACTATGGGGAGGAAATTGTTAAGGCCACAAAGGCACGATAAGTAGTAATTCTAGGAGACTTAACTTTAGTCCATGTTTGATGCGAATTCTTGACTGGAATTTAGAATCAATAACGACTTCTTAAAGATTTCACAGGATGTTTTTTTGAAGCAGTTTGTTACAGAACCTACAAGGGGAAATAACCTGCTTGACTTAGTTATGGCAAACAATGAATCCCTTGTTAATAATTTAGAAATTTCAGAGGAACTGGTGCTAGCGACCACAAATCAATTACATTTAAGCCATTGAATTGAAGTAACGATAGTATCGTTAACTCAGTAACAGTCCAGATTTTCGCTTTAGGCAATTACGATGGGCTTAGAGAACTCTTAATCAAACTTTGACTGGGGTAACGAAGAGAGCTATCAATATGACAGTTTTTTCTGACAGTATACAATGCTGCTCAAAGAACGTTTATCCCATATAAAGAAATTAGATCAAATAGAAATGACCCAAAATGGATGAATAATAGGCTCAAATATCTACTTGGGCATAAGAAAGAGGGACATTAAAAAGGGGATAAGAAAAGCTAGAAGGGACTATGAAAGTTGCTAGGGATTTAAGCAAACTAACAACCACAAAAAGTTTTTTTTCCAGGTTTAATAGAACAAAAGTTAGAGATAAGATAGGCCCCCTTAAAAATAACTAAGGCACCTTACTGACAAAGAGAATGAAATGTGCTTGATTTTAAATAATTATTTTCTCTCAGTTTTTACACAGGAAGACACTAACAATATTCCAGTAATTAATTTTTACAGTTGGCTAGAAGAAGGATAATTATGTAACATCACAGCACTAGTGAGATGGTTGAAGCAGATAGACAGACTGAAGCAAAATAAGTACGCCCGTGTTTCTGATGAGGAGTTTTTTTTCAAGGTTCTTAAGGAATGCAAAATTGAACTCTGTGATCCATTAACTAATATTTTTATTTTATCTCTCAACAGGTGTAGTGGTCTGATATGTGGAAGATGGCTAATGTAACTCCTATTTTAAAAAGGGTCAAGTCGTTACCGTCCAATTACCGCCCAATAAGCCTGAACCTCAATTGTAGGCAAATTACTAGAGTCAATTAACTGAGATTATAAAAGCCATCTCGATAAGCATAGCTTGATTAATGATACCAGGCATGGATTCCAAGAGCCGGTCTTGTCAACCTAATTTAATTAACTTTCTTCAGTAAAGCTTTTGAGGCTGTTGCCCACAATAAAGAAATTTGATATTATTTACTTAGATTTGTAGTAAGGGCTTTTGATAGAGTTTCCGAACCATAGACTGTTAAAGAAGTGGCAGCATCATGGCATTGGGGGAAAAGTGCTCTCGTGGATCGATTCATGGCTCATTCACTGAACAGTAAGCCGAGAGTGTCCATAAATGGGTTAAATCCGAGTGGGGATCTGTAACAGTGGCGTTCCCACAGGATCAGTATTGGGCCCGTGATATGGAGCAAATTCGTCGCCGATGACACATAAAGATAGGTATGATAATTTATTCAAACGTAGATGTTATGGAACTTCCAGGAGGATTTAAACAAACTCTATCTTGGTCAGAAAAGTGGCAGAATGCAGTTCAATGTAGATAAATGTAAGTTCTGAGCTTGAGTGCACCATAACCCTAGTACTTATAAGTTAAATGATGCAGAACTTAGCCATACAGATTGCGAAAAAGGACTTGGGTGTTATGTGGAGCAGCAACCTTAAACCAAGACAAGCAATGCTAACGTACGTAGTAAGGCAAATAGATTAGGTGGGATTTATATCAAGATGTTAAGCAACAGAAGTCCAGAGGTCATACTGCACTTTATACATCATAGTAGGGCCTCACCTAGATTAAGCAGCTCATGTTTCTGGTCTCCGTATTACAAAATGGACATAAATCGTAGAAACATTCAGCGTAGATGACTAAATAATACAAGCATTAGAAATCTTCCTTATGAAGAAAGATTGAAAGACTCTTAAGTTTCATTCACTGCGTTAGACGCAGAATGAGGGAGACCTGATGAAGTGTATAATGGAAGATAGGTATTAAAAAGGGATATTTAATAAGGTCTGAGATGTCTCTCACCAAAGAGAACCCGCAGTAAATGGATTTAAATTAGATAAGTTTAGGATTTTAGATAGGACATAGGAAAGTATTGGTTTTGGAAATAGGGTATCGATGAGTGGAACAGTCTACCTAGTTGGGTTATTGAGGCTGGACTTTGGTAGTTTCAAATCTAGGTTGGATAAGAACAATGAAGTGGAGGGTTGGATTGAGTGACTTTCACATCAGAGCTTTTATTTTTTGTTCTTGGGTGGCATTGGAAAATTTGGTGGGCCAAATGTTTGTTTGTGGGATGAATTGTAAAGGACCTGCCTATATGGGTTAGCAGCCTCCTGCAGTGTTCCTCCTTTCTTATGTTCTTATGTTCTTATGTTATTATGTTACCAGACCTTGCCTCGTGGAGGCCAGCGTCAGCTTCAGAGTTACCCCTGAGTTACCAGACCTTGTCACGTGGAGGCCAGTTTCAGTCTGAGAGTTACACTGAGTTTACCAGACCTTCTGCCACGTGAGGCCAGTGCCATCCTAAGAGTTATGTCTGAGTGTACAGACCTTGCCCAAGTGGAAGGCTAGTGTCAGCCTCAATTTATCTCTGAGTTGACCACCCTTGGCACATGGAGGCCAGTGTCAGCCTCAGAGTTATCTCTGAGTTGCCAGACCTTGCCTCGTGGAGGCCAGTGTCCGTCTCAGAGTTATTTCTGAGTTACCAGACCTTGCCACGTGGAGGCCAGTGTCAGCCTCAGAGTTATCTCTGAGTTACCAGACATCCCCGTGGAGGCCAGTGTCAGTCTCAGAGTTATTTCTGAGTTACAAGAATCTTGGCACGTGGAGGCCAGTGTCAGTCTCCAGAGCTAATTTCTTAGTTTACAAGACCTGCCACGTCGAGGCCAGTGTCAGCCTCTGATTTATCTCTGAGTTACTCATACCTTGGCACATGGAGGCCAGTGTCAGCCTCAGAGTTTATCTCTGATGCCAGACCTGCCTCGTGAGGCCAGTGCCCTCTCAGAAGTTATTTCTGAGTTACCAACCTTGGCACGGTGGAGGCAGTGTCAGTCTCAGAGCTAATTTCTGAGTACAAGACCGTGCCACGTCGAGGCCAGTGTCAGCCTCAGAGTTATGTCCTGAGTTATCAACACCTTTCCACGTTGAGGCCAGTGTCAGCCTCGAGAATTATCCTGAGTTACCAGACCTTTTTGGCCACATGAGCCAGTGTCCAGCTCAGAGTTATTTTCTGAGTTACTAACCTTGCCACCTGGAGCCAGAGTCAGCCTCAGAAGTTATCTCTGAGTTAACGCCAACCAGAAACCTTGAAACGTGAGGCCAGTGTCAGTCTCAGAGTTTATTTTCCTGAGTTACCAAACTCTTGCCACGTGAGCCAGTGCCCAGCCGCAGAGTTATCCCTGGAAATTTTTTTTTTTTTTTTACCAGACCTTGCCATTAAGGAGGCCAGTGTAGAACCTCAGTGTACTCTGAGTTATCAACCTTCCAAGGGGTGGCCAGTGGTCAGCCTCAGAGTTATCTCTGAGTTACACCAGACCTAACACGTGGAAAGTTCACTGTCAGTCCTCTAGTTCTCATCTGAGTTACTAGACCTTGCCACGCGGAGGCCCAGTGTCCGGATTAGAGTTATCTCTGAGTCACCAGACTTTCCCACGGATGGAGGCTAGTGTCAGTCTCAGGTTATTTCGAGTTACAAGATCTTGCCTACGGGAGGCCCCAGTGTTTAGCCTCAGGTTACTCTGAGTTACAAGACCATTGGCCACGTGGAGGCCAGTGTCAGTCTCCAGGTTTATTCTGATTTCCAGACTTGCTACGTGAAGGCCAGTGTCAGGCCTCAGATTTATCATCTGAGTTACCAGACCTTGCCACATAGAGGCCAGTGTCAGTTCCAGAGTTATTTCTGAGTTACGAGACCTTGCACGTGGAGGCCTGGTGTCAAAAATTCCAGAAGTTATCTCTGAGTTACCCAGACCTTGCCACTTGAGGCCAGTGTTCAGTGTCAGAGTATTTCTGAGTTACCAGACCTTGTCAACGGTTAGGCCAGTGTCCAACCTTGAGTGTTTATCTCTGAGTTACCAGACCTTGGCAAAGAGGAGGCCAGTGTCCCAACCTGAAGTTATCTCTGAGTTACCAGACCTGACCACGTGGAGGCCACTGTCAGTCTCTGAAGATATCTCTGAGTTACCAGAAAATTGGCACGTGGAGGCTGTGTCTGCTAAGAGGTTATCTCTGAGTTACTAGACCTTGCACGTGGTGTCCAGTGTCAGCCTCAATTTATCTCTGAGTTACCAACCTTGCCACGTGATTGCCAGGTCAGCCTCAAGTTATCTCTGAGTTACCAGACCTTGCTCGTAGAGGCCAGTGAGAGTCTCAGAGTTATTTCTGAGTTACCTCAGACCTTTGCCACACGATGAGGCCAGTGTCAGGTCCCAGAAAGTTATTTCGAGTTTACCAGACCTGCACGATGAGAGCCAGTGTCAGTCTCAGAGTTATCTCTGAGTTACCAGACCTGGCACGTGGATGTCAGTGTCAGTCCTCTAGAATTATTTCTGAGTTACCAGACATTGCCGACGCGGAGGCCCTAGTGTCCTGATTAGAGTTATCTCTGAGTCACCAGACTTTCCCACTGGAGGCAGTGTCAGTCCTCTAGTTATTTCAGAGTTTACCAGACCTTGCCACTGGAGGCCAGATGGTTAGCCTCAGAGTTATCACTGAGTTACAAGACCTTGCCACGTGGAGGCCAGTGTCAGTCCAGGGTTATTTCCTGAGTTTCCAGACCTTGCAACGTTGAAGGCCAGTGTCGCCTCAGAGTTATATCTGAAGTATCCAGGCCTTGCCACGTGATGCCAGTGTCTGCCTCAGAGTTATCTCATAGTTTTTCAGAGTTACCAGGCCTTGCCACGTGGAGGCAGTGTCAGCCTCAGAGTATTTCGAGTTACAGACTTGCCTCGAGGAGGCAAGTGGTCGGCCCTCAGAGTTATCTCTGAGTGTACCAGAGCGGCCCCGCCTTGCCATTGTGGAGGCCCAGTGGTCAGCCTCATCAGTTATCTCTGAGTTTACCAAACCTTGCCAGGTGGAGGCCAGTTTCCGCCTCACAATTATCTCTGAGTTACTCCCCAGACCTTGCCACGTGAAGGCCATGTCAGCCTCAGAGTTATATCTGAGTTACCAGCCTTGGCCACGTGATGCCAGGCTGCCTCAGAGTTATCTCATAGTATTTCAGAGTTACCAGGCCTTGCCACGTGGAGGGCAGTGTCGCCTCAGAGTTATTTCTGAGTTACCAGACCTTGCACGGGAGGCAAGTGGTCGGCCTCGAGAGTTATCTCTGGAGTTACTACCAGACCTTGCCATGTGGAGCCAGTGGTCACCTCACCAGTTATCACTCGAGTTACCAACCCGTTGCCAGATGGAGGCCAGTTTCAGCCCTCACAATTATCATCTGAGTTACCAGAACCTTGCCACTTGGAGGCCCATGTCAACCTCAGTTTATCTCTGAGTTACCGGACTTGCCACGTGGAGGCCAGTGGGTCAGTCTCAGAGTTATTTCTGAGTCACCAGAGACCTTGCCACATAGGCCAGTGTCCACCCTCAAGTTATCCATCCCCCGATTTCAGACCTTGCCCATGAGGAGGCCAGTGGTCACCTCAGAGTTATCTCTGAGTTACCAGACCTTACCAAGAGGAGGCCAGTGTCACCTCAGAGTTATCTCTCAGTTTCCCAGACCTTGCACGTAGGAGGCTAGTGACTCTCAGAGTTTATCTCATCGTTAACCAACATTGCCCACGTGAGGCAGTGTCAGCCTCAGAGTTTATATCTGAGTTACCAACAATGCACGTGTTTGGCAGTGTCAGTCTCAGAGGTTATTTCTGAGTTACGAGACCCTTCCACGTGGGGCAGATCAGCCTCAGAGTTACCTCTGAGTTACCAACCAGCACACGTGGAGGCAGTGTCAGCCCAGAGTTACCTTGAGTTACCAGACCTTGCCACGTGGAGGCCAGTTCAGCCCTCAAGTTAATCCTCAGGTTACAGACCTTGAAAACGGGGAGGCCAGTGTCAGTCTCAAGAGTTATTTCTGAGTTACCAGTCCTTACCACGTAGAGGCCAGTGTCAGCCTCAGAGTTATCTCTGAGTTACCCGACCTTGCCACGTGGAGGCCAGTGTCAGTCTCAGAGTTATTTCTGAGTTACCAGACCTTGCCACATTGACGCCAGTGTCAGTGTCAGAGTTAGTTCTGAGTTACTCAGACATTGCCACGAATGAGGGCCAGTGCAGTCCCTAAGTTTATTTCGCAAAAACTTGATTTTAGGAGTGATATACCGTCCCCCAAACTTAGATAGGACCAAGGGAAACTACTATGGGAAGAAATTGTTAAGGCCACAAGGCACGATAATGTAGTAATTCTAGGAGACTTTAACTTTAGTCATGTTGATTGGAATTTCCTTGACTGGGAATTTTAGAATCATACGAACTTCTTAGTAGGTATTTCAGGATTGTTTTTTGATGCAGTTTTGTGACAGAACCTACAAGGGAAATAACCTCTTGACTTAGTTATGGCAAAACAATGAATTCCTTGTTAATAATTTAGAAATTTTCAGGAGGAACTGGGTGCTAGCGACCACAAATCATTTACTTTAGCATTGAATGGAAAGTACGATAGTACGATAACTCAGTAACATCCCCAGATTTTCGCTTAGCAGATTACGAATGGCTTAGAGAACTCTTATCATCAGTTGACTGGGTAAAACGAGAGAGCTATCAATATGACAGTTTCTGAACACTATACATGCGCTCAAAGAACGTTTATCCCATAAAAGAAATTAAATCAAATAGAAATGACCCAAAATGGATGAATAATAGGCTCAAATATCTACTTGGGCATAAGAAAGAAATTTATAGGCGTATCAAAAGAGGTGAGGGTCATCTTATGAATCAGTATATTGACATTAAGAGGGACATTAAAAAGGGATAAGAAAAAGCAAGAAGGGACTATGAAGTTTCTAGGATTCTAAAACTAACCCAAAAAGTTTTTCCAGGTTTATAAACAAAATTTGTAGAGAATATATAGGTCCCCTTAAAAATAACTAAGGGCACCTTACTGACAAAGAGAATGAATGTGCCTTGATTTAAATAATTATTTTCTCTCAGTTTTTTAACACAGGAAGACATAAACAATATTCCAGTAATTAATTTTTATAACAGTTGGCTAGAAGAAATAAATTAAGTAACATTCACAGTCACTATGAGATGGTTGAGAAGCAGATAGACAGACTGAAGCAAAATAAGTCGCCGGGTTCTGATGAGGTTTTTTTCAAGGGTTCTTAAGGAATTGGCAAAATTGAACTCTGTGAACCATTACTATTAATTTTAATTTTATCTCTTTCAAACAGGTGTAGTGGTCTGATATGTGGAAGATGGCTAATGTAACTCCTATGTTTTAAAACAGGGGACAATCGTTACCGTCCAAATTACCGCCCAATAAGCCTGACATCAATTGTAGGCAAATTACTAGAGTAATTATAGCAGAGAATTATAAGAAGCCATCTCGAAAAGCATAGCTTTGATTAATATGCTCAGCATGGATTTCACAAGAGGCCGGTCCTTGTCTATAACAATTTATTTACTTTCTTCAGTAAAGTCTTTTGAGGCTGTGACCACAATAAAGAATTTGATATATTTCCTTAGATTTTTAGTAAGGCTTTTGATAGAGTTCCGCACCATAGACTGTTAAAGAAAGTGGCAGCTCATGGCATTGGGGGAAAAGTGCTCTCGTGGATCGAGTCACCAATGGCTCACTGACAGGAAGCAGAGAGTGGTCCATAAAAGGGGTTAAATCCGAGGTGGGATCTGTAAAATGCGTTCCACAGGGACAGTATGGGCCCGTGATATGAGCAAATTCGCCGATGACACCAAAGACAGGTAGGATAATAGATAAAAACGTAGATGTTAGTGGTAACTTCAGGGAGGGATTTAAACAAACTCTATCTTGGTCCAGAAAATGGCAGATGGCAGTTCAATGTAGATAATGCAAGGTTCTGAACTTGGGAGTGCCCATAACCCTAGTACTTATAAGTTAAATGATGTAGAACTTAGCATACAGATTGACGAAAAGGACTTGGGGATATGGTGAGGCAGCAAACCTTAAACCAAGACAGCATGCCAAGCGTTACGTAGTAGGCAAATAGATTATGGGATTTTTATTAATCAAGATGGTGTAAGCAACAGAAGTCAGAGGTCATACTGCAGCTTTATTATACATCATTAGTAAGCAGGCCTCACCTAGATTATGAGCCTCAGTTTTCTGGTCTCCGTATTAACCAAAAATGACAAAATTTCGTAGAAAACATTCAGCGTAGGATGACTAAATTAATACATAGCCCCCCAATTAGAAATCTTCCTTATGAAGAAAGATTGTAAGACTCTTAAGTTACATTCACTCGTTAGACGAAGAATGAGGGGAGAAACTGATCGAAGTGTATAAGTGAAGATAGGTATTAATAAGGGATATTAAATAAGGTCTTGAGGATGTCTCTCCAAGAGAGAACCCGCAGTAATGTATTTAATTAGATAAGTTTAGATTAGAAAGGACATAGGAAAGTATTGGTTTTGGAAATATGTAGTTGATGATGGAACAGTCTACCTAAGTTGGGTTATTGAGGCTGGACTTTGGGTAGTTTCAAATCTAGGTTGGATAAGTACATGAGTGGGGAGGGGTGGATTTGAAGGGGAAACTTCACATCAGAGCTTATTTCTTGGGTGCATTGAAAATTGGGTTGGGCAAATGTTTTGTTAAGTGGGATGAATTGTAAAGGACCTGCCTAGTATGTGTTAAGCAGGCCTCCTGCGTGATTTCCTCCTTTCTATGTTCTTATGTTCTTATGTTTATTATGTTACCAAGACTTGGCTCGTGAGGCCAGCTCAGCTTCAGAATTACCCCTGAGTTACCTAGACCTTGTCCACGTGGAGGCCAGTTTCAGTCTGAAGTTTATCTCTGATTACCAGACCTTGCCACGTGGAGCCAGTGCATCCTAAAGAGTTATGTTCCTGAGTTACCAGACACATGCACGTGGAGGCTAGTGTCAGCCTCAGATTTATCTCTGAGTTACCAGAACCTTGGCACATGGAGCCAGTTGGTCCCATCCTCAGAGTTAATCTCTGAGTTGCCAGACCTTGCCTCGTAGGACCATGTCCGGTCTCAGAGTTATTTTCTGAGTTACCAGACCTTGTAACGTGGAGCCAGTGTCAGCCTCAGAGTTATCTCTGAGTTACCAGACATTGCCACGTGAGCCAGTGTCAGTCTCATAGTTATTTCTGATACCAGACATTGGCACGTGAGGCCATGTGTCAAGTCTCAGAGCTAATTTCTGAGTTACAAGACCTTGCCACGTCGAGGCCAGGTCAAGCCTCAGAGTTATGTCTGAGTTACAACACCTTTCCACGTTGAGGCCAGTGTCTCAGCCTCAGAATTTATCTCTGAGTTTAACCAGACTTGCTCACATGAGGCCAGTGTCAGCGGTCAAGTTATTTCTGAGTTACTAGATCTTGCCACCTGGAGGCCAGAGTCAGCCTCAGAGTATCTCGGAGTTTACCAACCTTGAAACGTGTGAGGCCAGTGTCAGTCTCCGAGTTATTTCTGAGTTTACCAGACCTTGCCACGTTGAGGCCAGTGCCAAGCCCTCAGAGTTATCCCTGATTTACCATATTCCTTGCCAATGAGATGGGCCAATGTGAACCTCAGTGTTATCTCTGAGTTATCAACCTTCCCAAAGGAGGCCAGTGTCAGCCTCAGAGTTATCCCCTCTGAGTACCAGACCTTTACACGTGGAGTTCACTGTCAGTCTCTGAGTTATCTCTGATTACTAGACCTTGCCTACCGGAGGCAGTGTCCGTTTAAGTTATCTCTGAGTCACCCAGACTTTCCCACGTGGAGGCCAGTGTCAGTCTCAGAGTTATTTCAGAGTTACCAGATCTTGCCACGTGGAGGCCAGTGTTAGCCTCAGAGTTATCCTGAGTTACAAGACCTTGCACGTGAGAGCCAGTGTCAGTCTCAGGTTTATATCTGATTTCCAAGACCTTGCTACGTGAAGGCCAGTGTCAAGCCTCAGATTTATCTCTGAGTTACCAGACCCTTGCCACAAGAGGCCAGTGTCAGTTCCAGAGTTATTTCTGAGTTACGAGACCTTGCCACGTGGAGGCCTGTGTCAAATTCAGAGTTATCTCTGAGTTACCAGACCTTGCCACGTTGAAGGCCAGTGTCAGTGTCAGAAGATATTCTGGTTACCAGACCTTGCAACGTTGAGGGCCATTGTCCAACCTAGTGTTATAATCCTGAGTACCAGACCTTGCAAAAGATAGGCCAGTTGTCCAACCGAAGTTATCTCTGAGTTACCAGATCCTTGACACGTGGAGTCCACTGTCAGTCTCTGATATCTCTGAGTACCAGAAATTGGCACGTGGAGGCCTGTGTCTGCCTAAGAGTTATCTCTGAGTTACTAGACCTTGCCACGTGGTGGCCAGTGTCAGCCTCAGAATTTAACTCTGAGTTACCAGACCTTGCAACGTGTATGCCAGGTCACCTCAGATTATCCTCTGAGTAACATAACCTTGCCTGCGGGGGGGGGCGTATAGGCCAGTGAAGAGCTCAGAGTTAATTTCTTAGTTACCAGACCCTTGCACACGTGAGGCCAGTGGGTCAGTCCCAGAGTTATTTCTGAGTTACCAGAACATTGCCACGATGAGGCCAGTGTCAGTCTCAGAGTTATCTCTGAGTTACCAGACTTGCACGTGGATGTCATGTTCAGTCTCAGAATTATTTCTGAGTTACCAGACATTGCCACGCGGAGGCCAAGTGTCCTGATTAGAGATCTCTGAGTCACCAGACTTTCCCCTACGTGGAGGCAATGTCAGTCCTCTGAGTTATTTCAGAGTTACCAGACCTTAGCCACGTGGATGGCCAGTGTAGCCTCTAGTTATCTCTGAGTACAAGACCTTGTCCACGTGGAGGCCAGTCAGTCTCAGGGTATTTCTGAGTTTCCAGACCTTGCCACGTGGATGGCCAGTGTCGCCTCAGAGTTATATCTGAGTTACCAGGCTGCCACGTGATGCCAGGTCTGCCCCAAGTTATCTCATAGTATTTCAGAGTTACCAGGCCTTGCACGTGGAGGGCAGTGTCAGCCTCAAGTTATTTCTGAGTTACCAGACCTTGCCACGTGGAGGCAAGTGTCGGACTCATGAAGTTATCTCTAGTTTACCCAACCTTGCCATGTGGAGGCCATGTCAGCCTCACAGTTATCTCTGAGTTACCAAACCTGCCAGTGGCGGCCAGTTTCAGCCTCACAATTATCTCTGAGTTTACCAACCTTGCCACTTGAGGCCAGTGGTCCAACCTCAGATTTACTCTGAGTTAACCGGACCTTGCCAAGTGGAGGCCAGTGTCAGTCTCAGAGTTATTTCTGAGTCACCAGACCCCTTGCCACGATGAGGCCATGTCTCTCTACCCTCAGAGTTATCTCAATCCCCAGTTATCAGACCTTGCCAATGAGGAGCCAGGTGTCAGCCTCAGAGTTCTATCTCTGAGTTACCAGACCTTACCAAAGAGGAGGCCAGTGGTCAGCCTCAGAGTTATCTCTCAGTTTTCCAACCTTGCCACGTATAGGCTAGTGTCTGCCTCAGAGTTAACTCAGATCGTTAACAGAACATTGCCACGTGGAGGGCCGTGTCAGCCTCAGAGTTATATCTGAGTTTACCAACAATGCACGTGGTTGGCAGTGTCAGTCTCAGAGGTTTATTTCTGAGTTTACAGACCTTGCCAACGTAGCCAGAGTCAGCCTCAGAGTTACCTTTCTCTGAGTTACCAGACCTTGCCACGTGGAGCCAAGTGTCAGCCTCAGAGTTACCTCTGAGTTACCAGACCTTGCCACGTGGAGGCCAGTGTCACCTCAGAGTTATCTCTGAGTTTATCAGACCTTGAAAACGGGGAGGCCAGTGTCAGTCTCAGAGTATTTCTGAGTTACCATCCTTACCACGTAAGGCCAGTGGTCCAGCCTCAGAGTTTATCTCTGAGGTCACCCGACCTTGCCACGTGGAGGCAGTGTCAGTCCTCAGAGTTTATTTCTGAGTTACCAACCTTCCACATTGACGCCAGTGTCAGTGTCAGAGTTATTTCTGAGTTACCAGACATTGCCACGATGAGGCCAGTGACAGTCCCTAAGTTATTTCTGAAAAACTGATTTTAGGAGTGATATACCGTCTCCCCCAAACTTAGATAGGGACCAAGGGAAACTACTATGGGAGGAAATTGTTAAGGCCACAAGGCACGATAATGGTATAATCTAGAGACTTTTACACTTTAGTCAATGTTGATTGAATTTCTTGACTGGGAAATTTTAGAATCATACGAACTTCTTAGAAGTATTTTCAGGATTGTTTTTGGGGGGGGAAGGCAGTTTTGTGTCCAGAACCTACAAGGGGAAATAACCTGCTTGACTTATTATGGCAAACAAATGAATTCCCTTGTTTAATAATTTAGAAATTTCAGAGGAACTGGGTGCTAGCGACCACAAATCAATTACTTTTAGCATTGAAAATGGAAGTACGATAGTTGCGATAACTCATAACAGTCCCAGATTTTCGCTTACAGATACGATGCTTAGAGAACTCTTACATCTGTTGACGGGGGTACGAAGAGAGCTATACAATATGACATTTTCTGAACTCTATACATGATGCTGCTCAAAGAAACTTTATTATCCCATATTAAGAAATTAGATCAAATAGAACTGACCCCAAAATGGATGAATAATAGGCTCAAATATCTACTTGGGCATAAGAAAGAAATTTATAAGGCGTATCAAAGAGGTGAGGTCATCTTATGAATCAGTATATTGACATTAAGGAGGGACATTAAAAAGGATAAGAAAAGCTAAAAGGGACTATGCAAGGTTTCTAGGATTCTAAAACTAACTCCCAAAAAGTTTTTTCCAGGTTTATTAAGAACAAAGTTAGAATAAGATAGGTCCCTTAAAAATAACTAAGGTGCACCTTACTGACAAAGAGAATGAAATGTGCTTATTTAAATATTATTTTCTTCTCTCAGTTTTTAACACAGAAGACACTAACAATATTCCAGTAATTAATTTTTATACAGTTGGCTAGAAGAAGATAAATTATGTAACATCACAGTCACTAGTGAGATGGGTTGAGAAGCAGATAACAACTGAAGCAAAATAAGTCCTCGGGTTCCTAATGAGGTTTTTTCAAGTGTTCTAAGGATGCAAATTGAACTCTGTGAACCATTAACTAATAATTTTAATTTTCTCTTCAACAGGGTGTAGTGTCTGATATGTGAAGATGGCTAATGTAACACTCCTATTTTTAAAACCAGGGGCCAGAGTCGTTACCGTCAAATTACCCGCCCAATAAGCCCTGACCTCAATTGTAGCCAAATTACTAGAGTCCAATTATAGCTGAGATTATAAGAAGCCATCTCGATAAGCATAGCTTGATTAATGATACTCAGCATGGATTCACAGAGGCCGGTCTTGTCCCTAACTAATTTATTAACTTTCTTCAGTAAAGCTTTTGAGGCTGTTGACCGCACAATAAACGAATTGATATTATTTTCTTAGATTTTAGTCAGGCTTTGATAGAGTTCACGCAAACCATAACTGTTAAAGAAAGTGGCAGCTCATGGCATTTTGGGGGAAAAGTGCCTCTCGTGGATCTAGTCGATGGCTTCACTGACAGGAAGCAGAGAGTATTCCATAAATGGGGTTTAAATCCGAGTGGGGATCTTAACAAGTGGCGTTCCACAGGGATCATATTGGGCCCGTGATATGAGCAAATTCGCCGATGACACAAAGAATAGGGTGGATAATTGATTCAAACGTAGATGATTAGGAACTTAAGGAGGATTTAAACAAACTCTATTCTGTCAGAAAAGAGGCAGATACAGTTAAATGTAGATAAATGCAAGGTTCTGAAGCTGGGAGGGCCCATAACCCTAGTACTTATAAGTTAAATGATGTAGAAACTTAGCCATACAGATTGCGAAAAGGACTTGGGGGTTATGGTGAGCAGCAACTTAAACCAAGACAGCAATGCCTAAGCGTACGTAATAAGGCCAAATAGATTAATGGGGATGTTTATATCAAGATTGTAAGCAACAGAAGTCCAGAGGTCATACTGGCAGCTTTTATACATCATTAGTAAGGCCTCACCTAGATTATGCAGCTCAGTTCTGGTCTCCGTATTTTTACAAAAAGACATAAATTTCGTTAGAAACATTCACGTAGATTACCCTAAATTAATACAATAGGCATTAGAAATCTCCTGTATGAAGAAAGATTGAAGACTCTAAGTTACCATTCACTGTTAGAACAAGAATGAGTGAGACCTGATCGAAGTGTATAAGTGGAAGATAGGTAATTAATACAGGGATATTAATAAGGTCTTGAGGAGTCTCTCCAGAGAGAACCCGCAGTAATGGATTTAATTAGATAATTTAGATTTAGAAAGGACATAGGAAAGTATTGGTTTGGAAATAGGGTAGTTGATGAGTGGAACAGTCTACCTAGTTGGGTTATTGAGGCTGGGACTTTGGGTAGTTTCAAATCTAGGTTGGATAAGTACATGAGTGGGAGGGGTTGGATTTGAGTGGGACTTTCACATCAGAGCTTATTTCTTGGGTGGCATTGAAAATTGGGTTGGGCAAATGTTTTGTTAGTGGGATGAATTGTAAAGGACCTGCCTAGTATGGGTTAGCAGGCCTCCTGCAGTGTTCCTCCTTTCTTATGTTCTTATGTTCTTATGTTATTATGTTACCAGACCTTGCCTCGTGGAGGCCAGCGTCAGCTTCAGAATTACCCCTGAGTTACCAGACCTTGTCACGTGGAGGCCAGTTTCAGTCTGAGAGTTATCTCTGAGTTACCAGACCTTGCCACGAGGAGGCCAGTGCCATCCTAAGAGTTATGTCTGAGTTACCAGACCTTGCCACGTGGAGGCTAGTGTCAGCCTCAGATTTATCTCTGAGTTACCAGACCTTGGCACATGGAGGCCAGTGTCAGCCTCAGAGTATATCTATGAGTTGCCAGAAACCTTGCTCGTAGGCCATTGTCCGTCTCAGAGTTATTTTCCTGTAGTTTACTCAGACCTTGCCACGTGAGGCAAGTGTCAGCCTCAGAGTTATCTCTGAGTTACAAGACATTGCCACGTGGAGGCCAGTGTCAGTCTCAGAGTTATTTCTGAGTTACCAGACCTTGCCACTTGGAGGCCAGTGTCAGCATAAGAGTTATCTCTGAGTACCAGACTTGCCAAGTGGATGCAAATGTGAGCCTCAGATTTATCTCAGAGTTACCAGACCTTGCCACGTGGAGGCCAGTGTGAAATTCAGAGTTATCTCTGAGTTACCAGACCTTGCCTCATTGAGGCCAGTGTCAGTGTCAGAGTTATTTCTGAGTTACCAGATATTGCCACGTGGAGGCCAGTGTCAAATTCAGAGTTATCTCTGAGTTACCAGACCTTGCCACGTGGAGGCCTGTGTCAGTCTCAGAGTTATTTCTGAGTTACCAGAAGTTGCCACTTGGAGGCCAGTGTCAGCATAAGACTTTTCTCTCAGTTAACAGACTTTGCCATGTGGAGGCAAATGTCAGCCTCAGATTTATCTCAGAGTTACCAGACCTTGCCACGTGGAGGCCAGTGTGAAATTCAGAGTTATCCCTGAGTTACCAGACCTTGCCTCATTGAGGCCAGTGTCAGTGTCAGAGTTATTTCTGAGATACCAGATATTGCCACGATGAGGCCAGTGTCAGTCCCAGACTTATTTCTGAGTTACCAGACCTTGCCACGTGGAGGCCAATGTCAAATTCAGAGTTATCTCTGAGTTACCAGACCTTGCCACTTTGAGGCCAGTGTCAGTGTCAGAGTTATTTCTGAGTTACCAGACCTTGCCACGTTGAGGCCAGTGTCAGCCTCAGAGTTATCTCTGAGTTACCATACCTTGACACGTGGAGGCCACTGTCAGTCTCTGAGTTATCTCTGAGTTACCTGACCTTGCCACGAGGAGGCCAGTGTCTGCCTAAGAGTTATCTCTGAGTTACTAGACCATGCCACGTGGTGGCCAGTGTCAGCCTCAGATTTATCTCTGAGTTACCAGACCTTGCCACGTGTATGCCAGGTCTGCCTCAGAGTTATCTCTGAGTTACCAGGGCTTTGGCCTCGTAGAGGCCAGTGAGAGTCTCAGAGTTATTTCTTAGTTACCAGACCTTGCCACGATGAGGCCAGTGTCAGTCCCAGAGTTATTTCTGAGTTACCAGACCTTGCCACGATGAGGCCAGTGTCAGTCTCAGAGTTATTTCTGAGTTAAAGGACCTTGGCACGTGGAAAGTCAGCGTCAGTCTCAGAGTTATTTCTGAGTTACCAGACATTGCCACGCAGAGGCCATGCCTGAAATTTGAGTTATCTCAGAGTCACCAGACTTTCCCACGTGGAGGCCAGTGTCAGTCTCTGAGTTTTTTTCAGAGTTACCAAACCTTGCCACGTGGAGGCAATTGTTAACCTCAGATTATCTCTGGTTTTTCAAGACCTTGCCCCGGGAGGCCCCTGTCAGTCTCAGGGTTATTTCTGAGTTTCCGACCTGCCACGTGAAGGGCCCGTGTCAGCCTCAGATTTATCTCTGAGTTTCCAACCTTGCCACGTGGAGGCCAGTGAGTCTCAGAGTTATTTTTGGGGTTACCCAAATTTCCAAAAGTGGAGGGCATGTCCCCTCAAGTTATATCTGAGTTTTCCAGGGCCCTTTCCACGGATGCCGTGCTGCCTCAAGTTTTCTCAAGTTATTCAAGTTACCAGCCTTGCCACGTGGGGCCAGGTCAGTCCCAGAGTTTTTCTAGTTTCCCGACCTTGCCCCGGGAGGCAAGTGTCGGCCTCAGAGTTATCTCTGGTTACCAACCTTACATGTTTTTGGCCTGTCAGCCTCACATTATCTCGAATTCCAGACCTTGCCCCTTGGAGGCCATGAACTCAAGTTATCTTGAGTTACCAAAACTTTCCACTGGGGCCAGTGTAAGTCCAGAGTTTTTTTCTGATTACCAACCTTGCCAGATGGGGCCAGTGTCACCCTCAGAGTTAAACCCCGGTTACAAACCCTTTCCATAGGAGGCCATGTCACCTCAAGGGGTTTTCTCCGATTCCAACCTTGTTTCGTGGGGCCCCGTCAGTCTCAGAGTTATTTTTGATTTGTCAAACCTTGGCACGGGAGGGCCCTGCAGTTCAGAGAATCTGAGTTTCCGACCTTGCCCCTATCCAGTGTCTGCCTCAGGTTCTCCCAAGTTATCCAATTTCCCGGCCTTGCCCCGTGGGGGGATGCAGCCTCAGAGTTATTTCGAGTTACCAGCCTTGCCACGGGAGGCAAATGTCAGCCTCGATTTCTCTGAGTTACCACACCTTGCCCCCGTGAGGCCATTTTTAGCCTCACGTTTTTCTCTGAGTTTCCGACCCTTTCCACTTTGGGGGCCCTTCAGCCTCAGAGTTATCTCTGAGTTACCAAACCTTTCCCCGGGAGGCCTTTCTGCCCCACATTTATTCTGAGTTACCAACCTTCCCTTGGGGGCCGTGTCACCCAGATTACTCGAGTTTCTAGTCCTTTGCCACGTGGAGGCCAGTGTAGCCTCAAGTTATCCCCTGAGTTACCAGCCTTGCCACTGGAGGCCCTGTCAGCCCCCAAATTATCCTAGTTACCAGACCTTGCCACGATGAGGCCAGTTTTCACCCTCAGAGTTATCCTGAGTTATCAAAACCTTGCCCTGAGGAGGCCAGTGTCAGGGCCCCAGAGTTATTCGAGTTTTCTCTGAGTTACCAGACCTTGCCATGTGGAGGCCAGTGTCACCTCACAGTTATCTCTGAGTTACCAAACCTTGCACGTGGAGGCCAGTTTCAGCCTCAAATGTTTTTCTTCCCGATTACCAGACCTTGCCACTTGGAGGCCAGTGTCAGCCCAGAGTTATCTCTGATTACCAGACCTTTCCACTGGAGGCCAGTGTCAGCCTCAGGTTATCTCTGAGTTACCAGACCTTGACACGTGGAGGCCATGTCAGCCTCAGAGTTAACCCTAGTTGCCCAAAACCTTGCCAAGGGCCAGTGTTAGCCTCCGAGTTATTCTGAGTCAACAGACCTTGTCCCGGGTTTAGTCCATTGTCAGTCTCAGAGTTATCTCTGAGTTACAAAACCTTGCCACGTGGAGGCCAGTGTCAGTCTCAAGGTTTTTTTCTGAGTTACCAGACCTTGGCACGTGGAGGCCAGTGTCAGTCTCTGAGTTATTCTGAGTTGCGAGACTTTGCCACGTGGAAGCCAGTGTCAGCCTAGAGTTATCTCTGAGTTAACAGACCTTGCTACGTGGAGGGCAGTGTCACCTCAAGTTTTTAAACTGAGTTACCAGGCAATGCATGTTTGCAGTGGGCAGTCCCCAGGGTTATTTCTGGTTACGAAAACCCTTCCACGTGGGCCAGTGTCCCTCCTCATAGTTATGTTGAGTTACCAAACCTTGCCCCCTTGAGGCCAGTGTCAGCCTCAGAGTTATCTCTGAGTTACCATACCTTGACACGTTTTAGCCACTGCCCTCCCCTGAGTTATCTCTGATTACAGGACCTTGCACGTTGGAGGCCATGGTCTGCCTAAGAGTTACCTCTGAGTTACTAGACCTGCCACGTGGTGGCCAGTGTCAGCCTCAGATTTATTTTCTGAGTTACCAGAAACCCTTTCCACGTGTATGCCAGGTCCCCCTCAGAGTTATCTCTGATTACCAGACCTTGCCTGAAAAGGCCAGTGAGAGTCTCAGAGTTATTTCTTAGTTACCCCGACCTTGCCCGATGAGGCCATGTCAGTCCCGAGTTATTTTTTGAGTTTACCAGACCTTGCCACGATGACGCCATGTCAGTCTCAGAGTTTTTCTGAGTTAAAGGACCTTTCACGTGGGTGTCACATCAGTCTCAGAGTTATTTCTAGTTACCAGAGATTGCCACGCGGAGGCCCGTGTCCGTTAGAGTTATTCAGAGTTCACCAGACTTTCCCACGTGGAGGCCAGTGTCAGTCTCTGAGTTATTCAGAGTTACCAGACCTTGCCACGTGGAGGCCATTGTTAACCTCAGAGTTATCTCTGAGTTACAAGACCTTGCCACGTGGAGGCCAGTGTCAGTCTCAGGGTTATTTTTGAGTTTCCCATACCTTGCCACGTTGAAGGCCATTTTTCAGCCTCAAAATTTATCTCTGAGTTATCCAGACCTTGCCACTTGGAGCCAGTGTCATCCCCAGAGTTATATCTGAGTTACCAGGAATTGCCACGTGATCCAGTGTGTCCCAAGATATCTCCCCTAGTTATCTCAGAGTTACCAGGCCTTGCCACGTGGAGGGCAGTGTCAGCCTCAGAGTTATTTCTGAGTTACCAGACCTTGCCACGTGGAGGGCAGTGTCCGCCTCAGAGTTATATCTGAGTTACCAGGAATTGCCACGTGATGCCAGTGTGTGCCTCAGAGTTATCTCATAGTTATCTCAGAGTTACCAAAGGGAAAAGCCACGTGGAGGCAAGTCAGCCCCAGAGTTATTCTGAGTTTTCCAGACCTTGCCACGTGGGGGCAAGTGTCGGCCTCAAAAGTTATCTCTTGAGTTTTCCAGAAACCTTGGGCCCTGTTTAGGGCCAGTTTTCCAGCCTCACCGTTATCTCTGAATTACCAGACCTTGCCACTTGGAGGCCAGTGTCAACCTCAGAGTTATCTCTGAGTTACCAGACCTTGCCACGTGGAGGCCAGTGTAAGTCTCAGAGTTATTTCTGAGTTACCAGACCTTTTCCACGAAAGAGGCCAGTGTCACCCTCAGAGTTATCCCTGAGTTATCAGACCTTGCCATGAGGAGGCCATGTCAGCCTCAAAGTTATCTCCGAGTTAACCAGACCTTGTTTGTGGAGGCCAACTGTCCAAAACTCAGAGTTATTTCTGATTTGCCAGACCTTGGCCCCTTGGAGGCCAGTGTCAGTCTCAGAGTTATATCTAGGGTTAAACCCAAGCCTTGCCACTGATGCCCAGTGTCTGCCTCAGAGTTATCTCATAGTTATTCCTCGAGTTAACCAAGGCCTTGCCAGTGGAGGGCAGTTCAGCCTCAGAGTTATTTCTGAGTTACCAGACCTTTCCACGTGGGGCAATGTCAGCCCAGAGTTATCTCTGAGTTACCAGACCTTGCCACGTGGAGGCCAGTTTCAGCCTCACAGTTATCTCTGAGTTACCAGACCTTGCCACTTTTGGGGGCCAGTGTCAGCTCGAGTTATCTCTGAGTTACCAAACCTTGCCGCGTGGGGGCCAGTTTCAGCCTCACAGTTATCTCTGAGTTGCCAGACCTTGCCACGTGGAGGCCAGTGTAAGCCTCAGAGTTATCTCTGAGTTACCAGACATGCCACGTGGAGGCCAGTGTCAGCCACAGAGTTATATCTGAGTTACCAGACCTTGCCACGATGGGCCAGTGTCACCCTCAGAGTTATCCCTGAATTATCAGACCTTGCCATGAGGAGGCCCAGTGTCAGCCTCAGAGTTACTCCGAGTTTTCCAGACCTTGTCCGTGGAGGCCATGTCAGTCTCAGAGTTATTTCTGATTTGCCAGACCTTGGCACGTGGAGGCCAGTGTCAGTCCCCAGAGTTATATCTGAGTTACTAACCTTGCCACGTGAGGGCCCGTGTCTGCCTCAGAGTTATCTCAATTATCTCTGAGTAACCAGAAACCTTGCCATGTGGAGGCCAGTGTCGCCTCACAGTTACTCTGAGTTTACCAACCTTGCTACGTGGAGGCCATTTCAGCCTCATGTTTTTCTCTGAGTTACCAGACCTTGCCACTTTGAGGCCAGTGCGGCCTCAAAAGGTTATCTTTTGAGTTACAAGACCTTGCCACGTGGAGGCCAGTGGTCAGCCTCAGAGTTATCTCGAGTTAAGACCCCTTTCCACGTGAGGCCCAGTGTCAGCCTCAGAGTTATTTCTGAGTTACCAGACCTTGCCACGTGGAGGTAATTGTCAGCCTCAGAGTTATCTCTGAGCTACCAGACCTTGCAACGTGTAGTGCAGTGTCAGCATCAGAGTTATCTCTGAGTTACCAGACCTTGCCACGTGGAGGCCAGTGTCAGCCTTAAAAGTTATCTCGAGTTACCAGACCTTTCCACGTGGGGGCCAGTGCAGCCTCAGAGTATTTTCTGATTACCAGAACCTTGCCACGTGGGGGTAGTGTCAGCCCAGAGTTATCTCTGAGCTACCAGACCTTGCAACGTGTAGTGCAGTGTCGCATCAGATTATCTCT
>NC_069433.1:45408221-45464320 GCF_026875155.1 Cherax quadricarinatus | reverse complement strand
CGTTTAAAATCAGAGATAATTCTAAGGCTGGACTGGCACCACGTGGCAAAAGGGCTTGAAACTCAGAGATAACTCTGAGGTGACACTTTCCTCCCCGTGTCAAGGTCTGGTAACTCAGAGATGACTCTGAGGCTGTTAGTGGCCTCCACTTGGCACGGTCTGGTAAGTCAGAGATAACTCTGAGGCTGACACTGGGCTCCACGTGGCATGGTCTGGTAACTCAGAGATAACTCTGAGGCTGACACTGGCCTCCATGTGGCAAGGTCTGGTAACTCACAAATAACGCTGAGACTGACATTGGCCTCCATATGGCAAGGTCAGGTAACTCAGAGATAACTGTGAGGCTGGCACTGGCCTCAATGTGGCAAGGTCTGGTATCTCAGAGGTAACTTTGATGTTGACACTGGAATCCACGTGGCAAGGTCTGGTAAATAAGAGATAACTCTGAGGCTGACACTGGCCTCCACGTGGCATGGTCTGGTAAGTCAGAGATAACTCTGAGGCTGACACTGGGCTCCACGTGGCATGGTCTGGTAACTCAGAGATAACTCTGAGGCTGACACTGGCCTCCATATGGCAAGGTCAGGTAACTCAGAGATAACTGTGAGGCTGGCACTGGCCTCAATGTGGCAAGGTCTGGTATCTCAGAGGTAACTTTGATGTTGACACTGGAATCCACGTGGCAACGTCTGGTAACTCAGGAATGACTCTGAGACTGACACTGGCCTCCACGTGGCAAGGTCTGGTAACTGAGAGATAATTCTGAGGCTGACACTGGCCTCCACGTGGCAAGGTCTGGTAACTCAGAGACAACTCTGAGGCTGACACTTGCCTCAACATGGCAAGGTCTGGAAACTCAGAGATGACTCTGAGGCTGACACTGGCCTCCACGTGGCACGGTCTGGTAACTCAGAGATAACTCAGAGGCTGACACTGGCCTCCACGTGGCAAGGTCTGGTAACTCCGAAACAACTCTGAGACTGACACTGGCCACACGTGACAAGGTCTGATAACACAAAAATAACTCTAAGGCTGACACTGGCCTCCACGTGGCAAGGTTTGGTAACTCAGAAAAAACTCTGAAACTGACAGTGGCTTCCAAGTGGCAAGGTCTGGTAACTCAGAGATATCTCTGAGGATGACACTGGCTTCTACGTGGCAAGGTCTGGTAACTCAGGGATAAATCTGAATCTGACACTGGCCTCCACGTGGAAAGGTCTGGTAACTCAGATATAACTCATAGGCTAAAACTGGCCTCCACGTGGCAAGTTCTGGTAACTCAGAAATAACTATGAGGCTGACACTGGCCTCCACGTGGCAAGGTCTGGCAACTCAGAGACAACTCTGAGGCTGACACTTGTCTCCACATGGCAAGGTCTGGTAACTCAGAGATGACTCTGAGGCTGACACTGGCCTCCACCTGGCACAGTCTGGTAATTCAGAGATAACTCTGAGGCTGACACTGGCCTCCACGAGGAAAGGTCTGGTAACTCAGAAATAACTATGAGACTGACATTAGCCTCCACATGGCAAGGTCAGGTAACTTTGAGATAACTGTGAGGCCGACACTGGCCTCAACGTGGCAAGGTCTGGTAACTCAGAGATAACTTTGAGGTTAACACTGGCCTCCACGTGGCAATGTCTTGTAACTCTGAGTTATCTTTGAAACTGACACTGGCCACACGTGGCAAGGTCTGGTAACTAAGAGATAACTCTGAGGCTGACACTGGCCACTCGTGGCAAGGTCTGGTAACTGAGAGATAACTCTGAGGCTGACACTGGCCTTCACGTGGCAAGGTCTGATAACTCATAGATAACTCAGAGACTGACACTGACCTCCACGTGGCAAATCCTGGTAACTGAGACATAACTCTGAGGCTGAGACTGGCCTCCATGTGGCAAGTTCTGGTAACTCAGGAATAATTCTGAGACTGAAACTAGCCTCCACGTGGCAAGGTCCGGTAACTCAGAGATAACTCTGAGGCTCACATTGGCCTCCAAGTGGCAAGGTCTGGTAACTCAGAGATAATTATGAGGCTGACACTGGCCTCCCCGTGGCAAGGTCTGGTAACTCAGAGACATCTCTGAGGCTGACACTTGCCTCAACATGGCAAGGTCTGGAAACTCAGAGATGACTCTGAGGCTGACACTGGCCTCCACGTGGCACAGTCTGGTAACTCAGAGATAAATCTGAGGCTGACACTGGCCCCACGTGGCAAGGTCTGGAACTCCGAAAAACTCTGATGCTGACACTGGCCTACACTTGCAACGTCTGGTAACTCAGAAATAACTCTGAGACTGACACTGGGCCCCCACTGGCAAAAGGGCTGGTAACTCAGAGATAATTCTGAGGATAAGACTGACACTGGCCTCCACGTGGCAAGGTCTGGTAACTCAGAGATAATTCTGAGGATGAGACTGGCGTTCACGTGGGAAATTTCTGGTAAATCCAGGAATAATTCTGAGACTGAAACTGGCCTTCCACGTGCAAGCTCCGGTAACTCAAAAGATAACTCTGAGGCTCACATTGGCCCCCACGTGGCATAGTCTGGGGACTCAGAGTTAACTCTGATGCTGACTCTGGCCTACACGTTGAAACGTCTGGTAACTCCGAAATCACTCTGAGACTGACACTGGCCTACACGTGGCAAGGTCTGGTAACTCAGAGATAATTCTAAGGCTGGCACTGGCATCCACGTGGCAAGGTCTTGAAACTCAGAGATAACTCTGAGGCTGACACTTGCCTCCACGTGTCAAGGTCTGGTAACTCAGAGATGACTCTGAGGCTGTTAGTGGCCTCCACTTGGCACGGTCTGGTAAGTCAGAGATAACTCTGAGGCTGACACTGGGCTCCACGTGGCATGGTCTGGTAACTCAGAGATAACTCTGAGGCTGACACTGGCCTCCATGTGGCAAGGTCTGGTAACTCAGAAATAACGCTGAGACTGACATTGGCCTCCATATGGCAAGGTCAGGTAACTCAGAGATAACTGTGAGGCTGGCACTGGCCTCAATGTGGCAAGGTTTGGTATCTCAGAGGTAACTTTGATGTTGACACTGGAATCCACGTGGCAAGGTCTGGTAAATAAGAGATAACACTGAGGCTGACACTGGCCTCCACGTGGCAAGGCCTGGTAACTGAGACATAACTCTGAGGCTAAGACTGGAATCAACGTGGCAAGTTCTGGTAACTCAGGAATAATTCTGAGACCGAAACTGGCCTCCACGTGGCAAGGTCCACTAACTCAGAGATAGCTCTGAGGTTCACGTTGGCCTCTACGTGGCAAGGTCTGGTAACTCAGAGTTAACTCTCATGCTGACACTGGCCTACACGTTGCAAAGTCTGGTAACTCAGAAATAACTCTTAGACTGACACTGGCCTCCACGTGGCAAGGTCTTGTAACTCAGAAATAACTCTGAGACTTACGCTGGCCTCCACGTGGCAAAGCCTGGTAACTCAGAGATAGCTCTGAGGCTGACACTGGCCTCCCGTGGCAAGGGCTGGTAACTCAGAGATAACTATGAGAAGACAATGGCCTCCACGTGGAAAGATCTGGTAACTCAGAGATAACTCCGATGCTGACACTGGCCTCCACGATGCAAGGTCTTTTAACTCACAGATAACTCTGAGGCTGTCAAAGGCCTAAACGTGGCAAGGTCTCGTAACTCAGAGATAACTCTGAGGCTGACACTGGCCTCCACGAGGCAAGGTCTTTTAACTCAGAGATAACTCTGAGGCTGACACAGGCATCCATGTGGCAAGGTTTGGTAACTCAGAGATAACTCTGAGACTTACACTGGCTTCTACGTAGAAAGGTCTGGAAACTCAGAAATAACTCTGAGGCTGACAAATGCGTCAACGTGGCAAGGTCTCGTAACTCAGAGATAACTCTGAGGCTGACACAGGCATCCATGTGGCAAGGTTTGGTAACTCAGAGATAACTCTGAGACTTACACTGGCTTCTACGTAGAAAGGTCTGGCAACTCAAAATAACTCTGAGACTGACACTTGCCTCCACGAGGGAAGGTCTGGTAACACAGAAATAACTCTGAGACTGAAAAACTGGCCTCCATGTGGCAAAGGGCTGGTAACTTAGAGATAACAGAGGATGACCTTGAATTCACGTGGCAAGGTCTTTAACTCAGAGATAACTGTAAGGCTGAGAAATTCCTTCATGTGGAAAGGTCTGCTAACTCAGAGATAACTATGAGATTGACACTGGCACCACGTGGCAAGGTCTTGTAACTCAGAGATAACTAGAGGCTGACAATGGACTCCACGTGGAAAGATCTGGTAACTCAGAGATAACTCTGAGGCTGACACTGTCCTCCATTTGGGATAGTCTGGTATCTCAGAAATAACTCTGAGACTGACACTGGCCTCCACGTTACAAGGTCTGGTAACTCAGAGATAACTCTGAGGCTGACACTGGCCTCCACGCGGCAATGTCTGGTTACTTAGAAATAACTCTTAGACTGAACTGGCCCTCCACGTGGCAAGGTCTGGTAACTCAGAGATAACTGAGGCTGACACTTGCCTCCACGCGGCAAGGTCTGGTTACTTAGAAATAACTCTTAGACTGACACTGGCCTCCACGTGGCAAGGTCTGGTAACTCCGAAATAACTCTGATGCTGACACTGGCCTCCACGTGGCAAGGTCTGGTAACTCCGAAATAACTCTGAGACTTACACTGGCTTCTACGTAGAAAGGTCTGGAAACTCAGAAATAACTCTGAGGCTGACAAATGCCTCAACGTGGCAAGGTCTCGTAACTCAGAGATAACTCTGAGGCTGACACAGGCATCCATGTGGCAAGGTTTGGTAACTCAGAGATAACTCTGAGACTTACACTGGCTTCTACGTAGAAAGGTCTGGCAACTCAGAAATAACTCTGAGACTGACACTTGCCTCCACGAGGCAAGGTCTGGTAACACAGAAATAACTGTGAGACTGACACTGGCCTCCATGTGGCAAGGTCTGGTAACTTAGAGATAACAGAGGCTGACTCTTGAATTCACGTGGCAAGGTCTTTAACTCAGAGATAACTGTAAGGCTGAGAAATTCCTTCATGTGGAAAGGTCTGCTAACTCAGAGATAACTATGAGATTGACACTGGCATCCACGTGGCAAGGTCTTGTAACTCAGAGATAACTATGAGGCTGACAATGGCCTCCACGTGGAAAGATCTGGTAACTCAGAGATAACTCTGAGGCTGACACTGTCCTCCATTTGGCATAGTCTGGTATCTCAGAAATAACTCTGAGACTGACACTGGCCTCCACGTTACAAGGTCTGGTAACTCAGAGATAACTCTGAGGCTGACACTGGCCTCCACGCGGCAAGGTCTGGTTACTTAGAAATAACTCTTAGACTGACACTGGCCTCCACGTGGCAAGGTCTGGTAACTCAGAGATAACTGAGGCTGACACTTGCCTCCACGCGGCAAGGTCTGGTTACTTAGAAATAACTCTTAGACTGACACTGGCCTCCACGTGGCAAGGTCTGGTAACTCAGAGATAACTGAGGCTGACACTTGCCTCCACGTGGCAAGGTCTTTTATCTCAGAGATAACTCTGAATCTGAGAAAGGCCTCCATCTGGAAAGGTCTGCTAACTCAGAGATAACTCTGAGGTTGACACTGGCCTCCACGTGGCAAGGTCCACTAACTCAGAGATAGCTCTGAGGTTCACGTTGGCCTCTACGTGGCAAGGTCTGGTAACTCAGAGTTAACTCTCATGCTGACACTGGCCTACACGTTGCAACGTCTGGTAACTCAGAAATAACTCTTAGACTGACACTGGCCTCCACGTGGCAAGGTCTTGTAACTCAGAAATAACTCTGAGACTTACGCTGGCCTCCTCGTGGCAAAGCCTGGTAACTCAGAGATAGCTCTGAGGCTGACACTGGCCTCCACGTGGCAAGGTCTGGTAACTCAGAGATAACTATGAGGCTGACAATGGCCTCCACGTGGAAAGATCTGGTAACTCAGAGATAACTCTGAGGCTGACACTGGCCTCAACGTGGCAAGGTCTGGTAACTCAGAGATAACTCTGATGCTGACACTGGCCTCCACGAGGCAAGGTCTTTTAACTCACAGATAACTCTGAGGCTGTCAAAGGCCTAAACGTGGCAAGGTCTCATAACTCAGAGATAACTCTGAGGCTGACACTGGCCTCCACGAGGCAAGGTCTTTTAACTCAGAGATAACTCTGAGGCTGACACAGGCATCCATGTGGCAAGGTTTGGTAACTCAGAGATAACTCTGAGGCTAACACTGGCCTTCACATGGCATGGTCTGGTAACTCAGAAATAAATCTGAGATTTACACTGGCTTCTACGTAGAAAGGTCTGGAAACTCAGAAATAACTCTGAGGCTGACAAATGCCTCAACGTGGCAAGGTCTCGTAACTCAGAGATAACTCTGAGGCTGACACTTGCCTCCACATGGCAAGGTCTGGTAACTCGAAGATAACTCTGAGGCAGAAACTGGCCTCAACGTCGCATCCTCTGGTAACTCAGAGATAACTCTGAGGCTGACACTTGCCTCCACGAGGCAAGGTCTGGCAACTCAGAAATAACTCTGAGACTGACACTTGCCACCACGAGGCAAGGTCTGGTAACACAGAAATAACTCTGAGACTGACACTGGCCTCTATGTGGCAAGGTCTGGTAACTTAGAGATAACTGAGGCTGACTCTTGAATTCACGTGGCAAGGTCTTTAACTCAGAGATAACTGTAAGGCTGAGAAATTCCTTCATGTGGAAAGGTCTGCTAACTCAGTGATAACTATGAGATTGACACTGGCCTCCACGTGGCAAGGTCTTTTAACTCAGAGATAACTCTGAGGCTGACACTGTCCTCCACATGACAAGTTCTGGTTGCTCAGAGATAACACTGAGGCTGACACTGTCCTCCACATGACAAGTTCTGGTTGCTCAGAGATAACTCTGAAGATGACACTGGCCTCCATTTGGCATAGTCTGGTATCTCAGAAATAACTCTGAGACTGACATTGGCCTCCACGTTACAAGGTCTGGTAACTCAGAGATAACTCTGAGGCTGACACTGGCCTCCATGCGGCAAGGTCTGGTTACTTAGAAATAACTCTTAGACTGACACTGGCCTCCACGTGGCAAGGTCTGGTAACTCAGAGATAACTGAGGCTGACACTTGCCTCCACGCGGCAAGGTCTGGTTACTTAGAAATAACTCTTAGACTGACACTTGCCTCCACGTGGCAAGGTCTTTTATCTCAGAGATAACTCTGAATCTGAGAAAGGCCTCCATCTGGAAAGGTCTGCTAACTCAGAGATAACTCTGAGGTTGACACTGGCCTCCACGTGGCAAGGTCTTGTAACTCAGAAATAACTCTCAGACTTACGCTGGCCTCCACGTGGCAAGAATTGGTAACTCAGAGATAAATCTGAATCTGACACTGGCCTCCAAGTGGAAAGGTCTGGTAACTCAGAAATAACTCATAGGCTAAAACTGGCCTTCACGTTGCAACGTCTGGTAACTCAGAGATAACTCTGAGGCTGACACTGGCCTCCACGTGGCAAGTTCTGTTAACACAGAAATAACTCTGAGGCTGAAATTGGCCTCCACGTGGCATCCTCTGGAAACTCAGAGATAACTCTGAGACTGACACTGGCCTCCACGTGGTAAGGTCTGGTAACTCAGAGATAACTGAGGCTGACACTTGCCTCCACGTGGCAATTTCTTTTATCTCTGAGATAACTCTGAGGCTGACAATGGCCTCCACGTGCAAAGGTCTTGTAACTCAGAGATAACTCTGAGACTAACACTGGCCTCCTCGTGGCAAGGCCTGGTAACTCGGAGATAATTCTGAGGTTGAGACTTGCCTACATGTGGCAAGGTCTGGAAACTCAGAGATAACTTTGAGGCTGTCAATGGCCTCCACGTGGCAAGGTCTGCTAACTCACAGATAACTCTGAGGCTGAAACTGGCCTCCACATGGCAAGTTCTGGTAATTCAGATATAACTCTGAAGATGACACTGGCCTCCACGTGGCAAGGTCTGGTAACTCAAAAATAATTCAGAGACTGACACAGGCCTCCACGTTTCAAGGTCTGGTAACTCAGAGATAACTCTGAGGCTGACACTGGCCATCACGATGAAAGGTCTGGTAACTCAGAGATAACTCTGAGGCTGGCACTGGCCTCCACGTGGCAAGGTCTTGTAACTCAGAAATGACTATGAGACTGACACTGGCCTCCACATGGGAAGGTCTGGTAACTCAGAAACAACTTTGAGCATGACACTGGCCTCTACGTGGCAAGGTCTGTTAACTCAGAGATAACTCTGAGGCTGACACTGGCCTACACGTGTCAAGGTGTGATAACTCAGAAATAACTCTGACACTGACACTGGCCACACGTGGCAAGGTCTGGTAACTCAGAGATAACTCTGAGGCTGACACTGGCCTCCACGTAACAAGGACTGGTAACTCAGAGATAACTCTGAGGCTGACACTGGCCTCCACGAGGCAACGTCTGTTAACTCAAAAATAACTCTTAAACTGACACTGGCCTCCACGTGGCAAGGTCTTGTAACTAAGAAATAACTCGGAGACTTACACTGGCCTCCACGTGGCAAGAATTGGTAACTCAGGGATAAATCTGAATCGGACACTGGCCTCCACGTGGAAAGGTCTGGTAACTCAGATATAACTCATAGGCTAAAACTGGCCTCCACGTGGCAAGTTCTGGTAACTCAGAAATAACTATGAGGCTGACACTGGCCTCCACGTGGCAAGGTCTGGCAACTCAGAGACAACTCTGAGGCTGATACTTGCCTCCACATGGCAAGGTCTGGTAACTCAGAGATGACTCTGAGGCTGACACTGGCCTCCACGTGGCACAGTCTGGTAATTCAGAGATAACTCTGAGGCTGACACTGGCCTCCACGAGGAAAGGTCTGGAAACTCAGAAATAACTCTGAGGCCGACAAATGCCTCAACATGGCAAGGTCTCGTAACTCAGAGATAACTCTGAGGCTGACACTTGCCTCCACATGGCAAGGTCTGGTAACTCGAAGATAACTCTGAGGCAGAAACTGGCCTCAACGTCGCATCCTCTGGTAACTCAGAGATAACTCTGAGGCTGACACTTGCCTCCACGAGGCAAGGTCTGGCAACTCAGAAATAACTCAGAGACTGACACTGGCCTCCATGTGGCAAGGTCTGGTAACTTAGAGATAACTGAGGCTGACTCTTGAATTCACGTGGCAAGGTCTTTAACTCAGAGATAACTGTAAGGCTGAGAAATTCCTTCATGTGGAAAGGTCTGCTAACTCAGAGATAACTATGAGATTGACACTGGCCTCCACGTGGCAAGGTCTTGTAACTCAGAGATAACTCTGAGGCTGACACTGTCCTCCACATGACAAGTTCTGGTTGCTCAGAGATAACTCTGAAGATGACACTGGCCTCCATTTGGCATAGTCTGGTATCTCAGAAATAACTCTGAGACTGACACTGGCCTCCACGTTACAAGGTCTGGTATCTCAGAGATAACTCTGAGGCTGACACTGGCCTCCACGCGGCAAGGTCTGGTTACTTAGAAATAACTCTTAGACTGACACTAGCCTCCACGTGGCAAGGTCTGGTAACTCAGAGATAACTGAGGCTGACACTTGCCTCCACGCGGCAAGGTCTGGTTACTTAGAAATAACTCTTAGACTGACACTGGCCTCCACGTGGCAAGGTCTGGTAACTCAGAGATAACTGAGGCTGACACTTGCCTCCACGTGGCAAGGTCTTTTATCTCAGAGATAACTCTGAATCTGAGAAAGGCCTCCATCTGGAAAGGTCTGCTAACTCAGAGATAACTCTGAGGTTGACACTGGCCTCCACGTGGCAAGGTCTTGTAACTCAGAAATAACTCTCAGACTTACGCTGGCCTCCACGTGGCAAGAAATGTTAACTCAGAGATAAATCTGAATCTGACACTGGCCTCCAAGTGGAAAGGTCTGGTAACTCAGAAATAACTCATAGGCTAAAACTGGCCTTCACGTTGCAACGTCTGGTAACTCAGAGATAACTCTGAGGCTGACACTGGCCTCCACGTGGCAAGTTCTGTTAACACAGAAATAACTCTGAGGCTGAAATTGGCCTCCACGTGGCATCCTCTGGAAACTCAGAGATAACTCTGAGACTGACACTGGCCTCCACGTGGTAAGGTCTGGTAACTCAGAGATAACTGAGGCTGACACTTGCCTCCACGTGGCAATTTCTTTTATCTCTGAGATAACTCTGAGGCTGACAAAGGCCTCCACGTGCAAAGGTCTTGTAACTCAGAGATAACTCTGAGACTAAACATGGCCTCCTCGTGGCAAGGCCTGGTAACTCGGAGATAATTCTGAGGTTGAGACTTGCCTACATGTGGCAAGGTCTGGAAACTCAGAGATAACTTTGAGGCTGTCAATGGCCTCCACGTGGCAAGGTCTGCTAACTCACAGATAACTCTGAGGCTGAAACTGGCCTCCACATGGCAAGTTCTGGTAATTCAGATATAACTCTGAAGATGACACTGGCCTCCACGTGGCAAGGTCTGGTAACTCAAAAATAATTCAGAGACTGACACAGGCCTCCACGTTTCAAGGTCTGGTAACTCAGAGATAACTCTGAGGCTGACACTGGCCATCACGATGAAAGGTCTGGTAACTCAGAGATAACTCTGAGGCTGACACTGGCCTCCACGTGGCAAGGTCTGGTAACTCCGAAATAACTCTGATGCTGACACTGGCCTACACGTTGCAACGTCTGGTAACTCAGAAATAACTCTGAGACTGACACTAGCCTCCACTTGGCAAGGTCTGGTAACTCAAAGATAATTCTGAGGATGAGACTGACACTGGCCTCCACGTGGCAAGGTCTGGTAACTCAGAGATAATTCTGAGGATGAGACTGGCGTCCACGTGGCAAATTCTGGTAACTCAGGAATAATTCTGAGACTGAAACTGGCCTCCACGTGGCAAGCTCCGGTAACTCAGAGATAACTCTGAGGCTCACATTGGCCTCCACGTGGCAGAGTCTGGGGACTCAGAGTTAACTCTGATGCTGACTCTGGCCCACACGTTGAAACGTCTGGTAACTCCGAAATCACTCTGAGACTGACACTGGCCTACACGTGGCAAGGTCTGGTAACTCAGAGATAATTCTAAGGCTGGCACTGGCATCCACGTGGCAAGGTCTTGAAACTCAGAAATAACTCTGAGGCTGACACTTGCCTCCACGTGTCAAGGTCTGGTAACTCAGAGATGACTCTGAGGCTGTTAGTGGCCTCCACTTGGCACGGTCTGGTAAGTCAGAGATAACTCTGAGGCTGACACTGGGCTCCACGTGGCATGGTCTGGTAACTCAGAGATAACTCTGAGGCTGACATGGCCCCCACGTGGGAAGGTCTGGTAAATTTGAAAAACCGAGATGACATTGGCCTCCATAGGCAAGGTCAGGTAACTCAGAGATAATGTGGGCTGGCATTGGTCTCAAAGTGCAAGGTTGGTATCTCGAGAACTTTTTGTTTCACTGGAATCCACGTGGCAAGGGCTGGTAAAAAAAGAGATAATTCTAGGCTGACACTGGGCCCCACGTGGCAAGCCCGGTAATGGACATAACTTGAGGGTGAGATGGCCCCCCAGTGGCAAGTTTGGTAATAGGGAAAAATTTGAGACCCAAACTGGCCCCCGGGCAAACTCCCTAACTCAGGATAACCTGAGGTTTAAATTGGCTCTAGTGGCAAGGGCTGGAACTAGAGTTAACTCTCATGTGACAGGCCCACACGTTTCAACCTGGGGAACTCAGGAATAACTCTGAGATGACAGGCCTCCACTGGCAAGATTGGTAACTCAGAGAAATTTGGGTGACACTTTCTCCACGTGGGGAAAGTCTGGTAACTCAGAGAAACTCTGAGGCTGACATTGCCTCAACATGGCAAGTCTGGAAAATCAGAGATAACTGGGCGACACCCGGGCCCCCACTGGCACGGTTGGGAACTCAGAGAAACCTTTAGCTGACACTGCCCCCACGTGCAAGGTCTGGTAAATCCCAAAAAACTCTGAACTGACATGGCCACACGTGACAAGGGCTGGGAACACAAAGATAACTTAAGGCTGACACGGCCTCCCGTGGGAAGGTTGGTAACAGAAAAAAAATTGAAACTGACAGTGGCCCAAATGGCGTCTGGGAACTCAGAGATATCTCTGAGGATGACATGGCTTTAGTGGCAAAGGGCTTTAAACTCAGAAAATAAATCTAGACTGACACTGGCCCCCAGTTGCAAAAGGGTTGGGAATCAGAGATAACCTGGGCTGACATGGGCCCCAATAAAAAGGCTGGTAACTCAGAGTAACTCTGAGGCTGACGCTGGCCTGCAGTGGCAAGGTCGGTAAATAAAAAATAACTCTAACTGACCTGGGCCCCACGTGCCCAAAGGGCTGGGAATCAGAGATAAAAATATGAGACTGACACTGGCTTACGTGGCAAAGGGCCCGGTAACTGGACATAAATTTAAGCTGAATGGGCCCCCACGGGCAACGTCTGGGAACTCAGGGTATCTCTGAGACTGAAACTCGCCCCCCAGGGCATCTTGGTAACTCAGAATAACTCTGGGCTGACCGGCCCCCACATGGGAAGGTCTGATAATCAAGTAAAATCGAGACGACACGAATCCACGGGAAAGCAGGTAACTAAGTAATCGAAACTGAGACAACCCTCCCCGTGGGAAGTCTGGGAACAAGAAATAACTTAAGGATGACACTGGCCTCCACTGCAAGGTCTTGTAATCAAAATAACTCTAGACTTACGCTGGCCAAACGTGGCAAAAATTTGGGAAATCAGAGATAAAACTGAATCTGACACTGGCCCCCCGTGGAAAGGTTTTGGTAACTCAGGTAACTCACAAGCTAAAATGGCCCCAAGTGGGAAGTTTTGGTAACTCGAAATAATAGGGGAAATGACTCTGACCTCCCCTGGGAAGGTCTGTTAATCGAAAAAAAATTGAGGCTGGACCCCCCCACGTGGCAAGGTCTGGTAACTCAATACAACTCTGAGGCCCACACTTACCTCCCTGGGAAGGCTGGGAATAAAAGGTGACTGAGGCTGAACTGGCTCCCATAACAAAGGGCTGGTAACTCAGAGATAACTTGAGGTGACACCGGCCTGCTCGTGGCAAGGCTGGTAACTAAAAAAAAAATCTGAGATGAAAAGGCCACACTGGCAAGTCTTGTTACTCTGAGATAACTTGAGGGTGCATGGGCCCCAAATGGCAAAGGGCTGATTACTCAGAGATAACTTTGAGACTGCACTGGCCTCTACGTGGGAAGGGGGTGGGAAAATGAGACATAAATCTGAGGTGATACGGCCCGTGCAAAGGGTTTAATCAGAAATAACTTGAACTGACATTGGCCCCACATGGCAAGGTCTGGTAACTCAGAAATAACTCTATTTAAAAATGGGCCCTTCACGTTGCAAGTCGGTAACTCAAGATAACTTGGGGACCTGGCCCCAGTGGCAAGTTCTGTTAACAAGAAAAAAACTCTGAGGCTGAAATTTTCCTCCACGTGGCATCCTATGGAAAATCAGAGATAACTGAGACTGAACTGGGTCCACGGGTAAGGTCTGGTAAAACCCGGAAACTGAGGCTGAACTTGCCTCCCCGTGGGAAATTTTTTTTACTCTGAGAAACTTGAGGTGCACTGGCCCCAAGGGAAAGGGAAAGGGTTGGAAAATCAAAATAACTCTAGGTGACAAATGCCCACAGGCAAGGTTCGTAACACAGAGAAACTCTGAGGCGACATTTCCTCCCCATGGAAGGTCTGGTAAATCGAAGATAAATCTGGGCAGAATTTTGGGCCCCAACGTCGCATCCTCTGGTAACTCGAATAAATTGAGGCTGACACTTGCCTCCACGAGGGAAAGGGCTGGCAACTCAGAAAAACTCTGAGATGACACTTGCCCCCAGAGGAAGGCTGGTAACACAGAATAATCTGGACTGACATGGCCCCCATTGGGAAGGCTGGGAACTTGAGATAACTGAGGCTGACTTTGAATTCACGTGGCAAAGGGCTTTAACTTAGAGTAACTGTAAGGTTAGAAATTCCCTTTATGTGGGAAAAGGCTGTAACCAGAGATAACTATGAATTGACACTGGCCTCCACGTGGCAAAGGGCTTGTAACTCAGAATAACTCTGAGGTGACACTGTCCTCCACATGACAAGTTTGGTTTCTCAGGATAATCTGAAGATGACATGGCTCCATTTGGCATAGTCTGGGATTTAGAAATAACTCTGAGACTGACACTGGCCTCCCCGTTTCAAAAGGGCGGTAAACCCCCGAGTAACTCTGAGGGCTGCACTGGCCTCCACGGGAAGGTCTGGTTTTCTTAGAAATAACTCTTAGACTGACACTGGCCCCCACGTGCAAGGTTGGTAAATCAGAATAACTGAGGTGACCTTGCCTCCACGCGGCAACGTCTGGTTACTTAGAAATAACTCTTAGACTGACAGGCCTCCACGTGCAAGGTCTGGTAACTCAGAGTTAACGAGGCTGACATTGCCCCCCCCCCTGGCATGGTCTTTTATTCAGAGAAACTCTGTCTGAGAAAGGCCTCCCTCTGGAAGGTCTGCTAATCGAGATAACTCTGAGGTTGACATGGCCTCCACGTGGCAAGGGCTTGTAACTCAAAATAAAATCTCAGACTTAAGCGGGGCCCCCAGTGGCAAGAAATGGTAACTCAGAAAATAAAAATTTAAATTTAAGGCCTCCAAAGGGGAAAAGGGTTGGGAATCAGAATAATATAGGGTAAAACTGGCCTTCAGTTTCAATCGGTAACTCAGAGATAACTCTGAGGCTGACACTGGCCTCCAGTGGCAAATTCTGTTAAAACAGAAAAATCTGAGGCTGAAAAGGGGCCCACACGTGGTCTCTGGAAACTAAGATAACTTCAGACTGACACTGGCCCCACTGGGAAGGGCTGGTAACTAGGATAATGAGGTGACACTTGCCTCCACTGGGAATTTCTTTTTTTCTTGAATAACTCTGAGGCTGACAAAGGCCCCACGTGCAAAGGGGCTTTAATCAGAGATAACTCTGAGACTAACACTGGCCTCCCCGTTTCAAGGCCTGGTAACTCGGAATAAATTTTTTGAGGTGGACTTCCCACATGTGGCAAAGGTTTGGGAAAATCAAAAACTTTTAGGCTGAAACTGGCATCCACATGGCAAGTTTGGTAATTCAATATAACTCTGAAGATGACACAGGCTCACGTTTCAAGGGTTTGGAACTCAGAGATAACTCTAAGGGTGACACTGGCCATCACGATGAAAGGTCTGGTAACTCAGAGATAACTCTGAGGCTGACACTGGCCTCCACGTGGCAAGGTCTCGTAACTCAGAAATGAATATGAGACTGACACTGCCCTCCACATGGGAAAGTCTGTTAACTCAGAAACAACTTTGAGCATGACACTGGCCTCTACGTGGCAAGGTCTGTTAACTCAGAGATAACTCTGAGGCTGACACTGGCCTACACGTGTCAAGGTGTGATAACTCAGAAATAACTCTGACACTGACACTGGCCACACGTGGCAAGGTCTGGTAACTCAGAGATAACTCTGAGGCTGACACTGGCCTCCACGTAACAAGGACTGGTAACTCAGAGATAACTCTGAGGCTGACACTGGCCTCCATGTGGCAAGGTCTGGTAACTCAGAGATAACTCTGAGGCTGACACTGGCCTCCACGAGGCAACGTCTGTTAACTCAGAAATAACTCCTAAACTGACACTGGCCTCCACGTGGCAAGGTCTTGTAACTAAGAAATAACTGGGAGACTTACACTGGCCTCCACGTGGCAAGAATTGGTAACTCAGGGATAAATCTGAATCTGACACTGGCCTCCACGTGGAAAGGTCTGGTAACTCAGAAATAACTCATAGGCTAAAGCTGGCCTCCACGTGGCAAGGTCTGACAACTCAGAGACAACTCTGAGGCTGACACTTGCCTCCACATGGCAAGGTCTGGTAACTCAGAGATGACTCTGAGGCTGACACTGGCCTCCACGTGGCACAGTCTGGTAATTCAGAGATAACTCTGAGGCTGACACTGGCCTCCACGAGGAAAGGTCTGGTAACTCAGAAATAACTCTGAGACTGACATTAGCCTCCACATGGCAAGGTCAGGTAACTTTGAGATAACTGTGAGGCCGACACTGGCCTCAACGTGGCAAGGTCTGGTAACTCAGAGATAACTTTGAGGTTAACACTGGCCTCCACGTGGCAATGTCTTGTAACTCTGAGTTATCTTTGAAACTGACACTGGCCACACGTGGCAAGGTCTGGTAACTCAGAGATAACTCTGAGGCCGACACTGGCCTCCACGTGGCAACGTCTGGTAATTCAGAGATAACTCTGAGACTGACACTGGCATCCACGTGGCAAGGTCTTGCAACTCAGAGATAACTTTGAGGCTGACACTTGCCTCCACGTGGTAAGGTCTGGTATCTCAGAGATGACTCGGAGGCTGTTGCTGGCATCCACGTGGCACGGTCTGGTAAGTCAGAGATAACTCTGAGGCTGACACGGGCCTCCAAGTGGCAAGGTCTGGTAACTCAGAGATAACTGTGAGGCTGACACTAGCCCCAATGCGGCAAGGTCTGGTAACTCAGAGATAACTTTGAGGTTGACACTGGCCTCCACGTGGCAAGGTCTGGTAACTCAGATATATCTCTGAAGCTGACACTGGCCTTCATGTAACAAGGTCTGGTAACTCAGAGATAACTCTGAGGCTGACACTGGCCACTCGTGGCAAGGTCTGGTAACTCAGAGATAACTCTGAGGCTGACACTGACCTCCACGTGGCAAGGCCTGGTAACTGAGACATAACTCTGAGGCTGAGACTGGCCTCCATGTGGCAAGTTCTGGTAACTCAGGAATAATTCTGAGACTGAAACTGGCCTCCACGTGGCAAGGTCCGGTAACTCTGAGATAACTCTGAGGCTCACATTGGCCTCCAAGTGGCAAGGTCTGGTAACTCAGAGATAATTATGAGGCTGACACTGGCCTCCCCATGGCAAGGTCTGGTAACTCAGAGACAACTCTGAGGCTGACACTTGCCTCAACATGGCAAGGTCTCGAAACTCTGAGATGACTCTGAGGCTGACACTGGCCTCCACGTGGCACGGTCTGGTAACTCAGAGATAACTCTGAGGCTGACACTGGCCTCCACGTGGCAAGGTCTGGTAACTCCGAAATAACTCTGATACTGACACTGGCCTACACGTTGCAACGTCTGGTAACTCAGAAATAACTCTGAGACTGACACTGGCCTCCACGTGGCAAGGTCTGGTAACTCAGAGATAATTCTGAGGATGAGACTGACACTGGCCTCCACGTGGCAAGGTCTGGTAACTCAGAGATAATTCTGAGGACGAGACTGGCGTCCACGTGACAAATTCTGGTAACTCAGGAATAATTCTGAGACTGAAACTGGCCTCCACGTCGCAATCTCCGGTAACTCAGAGATAACTCTGAGGCTCACATTGGCCTCCACGTGGCAGAGTCTGGGGACTCAGAGTTAACTCTGATGCTGACTCTGGCCTACACGTTGAAACGTCTGGTAACTCAGAAATAACTCTGAGACTGACACTGGCCTACACGTGGCAAGGTCTGGTAACTCAGAGATAATTCTATGGCTGGCACTGGCATCCACGTGGCAAGGTCTTGAAACTCAGAGATAACTCTGAGGCTAAACACTTGCCTCCACGTGTAAAGGGTCTGGTAACTCAGAGAGGGACTTTTGAGGCTGTTAGTGGCCTCCCTTGGCACGGTCGGGGTGGTAAATTTTGGAAAACTCTGGGGCTGACAGGGCTCCCGTGGCAGGGTCTGGAAAACTCAGAGATAACTCTGGGGGCTGACACTGGCCCCCATGTGGCAAGTTGGTAACTCAAAAAAAAAAGTTTAGACGACTTTGGGGCCCCCATATGGAAAGGGTCAGGAAAACTATAGATAACTGGGGAGGCGGGCACGGGCCTCAATGTGGAAAGGGTTTCGGGTATCTCAGGGTAATTTTGATTTTGACACGGAAAACCCACGGGGCCCAAGGTTGGAAAATAAGAGAAAAATTTTAGGCTGAACTGGCCCCAGTGGCAAGGCCTGGTAAGGGGGCCCTAACTCTGGGCTGAACGGGCCCCTCCACGTGGCAAGGTTTGGAAAACTCGGGAAATTAATTCTGGACCAAAAAATGGCCTCCCTTGGCAAGCCCCAGTATTAAATTGTTCAGTGGTCAGTCGTCACGGAGGTCACAGACCCTGGGTTTGTTTTGGGGATTAGCTTTGGACGGTTACAAAGCATGGCTTGCTTCTGCGTGTTTTAAAAACTGATTTGGAGAGTTGGGAAGGGGAAAGGGGGGGTTTTTGTTTCCAGGAGGAGATTGGAGGGGGAAGGTCCCCCTAAAAGGGGGGGGTTTGGGAGAGAGTGTGAGGTGGTTGGGGGATGGGGGGGAATGGGGGCTTCTACCCAGTGAGGTGCAGTCTGTCTCTCACTGTGAGGAGGCTTTAGGGGGGAGGTAGAAAACGGGTCCAGAAAGTGGGGTTTGCAGCCCAGCACCTCCCTAAAAGTGGCAAATTGTTACAGAAATGGGAGGCGCATCAGGAAAGGGGAAAATTTAAAGAGTAAAGATTGGGGGGGTAGGAAATCGCTTCTTTTCTCCGGGGATGAATGAATTTAGTGGCCAGTGAAGGTGGGGGTTTACTACTGCCCCTGCTAATGAAGGTAAGCGCTTCTTGTGGTTGGTGACTCTCGGGGTAAAGATAGGGTTGCCCGTGCTTTTGAAATAGGATAAAAAGATGAGAGATAGAGTGGCTTCCTGGAGCTGGTTTTGGGGGAAAACATTGTCAACAGCTGGATAATATCATGTCAGGTAAGGGGGAAAAAAGCCCTTTATCGGGCTCATTTGCTGGGGGAAATGAATTGCGGAAGGGTAGGAGAGAAGAGCTGCAGATAAGTACAGGTCAGCTATGGGATTTTTTTTAAGCTAAGGGGGGGATCCCAATTTATGTGCATCTTCCCTAGAAGGGGAGTAGGAAAGGAAGGGTTTTGTTGGGGAAATTGGTGAAAATTTTGCTGGTTTGGGACAGATACTGCAAGGAACTTCCCCAAACCCCATTCAATTGAAAAACTGGAAAAACTTTTAGGGGAAAACATGATTTTTTATGAAAGGGGATGGGGTTCATCTTTTGGGGGCAGGGGGGGTTTGCATTTTGCAGACTCAATTTGAAAAGGGCCTTTGGGTAAAAATGCTATGTTTTTTAAACTGATGGAAGTTTGGGGGTTAATGGGTTTTTGTGTGGGAAACAAGCAGGTTTTGGAAACCCACTGGGGTTGGAAACAGTAAATGTAAAAAAGCATTCAGCTTGAATTTTAAAAATTAAAGAAAATTAAAAAAGGTCGGGAAAACAAAGGGGGACGGGCAGAGGGCAGAAGGGACAAAGCCCCCTTAATTTTACAATCCCTAATAGCGGAGGGGAAAAAAATTTAAGTTAGATGACCCAAATTTTTAAATTTCCCAAGTGCGGGAAAACATAGATATTATTGCTATAACAGAGACCTGGTCAATCTAAAAAGATAGAGAGATCCCCTCTGTGTCACATCCCAAGGCTATAAATTTTTTTCCAACACTGACAGGGTAACGGGAAAGGTGGGGGAAAAGTAGCGATGTATGTCAGAGAAAATTTTAAAATTTTTTTGGGTTAGACAAGAAAAATTAAAATTAAAAAGCGTCAGCCACGGGAATCTTTTTGGTTACAGTTCTCGGGGGCCCGGGGAAAAAACTTTTTTGGGTTGTGATTTACGGGGCCCCCAAATCTTGATAGGGGGCGGGTAAACTTCTTTTTGGGACGAAATTCTTTAAGGCTCTCATACGAAAATGTTGTGCTAATGGGAGTTTTCAATTATGACGATTGACTGGAGCAATTTGACGGGGAAATTTAAAAGTGGGGGGGGGACTTTTTTGATACGATCCAGGATTGTTTTTTAAACAGTTTGTGACAGAGCCAATGGGGGGAAAATAACCCCCTTGACTTGGTTTTGCCAGTAGGGAAAACTAAATTAAAAATTTTTTGGGGTTAATGTGAGCTTGGGGAGAGTGACCCAAAAATCACTATTTTTTAACATATAGGGAATTCCCCTAATAATGGCAATAAGTCCCCGGCCCCTGATTTCGCTTGGCTGTTTCATAGGAAACTAAAAAAAATTATTGGTGGGCTGAACTGGAATGACCTGACTAGGGGTCGGTAGGTGGTGTGGTTGCCGATATGTTTGTTTTTCCAGGGCTTAGTTCTAGCTGCTCAGTAAAAATTTTTTCCAAAATGGGGAAAATCAGATAACAAAAAGAAATCCTATTGGATGAACAATAGTTTTAAAAAAATCTGATTGGTCAAAAGAGAGGCATTATGGCAAATCAAAAGAGGGGGGGAAAAATTAAAGAAATCGAAAAAAACCCCTTTAAAAAAATAAAAAAGGGTTTTTAAAAAAAGCAAAAAGAGATTTTTGGGGTTAAAAGTTGCAAGGGGAATCAAAGGGACAAACCCCAAAAAGGATTCTTTCAGGTATACGAATAAGTTTGGGGGACAAGATAGGCCCACTAAAAAATTCCTCGGGCAGCTCATTTGACATTTTGTTAAGGAATGTGTAGAATTTTTAACACATATTCCCTCTCAGTTTTTACACAGGGGGGATACCGGGAAAATTTTCCCAGTAATGTTTAAATTATGTAGAACGGGCCCGAAAATTTAAACTTTGCACTATTAGGGTCACAAGTGACTGGCCCTTTGGGGCAAATAGAAAAAATTAAAAACCTAAAAAAATCCCCCCCCCCCTGTTGAACTGTTTTAAAAAAGGGTTAAAAGGGAAATTTGTAAAGAGGAGCTTAAACCCCTTTTGGGCCCTAATCTTTTCAACATATCACTACAAACTGGCAGGGTGCCAGATAAGTGGAAAATGGCAAATGTGATACCAAATTTTAAAAACAGGTGCCCGGGTTTCCTTTTGCTTCGAATTTTTAAAGACCAAATAAGAAAACCTCCATATTTGGGAAAAAATTTATGGAATCAATAATTCCGAGGCAGTTCGTAGCCCCCTTTAAAAAGGCATAAATTATTCAACGAATCCCCAGCATGGTTTTAAAAAGGGGGACGTTCCTGCCTTACGAATTTATTAATTTTTTTTCCTAAGGTATTTGGGAGGTAGATCTGGTCCCAAAATATGAATTGTGTATATGGACTTAAAGAAAAGGCTTTTGACAGGGTCCCACATCAGAAAATATTGGGGAAAAAATTAAAGCACAGGGGAATAGGGGGGAAAAAAATTTTTTCCGGGGAATAGAGCATGGTTTGGAAAAAATTAGGAAGCAGAGAGTTTGCAAAAAATGGGGAGAAATCAGAGTGGGGAAGCGTCACGAGGGGTTTGTTCCCCACGGGGGTCAGGGGTTGGGGCCCCCCTGCTGTTCCCCAATTACAAAAACCCGGACATAGATGGGGCCCAAAAAGGCGACATCGGCAAGTTTCCCGAGCACCAAAATGGGCCCGTCGAATTCATTCTGCGGGGAAAAACCATTCAAAGCACCCCGGAAAAGTTTTGGGAATAGATGTGCAGTGGTCGGAGAAAGTGGCAGATGCGGGTTTAATAAAGCCCAAATGCAAGTTCTAAATGTTGGACGGGGCAAAAAACCCCAATCCCAAATATAATAAAAAATTGGATTTTATATTAGGATTGCGAAAAAGATTTAGGAGTTTGGTTGCAGTAATCGAAACCAAGAAACCCAGTGCATAAGTGTTCCCCCCCAATAAAGCAAAATAAAATCCTTGGCTTCATATCAAGAAGCATAAAAAATAGGAGCCTCAGGTTGTTTTTTAAAATCTATATTTTTACCCCTTGGTTAGGTCTTTGATTTGCTGCACATTTTTGGGAAACCGTTTTAACAAAATTTGGTTTAAAAATTCTCGGGAAAAATGTACAAAGGAGGATGAAAAAGATGCCCCATGTATCAAAAAACCCTTTCCCCTATGAGGATAGACAAAGGGCCCGGGAAACTGCACTCTTAGAAAGACTTTAGAATTAGGGGGGATTTTGATTGGGGTTTATAAGTGGAAGACGGGAATAAAAAAAGGGGGAGTAAATGTTTTGCTGTTAATATTAGCCTAGACGGGGACTCGAGAAAGGGTTTTTAAGTTGGAAAAATTCAGATTAAGGAGGGATATAGGAAAGTACTGGTTTGGTAATAGGGGTTGTGGAAAGAGTGGAAAAACTCCCCAAATTCCGTTTTAGAGGCCAAAGAAAAGTTTTGTAGCTTTAAAAATTGGGTTTGGTTTAAAAAACCCTGAGTAGATGTGGGTGGGTGTTTTAGTTAGACCTGATAGCTTGTGTAACGGGTCGGTTGCCCGTGTTCCTCCCCTTTAAATTATGTGGGCCCGACCCGACTAGGGGGGGTGCATTGGGTTAAGCCGGTAAAGGGGTTGGACCGCCTGCAAGGGCCCGTAGGCCTTCTGCAGGGTTTTTCCCTTTGTTCTTATGTTCTTATGTTCTTAAAAACCAAGGGGGGGTAAAACTTGAGGTTCACACTGGCTCCAGTGGCAAAGGGCTGGTTAAAATTTTAGGCAAAATCTGAGGCTGACCCCTTGCCTTTAACATGGCCAAAGGGCTGGAAATTTAGAGAGACTCTGAGGCTGACACTGGGGCCCCCACGTGGCACGGGGGGGAACCAGAGGGTAACTCTGAGGCTGACAATTGCCTCCACGTGGCAAGGGCGGTAAAACTCCGAAATAAACTTTTGGGCTGGGCATGGCTACACGTGGGCAAGGGTTTGGGAAACCCCAAAGATAAACCCAAAAAAGGCTGGGCATGGCTCCCACTTGGGCCCGGGGTTTTGGTTTAATTTAGAAAAAAAAATTTTGGAAAAATGGCAGTGGGCCTTTTCCCAAATGGCAAAGGGTTTGGTAACTCAGAGATATCTCTGAGGGTGACCCCTGGTTCTACGTGGCAAAGGTTTTTGTTTAATCAGAAATAACTCTGAGACTGACATGGCCTCCACGTTGCAAGGTTTCTGGTAACTCGAGATAATCTGAGGCTACACTGGGCCCCTACATAACGGTCTTGGGAACTCAGGATAACTCTGAGGTGACACTGGCCCGCACGTGGCAAGGTTTTCGTAAAAAAAAAAATTTTTGAGGGTGACACTGGGGAAAACGTGGCAAGGTCTGGGAACCAGAGATTAAAATAGAGGGGCTGGGAAATGGGGGGCTACGTGGGCCCAAAGGCCCCCGGTAAATGAGACAAAACTTTTGAAGCTGGAAAACTGGCCTCCACGTGGGCCAAAGGTTCGGTTAAACTAAGGAAAAAATCCGAGGTGAAACGGCCTCCACGTGGCATGCTTGGTAACTCAGAGAAACTCTGAGGCTGACACTGGGCCCCCACATGGCAAGGTCTGATAAAATCAGATTTAACTCTGAGACTGACCTGGGAATTCCCCGTGGGAAAAAAAATTGGTAACTCAGAAAAAAAATCTGAAAACTGAGACCCAAAACCCCCCCGTGGCAACGTTTTGGGAAAATCAGAAATAACTCTAAGGCTGACACTGGCCCCACGTTGGCAAGGTCTTGGGAAAATCCCGAAAATAACCCCTTTAGACCCTTTTCCCCTGGGGCCCAAAAAGTGGCAAGAATTTTGGGAACTCAAAAGTAAAATTTGAATCTGACCTGGCCCCCAGTGGAAAAGGGCTGGTAACTCAGGAGATAACTCACAAGCTAAAATTGGCCCCCAAATGGCAAGTTTGGGGAACTCAGAAAAACTAGGGGGACTGACTCTTTACCTCCACGTGGCAAAGGGCTGTTAACCCCCAGAGATAAATTGAGGTGGGGACCCGGGCCCCCAAGTGACAAGGTTGATTACTCAGAGATAACCCTTTAGAATGGCACTGGCCTCTACTGGCATGGCCCCGGGAAATGAGGGCTTAAAATCTGAGGCTGATATGGCCTCCACGTGGCAAAGGGCTGGGATCTAAGGGAAAAACTCTGAGACTGAAACTGGCCTTTCCCCGTGGCATTTCTCTGGTAATTCAGAGATAACTTGAGGGTGACACTTTGGCCCCCCACGTGGCAAAAGGGCTGATAAATCAGAGATAACTTGAGTCGACCTGGGGACCCCGTGGAAAGGAAAAAATGGGGTTTAAAAAAGAGAAAAAATCTGAATCTGAGAAACCCTTTCCCCGTGGCAAAAGTCCCGGTAATCCCGAAATAACTCTTAGGGCTGGGCACTGGCCCCACGTGGCAAAAGGGCTTGGAAATCAGAAATAACTCGAGACTTACGCTGGCCAACGTGGGGAAGAATTGGTAACTCAGAGGGTAAATCTGGAAAACCCGACCTGGCCTTTCCCCCGTGGAAAGTTTTTGGTAACTGAGATAACTCACAAGCTAAAACTGGCCCCCAAGTGGCAAGTTCTGGGGAACTCAGAAATAACCCAGGAGACTGACTTGGGCCTCCACGTGGCAAGGTTGTTAACTCAGAGAAAATCTGGGGGCTGCGGCCGGCCTCCCCCGTGGCAAGGTCTGGTTAAAAATCAGATAAAACTTGTGCCGGGCACTTGCCTCCACATGGGTTTAAAGGGCTGGTAACTCAGAGGGTGAATTTTTGAGGCTGACACTGGCCCCCACGTAGAAAAGGGCTGGTAAATCAGAGAAAAACTCTGAGGGTGACAACCCGGGCCCGCTCGTGGAAGGTTTGGCAACTAAAAAAAAAACTGAGGGCTGAAAACCCGGCCCCACGTGGGGAAGGTCTTGTTACTCTGAGAAAACCTGAGGGCTGGGCCTGGGGCCCCCACGTGGCCCAAAGGGCTGGTAACTCAGAGATAACTGAGGTGACACTTGCCCCACGTGGCCCCCGGTTTTTGTAACTTTAGAAATAACTCTGAGTTTTTGGGTGGGGATCCCGTGGGAAGAATTTGGGAAATCGAGATAAATCTGAATCTGACCCTGGCCCCCAAGTGGAAAGGTCTTTTTTAAATCGAGATAAAATCATAGGCTAAAACTTGCCTTACTTTGCAACGTTGGTAACTCGAAATAACTCTGAAAACGGCACGGCCTCCCCGTGGAAGGTTGGTAACACAGAAAAAAACTCTGAGACTTACACTGGCCACACGGGCAAGGTTTTGGTAAAATCAGAGATTTAAACCCAAGGCTGACACTGACCACCAAAGTGGCAAGGTCTTTGGGAACTCCGAGATAACTTTTGAGACTGGGCACTGGCCTCCACGTGGTAAGGTTTTGGTAATCGAGAAAATGAGGCTGACACTTGCCTCCACGTGGAAGGTCTTTTATTCAAAGATAACTTTGAGGCTAACAAAAGGGCCCCCACGGGGGGAAAGGTCTGCCCAAATCAGAGTAACTCTGAGGGGTTTAACCCCTGGCCCCCCCGTGGCAAGGTCTTGTAAAAAACCCGAGATCTCTGGACTGACACTGGCCCCAGTGTCAAGGCCCCGGTAAATCGGAAATTAAATTTAGAGGCTGACACTTGCCCCCATGTGGCAAGGTTTTTAACTCAGAAAAAAACTGAAAAATGACGGGTGGCTTCAAAGTTGCCCAAAGGGCTGGTAACTCAGAGAAAATCTCTTTAGGATACACTGGCTTCCCCATGGCAAGGTCTTGTAACCCCAGAAATAACCCCTGAGGGTGAAAATGGCCTCCACGTGGGGAAGGTTGGTACTCAGAGGGTAAAATTGAGGCTGACACCCGGGCCCCCAGGGAACAAAGGGCTGGTAACTAAAAAAAAACTTTAGACTGACATGGGACAAGGGCAAAATCTTGTAACACAGGAAATGAGGCTGGGCCTAGCATCCACGTGGGGAAGGGGCTTTTATCTAGAGGGTAACCCCTGCGGCTTCAAAGGCCTCCCCCGTGGAAAAAGGGTTTCTTATCAGAGATAACTCTGAGGTTAACACTGGCCCCCAAGTGTCAAGGCCTGGGGAACTTTGGAAGGGGTAATTCAGGGCTGACACTTGCCTCCATGTGGCAAGGTTTTTGGGATCTCAGAGGGGTTTTCTCTTAGGACGCACTGGCTTCCACATGGGAAGGGTTTTTAAAATCAGAAATAATCTGAGGGCTGACATAGCCTCCCCTTTGGGAAGGTTTAGTTTCTCAGAGATAAACTCCCGAGGTGAAATGGCCTGCACCCTGGAAGGTTTTGGTAACTAAAAAATAACTTGGGGGACTGACAGGGCCCCAAGTGGCAAGTTTGTAACTCAGAAATAAAATCTGGGGAAATGCACTAGCCTCCATTAACAAGGGGCCCGGTAACTCAGAGATAACTCTGAGGCTTTACACTGGCCTGCACGTGGCAAGGTTTGGTAACTAAAAAAAACTCTGAGACGACAAAATGGGGGCCCCCAAAGTGGCAAGGTCTCCTTTAAATCAGAGTTTAAATCTGGGCTGACACTGGCCCCCCAAGTGGCAAAAGGGCTGGAAAATCAGAGTAAATGAGGCTGACACTTGCCTCCCCGTGGCCGGGTTTTTTTAAAAAAGAGATAACTCTGAGGGTGGGAAAAAGGGCCCCCACGTGGGAAAGGGCTGCTAAACCCGAGATAACTCTGAGGGTTTACACTGGCCCCCCCATGGGGGAAGGGGCTTGTAACCCCAGAAATAATCTGAGGACTTACGCTGGCCTACAAGTGGCAAAAATTTGGGAAATCAGAGATAAAAATTTTAATCTGACCCTGGAATTCAAGTGGAAAAGGGCTGGTAACTCAGAAATAACTCATAGGGTAAAACTTGCCCTCCAATTTGCAACCGGGGCTGGTTTGCTCGAAATAAAATCTGAGACGCCCCTCTAGCCCCTTTTCGTGGAGGACTTGTAACTCAAAAATAATTGAGGCTTACACTGGCCACACGGGTTTTGGGAAGGTTGGTAACTCAGAGATTAAATTAAGGCTGACCCTGACCTCCACGTGGCCCAAAGGGTTTGGGAAACCAGAGATAAAATATGAGGGCTGACATGGCCTAACGTGTCATGGGGGTGGTAAACCGAAATAATCTGAGACTGACCCCGGCACACGTGGCAAGATTTGGTAACTCAGAGATAACTCTAAGGCTGACACTGACCTCCACGTGGCAAGGTCTGGTAACTCAGAGATAACTCTGAGACTGACACTGGCCTCCACGTAACAAGGTCTGGTAACTCAGAGATAACTCTGAGGCTGACACTGGCCTGCACGTGGCAAGGTCTGGTAACTAAAAAATAACTCTGAGACTGACACTGGCCTCTTCGTGGCAGGGCCTGGTAACTGAGACATAACTCTGAGGCTGAAACTGGCCTCCACGTGGCATGCTCTCGTAATTCAGAGATAACTCTGAGGCTGACACTGGCCTCCACGTGGCAAGGTCTGATAACTCAGAGATAACCTGAGACTGACACAGGCATCCACGTGGAAAGAATTGGTTACTCAGAGATAAATTTGAATCTGAGACAACCCTCCACGTGGCAACGTCTGGTAACTCAGAAATAACTCTTAGACTGACACTGGTCTCCACGTGGCAAGGTCTTGTAACTCAGAAATAACTATGAGACTTACGCTGGCCTCCACGTGGCAAGAATTGGTTACTCAGAGATAAATCTGAATCTGACACTGGCCTCCTCGAGGCAAGGTCTGGTAACTCAGAGATAACTCATAGGCTAAAACTGGCCTCCACATGGCAAGTTCTGGTAACTCAGAAATAACTAGGAGACTGACACTGGCCTCCACGTGGCAAGGTCTGTTAACTCAGAGATAAATCTGAGGCTGGCACTGGCCTCCACGTGGCAAGGACTGGTAACTCAGAGACAACTCTGAGGCTGACACTTGCCTCCACATGGCAATGTCTGGTAACTCAGAGATGACTCTGAGGCTGACATTGGCCTCCACGTGGCAAGGACTGGTAACTCAGAGATAACTCTGATGCTGACACTGGCCTCCACGAGGCAAGGTCTGGTAACTCAGAAATAACTCTGAGACTGACATTGGCCTCCACATGGCAAGGTCAGGTAACTCAGAGATAACTGTGAGGCTGACACTGGCCTCAAAGTGGCAAGGTATTGTAACTCAGAGTTATCTCTGAGGCCGACACTGGCCTCACGTTGCAAGGTCTGGTAACTCACAGATAACTCTGAGGCTGACACTGGCCTACACGTGGCAAGGTCTTGTAACTCAAAATTACTCTGAGACTGACATTGGCCTCCATATGGCAAGGTCTGGTAACTCAGAGATAACTTTGAGTTTGACACTGGCATCCACGTGGCAAGGTCTTGTAACTCAGAATAGCATCTTGAGGCTCTGGACACTGGTGCCTCCACGTGGAAATGTCCCTTTATACGTCAGAGATAACTCATAGGCTAAAACTGGCTCCCCCCCCAACGTGGCAGTTCTGTATCGAAAATAACTCTGAGACCTGACACTGGCCTCCATGTGGCAAGGTCTGTTTAACTCAGAGATTAAATCATGAGGCTGACTCTGGCCTCCACGTGCAAGGGTCTGGTTAACTCAGAGATAACTCTGAGGCTGACACTGGCCTCCACGTAACAAGGACTGGTAACTCAGAGATAACACTGAGGCTGACACTGGCCTCACGAGGAAAGGTCTGGTAACTCAGAATAACTCTCGAGACTGATCATTAGCCTCCACTGGCAAGGTCAGGTAACTTTGAGATACACGGTGAGGCCGACACTGTGCTCCAACGTGGCATGGGTCTGGTAACTCAGAGATAACTTTGAGTTTGACACTGGGCCATCCACGTAACATGGCAGTCTTGTACTCAGGAGATTATCTCTGAGGGCGCTCAATGGCCTCCACGTGGAAGCGTCTTTATAAAGTCAGAGATAACTCATAGGCTAAAACTGGCCTCACGTGGCAAGGTCTGGTGGTTAAACTTCTAGAAATAACTCTGAGACTGACAACTGGCCTCCATGTGGCAAGGTCTGTTAACTCAGAGATTAATCTGAGCTCGGCTACTGACCTTTCAACGTGCAAGGTCTGGTAACTCAGAGACAACTCTGATGGTGACAACTGCCTCCATAGGCAAGATTGGATACTCAGAGATAACTTCGAGGATGACACTGGCCTTCACGATGGCCAAGGTCTGGTAACCCATGAGATAACTCTGAGGCTGACACTGGCTCACGTGGCAAGGACAGGAACTCGGAGATACTCTGAGGCTGGACACTGGCCTCCACCTGGCAAGTATTGTAATCAGAAATACCTCTGAGGACGCATGGCCTCCACGTGGAAAGAATTGGTAACTCAGAGATAAATCTGAATCTGAGACAAACCTCCTCGTGGCAACGTCAGGTAACTCAGAGATAACTGTGAGGCTGACACTGCCTCAACGTGGCAGCTCGGTAACTCAAGATAACTCTGAGGCTCACATTGGCCTCCACGTGCTAGGTCTGGAACTCAGAGTTAACTCTGATGCTGACACTGGCCTACACGTTGCAACGTCTGGTAACTCAGAAATAACTCTGAGACTGAAACTGGCCTCACGTGGCAAGGGTATGGTAACTCAGTATGATATGAGGCGGATGTTTTTACTGGGTGTGGGCGGGGCCCCCTCCTCGTGGACACTTCTGGTAAGCCATGAGATAACTATTGTGGGCCCGACACTGGCATCTCCACGTGGCAAGGTCTGGTAAACTCAGAGATAACTTGAGACTGACATTGGCCTCCATACTGGCAAGGTCAGGTACTCAGAGATAACTGTGAGGCTGCACTGGCCTCTTGTGGCAAGGTCTGGTAACTCAGAGATAACTTTGAGTTTTCACTGGATCCACGTGGGAAATCTTGAAATCAGAGATATCTCTGAGGTGACACTGGCCTCCACGTGGGAAAATCTTTATAATCAAGATAACTCATAGGGTAAAACTGGGCCTCCCCTGGGAAGTTCTGGTAACCAGAAATAAAATTGAACTGACCTGCCTCCCCTGTGGCAAGGTCGTTAAATCCGAGATAAATCTGAGGCGGCACTGACCTTAGTGACAAGGTCGGTAATCAGCGACAACTTGAGGGTGACCCCCTTTCCCCATATGGCAAGATCGGTAACTCGAGATAACCGAGGGGACAAATGGCCCCGGGCAAGTTCTGGGAACAAAAGATAACTCTAGGCGACCTGGGGCCCCAAGTGGGAAACTGGAAAATCGAGATAACTTGAGGTTTACACTGGCCTCCCCCTGGGAAGGTTTGGGAACTCAGAATAAACTGAGGCTGCATTGGGGCCCCACTGGAAGGTTTGTAACTCAGAAAATAACTCTGAATTCCCGGCATCCCGTGGCAAGTTGGTAAATCAGAAAATCGAACTCCCCGGCCCCAAGTGGAAAAGGGCTGTAACCGGAAAAAACCTAGTAAAACTGCCTCACGCAAGTTGGAACTCAGAAATAATCTGAACACACTGGCCTCCACGTGGAAAATCTGGTAAAAAAATAAAAACTGAACTTACACTGGCCCCATGCAAGGGCTGGTAACTCAGAGATAACTGAAAGGCTGCATGGACCCCATGGCAAGGCTGTAATCAGAGAAACCTGAGCTTCATTGCCTCCAAGGAAGGTTGGTAACTCAGAATAACTGGGCTGACACTGCCCCACGGGCAAGGTCTTTTACCAAGATAAATTTTAGGGGTAAAAAGGGCCTCCACTGGAAAGGTCTGCTAACTCAGGATAACTTGGGTTAACAGGCCTCACGGGCAAGGGCTTGTAACTCAAGTCTCTGAGCGCCCCTGGCCCCACGTGCAAGGCCGGTAAATCGAGTTAATTCGAGGGTGACACGTCCCATTGCAAGGGTTTTGGGAACTCAGAAAAACCTGAAAATGGGCTTTGGCCCCAGTTGCAAGGCTGGGAACTCAGAGAAACTTTGAGGCACTGGCTTCCACTGGCAAGCTTGTAACCAGAAAAACTTTGGCGACACTGGGCCTCCACGGGGAAGGTCTGGTAACCAAGATAATTGAGGCTGACATTTTGGGCCCCATGAAAGGTTGGGGAACTAAAAAAAAACTTGAGCGAACGGCCAAGTGGGAAAGGGCTGGGAAATCAGGATAACTGGGTGACACTGCTTTCCCCGTTGCAAGGGCTTTTATTCAGAGATAAATCTGAGGAAAAAAGGCCCCCAGTAAAGGCTGTAACTCAGGATAATCTGAGGTAAAACTGGGCCCCCGTGGGAAGGCTTTTTTTAAAGAATCTCTGAGCGACCTGGGCCCCCACGTGCAAGGCTGGGAATCGGGGATAACAGAGGCTGACATTGCCTCCAGTGGAAGGGTTTTAACTCAAGATATCTTAGGAGACAAAGGCTTTCCCCTGGGAAGGTCTTGTAACCAGAAATAAACCGAGACTTGACCTACCCCAGGCAAGGTTGAACCAGAGATAATCTGACTGACCTGGCCCCATTAAAAAAGGTCTGGGAAATCAAGATAACCTAGGGTAACTGCCTCCTGGCAAATCTGGTAATAAAAAAAAATCGAGAGACACTGGGCCCCAAAATGGGAAGGTCTGTAACTCAGGAAAAACTCTGGGCTACACTGGCCCCGTTGCAAGGTCTGGAACTCCGAAAAAATGAGGCGACACTGGCCACACGTGGGAAGGGCGTAACCAAAATAACTCTGAGACTGACATGCCTCCAATTGAAAGGGCTGGAACTCAGAATAAATTTAGTTTTACCTCTCCACGTGCAAGGGCTTTAACTCAAGATACTTGAGGCTACACGGCCCCCACTGGAAAGGCTTTAAATCAGAGATAAAATCTAGGTAAAAACGGCCCCACTGGGAAGTTTTTGGGAACTCAGAAAAACTCGAACTGCACGGCCTCCAGTGGAAAGGCTGTTTAAATCGAGATAAATTTTGAGGCTGACATGGCCTCCAGTGGAAGGTTGGAAATCAGAAAAAACTCGACTACCTGGCCTCCGTCAAGGCTGGTAAAATCAGAGATAACCGGGTGACACGGGCCCCAAGGCAAGTCTGTAAAAACAGAAATAACTCTTAAACTGACCTGGGCCCCCACGTGCAAGGTCTTTGTAACTAAGAAAAAATCGGGGGCTTACACTGGCCCCATTCAAGGGGGGAATAAAAAAACCTGAGCTGACACTGCCCCAATGGCAAAACTGGGACCAGAGAACCCGAGTCACTGTCCACGTGGGAAGCTTAAATTTAGAGATAACTTGAGGCAAAAATGCCTCCACGGGAAAGGCTGGTAAATCGAAATAACCTGGTACATTGCCTCCACGGCAAAGGGCATAATTTGAGATCTTGAGGCCGACACTGGCCTCAACTGGCAAGGTTGGAAAGAGATAATTTGAGTTTTGACACGGGCCCCCGGGCAAGGGTTTGTAACCAGAGATATCTCTAGGGACCGGCCCCCCACTGGAAGTCTTTTAATCAGAATAACTTAGCTAAAAATCCTCCACGTGGCAAGTTTTGGGAATCAGAATAACTCTGAGCTGACACTGGCCTCCATGTCAAGGTCGTTAATCAGGTAATCTGAGGCGGCCTGCCTTTACGTGGCAAGCGTAACTAAAAATCCCCGAGCTGACACTTGCCCCATGGCAAGTCTTAACTCAAGAAATCCCGAGGGGTGCACTGGCCTTCACGGCAAGGCGGGAACCCAGAAAAACTCTGAGCTGACACTGGCCCCACGTGGGAAGGCGGAAAATCAATAATCTGAACTGACATGGGGCCCCCCCTGGAGGGGGTTGGGGAATCAGAAATTAACTGGGGGGGTGACACTGGGCCCCCGTGGGAAAAATTGGGAACTCAGAGAAAAAATCTTCTGAGACAAAATCCTCGTGAAACGTATAATCAGAAATAAATCTTTTCAAAATGGGCCCCCACGTGGCAAGGTCTGTAACCAGAAAAAACTCGGAATTACACGGGCTTTCCCTGGCAAGTTGGTAACTCAGAGATAAATCTGAAACTGACACTGGCCTCCACGTGGCAAGTTCTGGTAACTCAGAAATAACTCTGAGACTGACACTGGCCTCCATGTGGCAAGGTCTGTTAACTCAGAGATAAATCTGAGGCTGGCACTGACCTCCACGTGACAAGGTCTGGTAACTCAGAGACAACTCTGAGGCTGACACTTGCCTCCATATGGCAAGGTCTGGTAACTCAGAGATAACTCTGAGGCTGACACTATCCTTCACGAGGCAAGGTCTGGTAACGCAGAGATAACTCTGAGGCTGACACTGGCCTCCATGTGGCAAGGTCTGGTAACTCAGAAATAACTCTGAGACTGAAGTTGGCCTCCACATGGCAAGGTCAGGTAACTCAGAGATAACTGTGAGGCTGACACTGGCCTCAACGTGGCAAGCTCCGGTAACTCAAAGATAACTCTGAGGCTCACATTGGCCTCCACGTGGCAAGGTCTGGTAACTCAGAGTTAACTCTGATGCTGACACTGGCCTACACGTTGCAACGTCTGGTAACTCAGAAATAACTCTGAGACTGACACTGGCCTCCACGTGGCAAGGTCTGGTAACTCAGAGATGACTATGAGGCGGTTACTGGCCTCCACGTGGCACTGTCTGGTAAGCCAGAGATAACTATGTGGCCGACACTGGCCTCCACGTGGCAAGGTCTGGTAACTCAGAGATAACTCTGAGACTGACATTGGCCTCCATATGGCAAGGTCAGGTAACTCAGAGATAACTGTGAGGCTGACACTGGCCTCAATGTGGCAAGGTCTGGTAACTCAGAGATAACTTTGAGGTTGACACTGGCCTCCACGTGGCAAGGTCTGGTAACTCAGAGATATCTCTGAGGCTGACACTGGCCTCCATGTACCAAGGTCTTTTAACTCAGAGATAACTCTGAGGCTGACAGTGGCCACTCGTGGCAAGGTCTTATTACTAAGAGATAACTCTGAAGCTGACACTGGCCTCCACGTGGCAAGGTCTGGTAACTCAGAGATAACTCTGAGACTGACACTGGCCTCCACGTAGAAAGGTCTATTAACTCAGAGATAACTCTGATGCTGACACTGGCCACTCGTGGCAAGTTCTGGTAACTAAGAGATAACTCTGAGGCTGACACTGGCCTCAATGTGGCAAGATCTGGTAACTCAGAGATAACTGAGGCTGACACTTGCCTCCACGTGGCAAGGTCTTGTAACTCAGAAATAACTCTGAGACTTACGCTGGCATCCACGTGGCAAGAATTGGTAACTCAGAGATAAATCTGAATCTGACCCTGGCCTCCAAGTGGAAAGGTCTTGTAACTCAGAGATAACTCATAGGCTAAAACTTGCCTCTACTTTGCAACGTCTGGTAACTCAGAAATAACTCTGAGACGGACACTGGCCTCCACGTGGCAAGGTCTGGTAACACAGAAATAACTCTGAGACTTACACTGGCCACACGTGGCAAGGTCTGGTAACTCAGAGATAACTCGAAGGCTGACACTGACCACCACGTGGCAAGGTCTGGTAACTCAGAGATAACTCTGAGACTGACACTGGCCTCCACGTGGTAAGGTCTGGTAACTCAGAGATAACTGAGGCTGACACTTGCCTCCACGTGGCAAGGTCTTTTATCTCAGAGATAACTTTGAGGCTAACAAAGGCCTCCACGTGGAAAGGTCTGCTAACTCAGAGATAACTCTGAGGTTAACACTGGCCTCCACGTGGCAAGGTCTTGTAACTCAGAGATCTCTGAGACTGACACTGGCCTCCACGTGTCAAGGCCTGGTAACTCGGAGATAATTCAGAGGCTGACACTTGCCTCCATGTGGCAAGGTTTGGTAACTCAGAAAAAACTCTGAAACTGACGGTGGCTTCCAAGTTGCAAGGTCTGGTAACTCAGAGATATCTCTGAGGATGACACTGGCTTCCACATGGCAAGGTCTTGTAACTCAGAAATAACTCTGAGACTGACACTGGCCTCCACGTGGCAAGGTCTGGTAACTCAGAGATAACTCTGAGGCTGACACTGGCCTCCATGTAACAAGGTCTGGTAACTAAAAAATAACTCTGAGACTGACACTGGCGACAAGTGGCAAAGTCTGGTAACTCAGAGATAACTGAGGCTGACACTTGCATCCACGTTGCAAGGTCTTTTATCTCAGAGATAACTCTGAGGCTAACAAAGGCCTCCACGTGGAAAGGTCTGCTAACTCAGAGATAACTCTGAGGTTAACACTGGCCTCCACGTGGCAAGGTCTTGTAACTCAGAGATCTCTGAGACTGACACTGGCCTCCACGTGTCAAGGCCTGGTAACTCGGAGATAATTCAGAGGCTGACACTTGCCTCCATGTGGCAAGGTTTGGTAACTCAGAGATATCTCTTAGGATGACACTGGCTTCCACATGGCAAGGTCTTGTAACTCAGAAATAACTCTGAGACTGACACTAGCCTCCACGTGGCAAGGTCTAGTAACTCAGAGATAACTCTGAGGCTGACACTGGCCTCCATGTAACAAGGTCTGGTAACTCAGAGATAACTCTGAGGCTGACACTGGCCTGCACGTGGCAAGGTCTGGTAACTAAAAAATAACTCTGAGACTGACACTGGCCACAAGTGGCAAGGTCTCGTAACTCAGAGATAACTCTGAGGCTGACACTGGCCTCCACGTGGCAAGGTCTGGTAACTCAGAGATAACTGAGGCTGACACTTGCCTCCACGTGGCCAGGTCTTTTATCTCAGAGATAACTCTGAGGCTGGGAAAGGCCTCCACGTGGAAAGGTCTGCTAACTCAGAGATAACTCTGAGGTTGACACTGGCCTCCATGGGGCAAGGACTTGTAACTCAGAAATAACTCTGAGACTTACGCTGGCCTCCAAGTGGCTTTGACACTTTAAAGCTTGGGCCCCCAAGTTTGGGAAAAATGGGAACTCAGAGATAAATTTGAATCTGACCCTGGCCAAAAAGTGGAAAGGCCCGGTTTAAATCAGAAAATAACTCATTGGGCCCAAAACTTTTTCCTTTCCCCTTTGCAAAGTCTTTGGGAGCTCAAAATAACCCCTTTAAAGCACTCTAGCCCTACGTGGGAAGGACTTTTTAACTCAAAAATAAACTCTGAACTTAAAAATGGCCCAAATTTGGCCCAAAGGGCGGTTTAAAACCCGAGATAACTCCCAAGGCTGCACCCGGGCCTCCACGGGCCCAAAGGGCCCGGAAAAACCCGAAATAACTATGACTGACACTGGGCCCCAAACCCTGCCCTGGGGTGGAACTCAGAAATAAATCTGGAAATGACACTTGGGCCCCAGTGGGAAGATTTTTTAACCAGAGATAACTCTAAGGCTGAAAAACTGACCGCCCCCCGTGGGAAAGGCCCGGAAAATCAGAAATAACTCTGAAACTGACACTGGGGCCCCCACGTAACAAGGTCCCCGGGGAACTCAGAGAAAAACTCTGAGGCCCCGACACCCGGCCTGCACGTGGCAAGGGGCTTTGGGAACTAAAAAAAAACTTGAGACTGACACTGGCCCAAACCTTTGGCCCAAAGGCCCCGTAACTCAGAGAAAACTTTGAGGCCCGACAACCCGGGCCCCCCCATCGTTTTGGGAGGGGCCTGGTAACTGGGGAAAATAAATCTGAGGCGGAAAATGGGCCCCCCACGTTGGGAAAGCCCCCGTAATTCAGAGATAACTCTGAGGCTGACACTGGGCCCCCACGTGGGAAGGTCTGATAACCAAGATAACCTGAGACTGAAAAACCCGGCAACCAAAAGTGGAAAGAATTGGGTTTTCTCCAAAATAAATTTTAATCTGAGACAAACCCCCCCAAAGTGGCAACGCTGGGAAACCAGAAAAAACTCTTAGACAAAAACTTTGGGCTCCCCCGTGGGAAGGTCTTGTAACTCCGAAATAACTAAGAGAATTAAGCTTGGGCCCCCACGGGGCAAGAAATTTGGGTTTCTCAAGATAAATCGAATCTGACACGGCCCCCTCCGGCAAAAGGGCGGTAACTCAGAGGGAAAAATCCTGGCCCCAAAACGGCCTCCCACGTTTTTAAGGTCTGGGTTTAAAATCAGAGGAAAAAACTGAGGCTGGCACTGGGGCCCCACGTGGGAAGGAGGGGAACTCAGAGAAAAACTCTGAGGCTGACAAATTTCCTCCACATGGCAAGGTCTGGTAACCAGAGATGACTCTAGGCTTTACATTGGCCTCCACGTGGCAAGGGAAAATGGTAACTCAGAGAAAAACCTCTGAAAGCTTTACACCCGGCCCCCACGAGGGAAAGGGCGGGAACCAAAAAAAACTCCCGAGACTGACAATTTGGGCCCCCCACAAAGGCAAGGTCAGGGAAAATCAGAGATAACTGTGAGGCTGACACTGGGCCCCAAAGTGGGAAGGGTAAATTTTAACTCAGAGTTATCTCTGAGGGCCCACAAAATGGCCTCAAAGTTTGCAAGGTCCCGGTAACCCCAAGATAAAACCCGGGGGGCGACACTGCCCACCAAAGGCAAGGTCTTTTTAACTCAAAATAACTCCCGAACTGACATTTGGGCCCCCCAAGGGAAGGTAAAGGGAACTCAGAGGAAAAAAATTGGGGGCGAACTGGCCCAAAAGTGGCAAGGTTTTTGTAACCAGAAATTTTTCTCTGAGGCCCACACTGGGGCCCCAACCTTTGAAAGGTCTGGTAACCTTTAAAGGGGAACTCTGAGGGGCCCACACCCGGCCTCCAAATTTCAAAGTCCCGGTTTAAATCAGAAAATAACCGAACTGACACTTGGCCCCCCCACGTGGGAAGGCCTTTTAATTGAGACAAACCCCGAGGGTGAGACTGTCCTCCAAATTGGCAAACCCTGGTAATTCAGGAATAAATTTTTGAGACTGAAATGGCCTCCCAAGGGGGGGGGGGGGGGGGGGGGAACTCCGGTAAAAATTTAGAGAAAAATCTGGGCCACCCTTGGCCTCCATAAAGGCAAGGGCAGGTAACTCAAAAAATAACCTTTTGGGGTGACACGGGCCTCCATAAAAAGGCAAAATCAGGAAACTCAGAGAAAACTGTGAGGGTGACATTTGGGCCTCAACGTGGGAAGGTTTTGGTAAACCCCAGAGATAAAACCCGAAACTGACACTGGCCTCCAAAGGGGGGGCAAGTCTGGGGAACTAGAAAAACACCCCAAATGACATTGGCCCCTTTATATGGCAAGGTCAGGTAACTCAAGATAACGTGAGGCTGACACTTGGGGCCTCCCAAAGGTCCCAAGGTCGGGAACTCCGAAAAACTTTTAGGGTTTACACTGGCCTCCACGTTGGCAAGGCTGGGGAACTCAGAGGAAATTTCTAGGCTGACACTGGGCCCCCCCCACGAAATAGGTTTTGGTTAAAATTAGAGATAACTCCCGAGGCTGACACTGGCCACTCGTGGCAAGGCTTGTAACTAAGAGATAAAATCGAAAAAGACACGGCCTCCACGTGGCAAGGTCGGTAACCCTAGATAACCCCTGAGACGACACTGGGATCCCCCCGGGGGCAAGGCCAGGTAACTGAGATATAACCCCTTTAGGCTAAGACTGGCCTCACGAAACAAGTTTTTGGTAACTCAGGAAAAAATTCTTAGACCCGAAACCCTGGCCCCCCCACGTGGCAAGCTCCGGTAAACCAGAGTTATCTCCTTTATGCAACACCCGGCCTACAAAGTTTCAACGTCTGGGAACCCCAGAAAAAACCCCTGAGACTGGGCACTGGGGCCCCCACGGGGCAAAAGGGCTGGTAACTCCCCGAAATTAAAATCTGATGCATACACTGACCCCAAAGTTGGGGAAAAGTCTGGTAACTCAGAAATAACCCCTGAGACCGACACTGGCCCCCACTGGCAAGGACTGGGAACTCAGAGATAATTTTGAGAAATGACACTGGCCTCAACGGGGGCAAGGTCCGGTAACTCATGACAAATTTTGACCCGGGCCCTTTCCTCCACATGTCCAAAGGGCTTAAAACTCAAGATGACCTGAGGGAGAAAACTGGGCCTTTTAAAGTTTCACGGTCTGGTAACTCAAGATAACTCTTAGGAGCACACTGGGTCCCCCCTGGCAAGGGTTTTTGTAACTCAAAATAAATCGAAAACTACACGGGCCCCACGTGGGAAAAAAAATTTGGAACTCAAAAGATAAATCTGAAATCTGAGACAACCCTCCACTTTGGGAACGCTGGGTAAAATCAGAAATAAAATCCTTAGACTGACACTGGGTTCCACGTGGGCAAGGTCTTTAAAATCAGGGGAAATAAATCTGAGGCTGACACTGGGCCCCCCACGTGGCAAGGTCCCGGAACCAGAAAACGAGGCTGACACTTGCCTCCACGTGGCCAGGTCTTTTTTTTCCCCAGAGAAAAAATCTGAGGCTGGGAAAGGGCCCCCCACGTGGGGAAAAGGGGGCTGCTTTAAAACCCCGAGATAACCCCTGAGGTTGAACCAAATGGCCTCCACGGGGCAAGGCTTTTTAAATCAGAAATAACTCACAGACTTACGCTGGCCCCCCAAGTGGCAAGAATTGGGGAACCCGAGAAAATCTGAAACTGACCCCCGGCCCCCCAAAATGGAAAAGGGCGGAACTCAAAAATAACTCATTGGCTTTAAAAATTTCCCTCCACTTTTCAACGTCTGGTACTCAAAATAACTCTTAGACCACTCTAGCCCTACGTGGCAAGGTTTGGAACTCAGAGAAAACTCTGAGATACAACCGGCCTCCAAAGTAAAAAGGTCGGTAACTCAAGATAACTCCGAGGCTGAAAAACTGGCCTGCACTTTGGGAAGGGCCGTTTAAATCAAGGGTAACTCTTTAGACTGACACTGGGCCCCCACGTAAAAAAAGGGCTGGAAAATCAGAGATAACTCTGAGGCTGAAAACGGGCCTGGGACGGGGGAAGGTCCCGGGAACTAAAAAATAACTCGAGACTGACACTGGCCCCACGGGCAAGGTCTCGAAAATCAGAATAAATTTGAGCTGAAACTTTGGGGCCCCTACGGGCAAGGGCCCGGTAAAATGAGACATAACTTAGGCTGAAAACCGGCCCCCCCCGTGGCATGCTCTCGAATTTAAGAAAACCCCTGAGGCTGACACTGGCCTCCACGGGCAAGGGCTGAAAACTCAGAGATAAACTGAGACTGACACTGGGCCCTCCACGTGGAAAGAATTGGGTTACCCCAAGAAAAATCTGAATCCCGAAACAACCCTCCACGTGGGAACGTCTGGGGAAATCAGAAAAAACCCTTTGACTGACACTTTTGGGCCCCCACAAGGCAAATTGTAACTCAGAAATAACTATGAGACTTCCGCTGGCCCCCACGTGGCAAGAATTGGGTTTTTTTGAGATAAATCCTTAAAACTACATTTGGCCCCCCCTCGAGGGATGGTCGGTAACTCAGAGAAAAAACCATAGGGTAAAAAAATGGCCTCCACGTGGCAAGTTGTGGTAACTCAAAATAACTCTGGACGGCACTGGCTTCCCCGGTGGCAAGGTCTGTTTAAATTAAGATAAATCTGGGCTGGCACTGGCCTCCCCCCAAGCAAGGCTGGTAACCAAGCCCAAAACCCGAGCAGAAACTTGCCCCCAATGGCAAGGAAATGGGAAAATCAGAGATTTACTCTGAGGCTGACACTGGGGCCCTTTAAAAGTGGCAAAGGTCTGGTAACTCAGAGATAACCCCTGAGGCTGACACTGGCCCTTTCCCCGAGGCAAGGTCTGGTAACTCCCGAATAACCCCCTTTTTGGAAATTTTTTACACTGGCCTCCTGTGGGAAGGTCTTTTTAACTCAGAAAAAACCTGAGACGACGTCCGGGCCCCCACAAAAACAAGGGAAAGGGAACTCAGAAATAAAAAGTGGGCTGAAACAAATAACTCTGATACTGACGTCGGCCCCCACATGGCAAGGTCAGGTAACTCAGATATAACTATGTGGCTGACACTGGCCTCAACGTGGCAAGTTTTGGTAACTCAGAGATAACTCTGAGCCTGACACTGGCCTCTACGTGGCAAGGCATGGTAACTCAGAGATAACTCTGAGATGGACACTGGCCTCCACGTGGCAAGGCCTGGTAACTGAGACTTAACTCTGAGCCTGAGACTGGCCTCCTCGTGGCAAGTTCTGGTAACTCAGGAATAATTCTGAGACTGAAACTGGCCTCCAAGTGGCAAGCTCCGGTAACTCAAAGATAACTCTGAGGCTCACATTGGCCTCCACGTGGCAAGGTCTGGTAACTCAGAGTTAACTCTGATGCTGACACTGCCCTACACGTTGCAACGTCTGGTAACTCAGAAATAACTCTGAGACTGACACTGGCCTCCACATGGCAAGGTCTAGTGACTCAGAGATAACTTTGAGGCTGACACTTGCATCCACGTGGCAAGGTCTGGTAACTCAGAGATGACTCTGAGGCTGTTACTGGCCACCACGTTGCACGGTCTGGTAAGTCAGAGATAACTCTGAGGCTGACACTGGCCTCCACGTGGCAAGGTCTGGTAACTCAGAGATAACTCTGAGGCTGACACTGGCCTCCATGTGGCAAGGTCTGGTAACTCAGAAATAACTCTGAGACTGACATTGGCCTCCATATGGCAAGGTCTGGTAACTCAGAGATAACTTTGAGTTTGACACTGGCATCCACGTGGCAAGGTCTTGTAACTCAGAGATATCTCTGAGGCTGACACTGGCCTCCACGTAACAAGGTCTGGTAACTCAGAGATAACTCTGAGGCTGACACTGGCCACTCGTGGCAAGGTCTGGTAACTAAGAGATAACTCTGAGGCTGGCACTGGCCTCCACGTCCCAATGTCTGGAAACTCAGAGATAACTCTGAGACTGACACCGGCCTCCACGTGGCAAGGCCTGGAATCTCAGAGATAACTCTGAAGCTGACACTGGCCTCCACCTCGCAAGGTCTTGTAACTTAGAAATAACTCTGAGACTGACACTGGCCTCCACGTGGAAAGAATTGGTAACTCAGAGATAAATCTGAATCTGAGACAAACCTCCTCGTGGCAACGTCAGGTAACTCAGAAATAACTCTTAGGCTGACACTGGCCTCCACGTGTCAAGGTCTTGTAACTCAGAAATAACTCTTAGGCTGACACTGGCCTCCACGTGTCAAGGTCTTGTAACTCAGAAATAACTCTGAGACTTACACTGGCTTCCACGTGGCAAGAATTGGTAACTCAGAGATAAATCCGAATCTGACACTGGCATCCACGTGGAAAGGTGTGGTAACTCAGAGAAAACTCATAGGCTAAAACTGGCCTCAACGTGGCAAGTTCTGGTAACTCACAAATAACTCTGAGACTGACACTGGCCTCCATGTGGCAATGTCTGTTAACACAGAGATGAATCTGAGGCTGGCACTGGCCTCTACGTGGCAAGGTCTGGTAACTCAGAGACAACTCTGAAGCTGACACTCGCCTCCACATGGCAAGGTTTGGTAACTCAGAGATAACTCTGAGGCTGACACTGGCCTTCACGAGGCAAGGTTTGGTAACTCAGATATAACTCTGAGGCTGACACTGGCCTCCATGTGGCATGGTCTGGTAACTCAGAAATAACTCTGAGACTGAAGTTGGCCTCCACATGGCATATCAGGTAACTCAGAGATAACTGACAGGCTGACACTGGCCTCAACGTGGCTAGCACCGGTAACTCAAAGATAACTCTGAGGCTCACATTTGCCTCCACGTGGCAAGGTCTGGTAACTCAGAATTATTTCTGATGCTGACACTGGCCTACACGTGGCAAGGTCTTGTAACTCAAAATAACTCTGAGACTGACATTGGCTTCCACATGGCAAGGTAAGGTAACTCAGAGATAACTGTGAGGCTGACACTGGCCTCAACGTGCAAGGTCTTGTAACTCAGAGTTATCTCTGAGGCCGACACTGGCCTCACGTAGCAAGGTCTGGTAACTCAGAGATAACTCTGAGGCTGACACTGGCCTCAAAGTGGCAAGGTCTTGTAACTCAGAGTTATCTCTGAGGCCGACACTGGCCTCACGTAGCAAGGTCTGGTAACTCAGAGATAACTCTGAGGCTGACACTGGCCTACACGTGGCAAGCTCCGGTAACTCAGAGATAACTCTGAGGTTCACATTGGCCTCCATATGGCAAGGTCAGGTAACTCAGAGATAACTGTGAGGCTGACACTGGCCTCCATATGGCAAGGTCAGGAAACTCAGAGATAACTGTGAGGCTGACACTGGCCTCAACGTGGGAAGGTCTGGTAACTCAGAGATAACTCTGAAGCCGACACTGGCCTCCATGTGGCAAGGTCTGCTAACTCAGAAATAACTCTGAGACTGACATTGGCCTCCATATGGCAAGGTATTGTAACTCAGAGTTATCTCTGAGGCCGACACATGCCTCACGTAGCAAGGTCTGGTAACTCAGAGATAACTCTGAGGCTGACACTGGCCTACACGTGGCAAGGTCTTGTAACTCAAAATAACTCTGAGACTGACATTGGCCTCCACATGGCAAGGTAAGGTAACTCAGAGATAGCTGTGAGGCTGACACTGGCCTCAACGTGGCAAGGTCTTGTAACTCAGAGTTATCTCTGATTCCGACACTGGCCTCACGTAGCAAGGTCTGGTAACTCAGAGATAACTCTGAGGCAGACACTGGCCACTCGTGGCAAGGTCTGGTAACTTAGAGATAACTCTGAGGCCGACACTGGCCTCCACGTGGCAAGGTCTGGTAACTCAGAGTTAACTCTGAGGCTGACGCTGGCCTCCACGTGGCAAGGCCTTTTAACTGAGACATAACCCTGAGGCTGAGACTGGCCTCCACTTGGCAAGTTCTGGTAACTCAGGAATAATTCTGAGACTGAAACTGGCCTCCACGTGGCAAGCTCCGGTAACTCATAGATAACTCTGAGGCTCACATTGGCCTCCATATGGCAAGGTCATGTAACTCAGAGATAACTGTGAGGCCGGCACGGGCCTCCATATGGCTAGGTTTGGTAACTCAGAGATAAATCCGAATCGACACTGGCATCCACGTGGAAAGGTGTGGTAACTCAGAGAAAACTCATAGGCTAAAACTGGCCTCCACGTGGCAAGTTCTGGTAACTCACAAATAACTCTGAGACTGACACTGGCCTCCATGTGGCAATGTCTGTTAACTCAGAGATGAATCTGAGGCTGGCACTGGCCTCCACGTGCAAGTCTGGTAACTCAGAGACAACTCTGAAGCTGACACTCGCCTCCACATGGCAAGGTCTGGTAACTCAGAGATAACTCTGAGGCTGACACTGGCCTTCACGAGGCAAGGTTTGGTAACTCAGAAATAACTCTGAGACTGAAGTTGGCCTCCACATGGCATATCAGGTAACTCAGAGATAACTGACAGGCTGACACTGGCCTCAACGTGGCTAGCACCGGTAACTCAAAGATAACTCTGAGGCTCACATTGCCTCCACGTGCAAGGTCTGGTAACTCAGAATTATTTCTGATGCTGACACTGGCCTACACGTGGCAAGGTCTTGTAACTCAAAATAAACTCTGAGACTGACATTGGCTTCCACATGGCAAGGTAAGGTAACTCAGAGATAACTGTGAGGCTGACACTGGCCTCAACGTGGCAAGGTCTTGTAACTCAGAGTTATCTCTTAGGCCGAACACTGGCCTCACGTAGCAAGGTCTGGTAACTCAGAGATAACTCTGAGGCTGACACTGGCCTCAAAGTGGCAAGGTCTTGTAACTCAGAGTTATCTCTGAGGCCGACACTGGCCTCACGTAGCAAGGTCTGGTAACTCAGAGATAACTCTGAGGCTGACACTGGCCTACACGTGGCAAGCTCCGGTAACTCAGAGATAACTCTGAGGTTCACATTGGCCTCCATATGGCAAGGTCAGGTAACTCAGAGATAACTGTGAGGCTGACACTGGCCTCCACATGGCAAGGTCAGGAAACTCAGAGATAACTGTGAGGCTGACACTGGCCTCAACGTGGGAAGGTCTGGTAACTCAGAGATAACTCTGAAGCTGACACTGGCCTCCATGTGGCAAGGTCTGCAAACTCAGAAATAACTCTGAGACTGACATTGGCCTCCATATGGCAAGGTATTGTAACTCAGAGTTATCTCTGAGGCCGACACATGCCTCACGTAGCAAGGTCTGGTAACTCAGAGATAACTCTGAGGCTGACACTGGCCTACACGTGGCAAGGTCTTGTAACTCAAAATAACTCTGAGACTGACATTGGCCTCCACATGCCAAGGTAAGGTAACTCAGAGATAGCTGTGAGGCTGACACTGGCCTCAACGTGGCAAGGTCTTGTAACTCAGAGTTATCTCTGAGGCCGACACTAGCCTCACGTAGCAAGGTCTGGTAACTCAGAGATAACTCTGAGGCAGACACTGGCCACTCGTGGCAAGGTCTGGTAACTTAGAGATAACTCTGAGGCCGACACTGGCCTCCACGTGGCAAGGTCTGGTAACTCAGAGTTAACTCTGAGACTGACGCTGGCCTCCACGTGGCAAGGCCTTTTAACTGAGACATAACCCTGAGGCTGAGACTGGCCTCCACTTGGCAAGTTCTGGTAACTCAGGAATAATTCTGAGACTGAAACTGGCCTCCACGTGGCAAGCTCCGGTAACTCATAGATAACTCTGAGGCTCACATTGGCCTCCATATGGCAAGGTCAGGTAACTCAGAGATAACTGTGAGGCCGGCACGGGCCTCCATATGGCTAGGTCAGGAAACTCAGAGATAACTGTGAGGCTGACACTGGCCTCAACGTGGGAAGGTCTGGTAACTCAGAGATAACTCTGAAGCTGACACTGGCCTCCATGTGGCAAGGTCTGGTAACTCAGAAATAACTCTGAGACTGACATTGGCCTCCATATGGCAAGGTCAGGTAACTCAGAGATAACTGTGAGGCTGACACTGGTCTCAATGTGTCAAGGTCTGGTAACTCAGAGATAACTTTGAGGTTGACACTGGCCTCCACGTGGCATGGTCTGGTAACCCAGAGATATCTCTAGGGCTGACACTGGCGTCCACGTAACAATGTCTGGTAACTCAGAGATAACTCTGAGTCTGACACTGGCCACTCGTGGCAAGATCTGAAAAACTAAGAGATAACTCTGAGACTGACACTGGCCTCAACGTGGCAAGGACTGGTAACTCAGAGTTATCTCTGATGCAGACACTGGCCTACACTTTGCAACGTCTGGTAACTCAGAAATAACTTTGAGACTGACACTGGCCTCCACGTGGCAAGGACTGGTAAATCGGAGATAATTCTGAGGCTGACACTGGCCTCAAAGTGGCAAGGTCTGGTAACTCAGAGACAACTCTGAGGCTGACACTTGCCTCCACATGTCAAGGTCTGATAACTCAGAGATGACTCTGAGGCTGACACTGGCCTGCACGTTGCACGGTCTGGTAACTCAGAGATAACTCTGAGGATGACACTGGCCTCCACCTGGCAAGGTCTTGTAACTCAGAAATAAATCTGAGACTGTCACTGGCCTCCACGTGGAAAGAATTGGTAACTCAGAGATAAATCTGAATCTGAGACAACCCTCCACGTGGCAACGTCTGGTAACTCAGAAATAACTCTTAGACTGACACTGGCCTCCACGTGTCAAGATCTTGTAACTCAGAAATAACTCTGAGAATTACACTGGCTTCCACGTGGCAAGATAAGGTAACTCAGAGATAAATCTGAATCTGACACTGGCTTCCAGGTGGCAAGGTCTGTTAACTCAGAGATAAATCTGAGGCTGGCACTGGCCTCCACGTGGCAAGGTTTGGTAACTCAGAGATAACTTTGAGATTGACACTGGCCTCCACGTGGCAAGGTCTTGTAACTCAGAGTTATCTCTGAGGCCGACACTGGCCTCCAAGTAGAAAGGTCTGATAACTCGGAGATAACTCTGAGGCTGACACTGGCCTACACGTGGCAAGATCTTGTAACTCAAAAATATCTCTTAAACTGACGCTGGCCACACGTGCCAAGGTCTGGTAACTCAGAGATAACTCTGAGGCCGACACTGGCCTCCACGTGGCAAGGTATGGTAACTCAGAGATAACTCTGAGATTGACACTGGCCTCCACGTGGCAAGGTATTGTAACTGAGACATAACTCTGAGGCTGAGACTGACCTCCAAGTGGCAAGTTCTGGTAACTCAGGAATAATTCTGAGACTGAAACTGGCCTCCACGTGGCAAGCTCCGGTAACTCAGAGATAACTCTGAGGCTGACACTGGCCTCCATGTGGCAAGGTCTGGTAACTCAGATATAACTCTGAGACTGAAGCTGGCCTCCACATGGCAAGGTTTGGTAACTCAGAGATAACTGTGAGGCTGACAATGGCCTCAATGTGGCAAGGCCTGGTAACTCAGAGATAACTTTGAGGTTGACACTGGCATCCACGTGGCAAGGTCTTGTAACTCAGAGATATCTCTGAGGCTTACGCTGACCTCCACGTAACAAGGTCTGGAAACTCAGAGATAATTCTGAGGGTGACATTGGCCACTCGTGGCAAGGTCTGGTATCTAAGAGATAACTCTGAGTCTGACACTGGCCTCCAAGTGCCAATGTCTGGAAACTCAGAGATAACTCTGAGACTGACACTGGCCTCCACCTGGCAAGATCTTGTAACTCAGAAATAACTCTGAGACTGACACTGGCCTCCACGTGGAAAGAATTGGTAACTCAGAGATAAATCTGAATCTGAGACAAACCTCCTCGTGGCAACGTCATGTAACTCAGAAATAACTCTGAGACTTACACTGGCTTCCACGTGGCAAGAATTGATAACTCAGAGATAAATCTGAATCTGACACTGGCCTCCACGTCGAAAGGTCTGGTAACTCAGAGATAACTCATAGGCTAAAACTGGCCTTCACGTGGCAAGTTCTGGTAACTCAGAAATAACTCTGAGACTGACACTGGTCTCCATGTGGCAAGGTCTGTTAATTCAGAGATAAATCTGAGGCTGGCACTGGCCTCAACGTGGCAAGGTCTGGTAACTCAGAGACAACTCTGAGGCTGACACTGGCCTCCACATGGCAAGGTCAGGTAACTCAGAGATATCTCTGAGTCTGACACTGGCCTCCATGTGGCAAGGTCTGGTAACTCAGAGATAACTCTGAGGCTGACACTGGCCTCCATGTGGCAAGGTCTGGTAACTCAGAAATAACTTTGAGGTTGACACCGGCATCCACGTGGCAAGGTCTTGTAACTCAGAGATATCTCTGAGGCTGACACTGGCCTCCACGTAACAAGGTCTGGTAACTCAGAGATAACTCTGAGGCTGACACTGGCCACTCGTGGCAAGGTCTGGTAACTAAGAGATAACTCTGAGGCTGACACTGGCCTCCACGTGCCAATGTCTGGAAATTCAGAGATAACTCTGAAACTAACACTGGCCTCCACGTGGCAAGGTCTGGAATCTCAGAGATAACTCTGAGGCTGACACTGGCCTCCACCTGGCAAGATCTTGTAACTCAGAAATAACTCTGAGACTGACACTGGCGTCCACGTTTCAAGGTCTGGTAACTCAGAGATAACTCTGAGGCTGACACCGGCCTCCACGTGGCAAGGTCTGTTAACTCAGAAATAACTCTGTGTCTGACAATGGCCTCCACGTGACAAGGTCTGGTAACTCAGGGGTAACTCTGAACCTGACACTGGCCTCCACGTGGCAAGGTCTGGTAACTCAGAGATAACTCTGAGATTGACACTGGCCTCCACGTGACAAGGTCTGGTAACACAGGGGTAACTCTGAAGCTGACGCTGGCCTCCACGAGGCAAGGTTTGGTAACTCAGAAATAACTCTGGGACTGACACTGGCCTCATCGTGGCAATGTCTGGTAACTAAGAAATAACTCTGACACTGACACTGGCCTCAATGTGGCAAGGTCTGGTAACTCAGAGATAACTCTGAGACTGACACTGGCCTCCACGTGGCAAGGTCTGATAACTCAGAGATAACTATGAGGCTGACACTGGCCTCCACGTGGTAAGGTCTGGTAACTCAGAGATAACTCTGAGGCTGACACTGGCCTCCAAGTGGCAAGGTCTGGTAACTCAGAAATAACTCTGAGGCTGACACTGGCCTCAACGTGGCAAGGTATTGTAACTCAGACATAACTCTGAGGTTGACACTGGCCTCCACGTGGCAAGGTCTGGTAAATCAGAAATAACTCTGAGACTGACAGTGGGCTCCACGTGGCAAGGTCTGAAAACACAGAGATAACTCTCAGGCTGACACTGCGCTACACGTGGCAATTTCTGGTAATTCGGAGATAACTCTGAGACTGACACTTACCTCCACGTGGCAAGGTCTGGTAACGAAGAAATAATTCTGAGACTGACACTGGCCTCCACGTGCCAAGGTCTGGTAACTCAGAAATAACTCCTAGACTGACACTGGCCTCCACGTGGCAAGGTCTGATAACTCAGAAATAACTATGAGTCTCACACTGGCCTCCACGTTTCAAGGTCTGGTAACTCAGAGATAACTCTGAGGCTGAAACTCGGCTCCACGTGGCAAGATCTGGAAACTCAGAGATAACTCTGAGGCTGACACTGGCCTCCACGTGACAAGGTCTGGTAACTCAGGGGTAACTCTGAACCTGAAACTAGCCTCCACGTGACAAGATCTGGTAACTCAGAGATAACTCTGAGGCTGACACTGGTCTCCTCTTGGCAAGGACTGGTAACTCAGGGGTAACTCGGAAGCTGACGCTGGCCTCCACGAGGCAAGGGTTGGTAACTCAGAAATAACTCTGAGACTGACACTGGCTTCATCGTGGCAATGTCTGGTAACTCAGAAATAACTTTGACACTGACACTGGCCTCAATGTGGCAAGGTCTGGTATCTCAGAGATAACTCTGAATTTGACACTTGCCTCCACGTGGCAAGGTCTGGTAACTCTTAGATAAATCTGAGGCTGACATTTGCCTCTACGTGGCAAAGTCTGGTAACTCAGTGATAAATCTTATACTGAAACTGGCCTCCAAGTGGCAAGGTCTGGTAACTCAGAGATAATTCTGAGGCCGAAACTGGGCTCCACGTGGCAAGGTCTGGTAATTCAGAGATAAATCTGAGGCTGACACTGGCCTCCACGTGGCAAGGTCTGGTAACTCAGAGATAACTCAGAGACTGACAGTGAACTCCACGTGTAAAGGTCTGGTAACTCAGAGATAACTCTGAGGCTGACACTGGCCTCCTCTTGGCAAGGTCTGCTAACTCAGAGATAACACTGAGGTTCACACTGGCCTCCTCATGGCAAGGTCTGGTAACTCAGGGATAACTCTGAGGCTGGCACTGGCCTCAACGTGGCAAGGTCTGGAAACTCAGAAATAACTCTGAGACTGACACTGGCCTCCACGAGGCAAGGTCTGATAACTCAGAAATAACTCTGAGGCTGGCACTGGCCTCAACGTTTCAAGGTCTAGTAACTCAGAGATAACTCTGAGGCTGACAATAACCTCCATATGGAAAGATCTGGTAACTCAGAGATAACTCTGAGGCAGACAATGGCCTCCACATGGCAGAGTCTGGTAACTCAGAGATAACTCTGAAGCTGACACTGGCCTCCACGTGGCAAGGTCTTTTAACTCAAAGATAACTCTGAGGCTGACACTGGCCTCCACGAGGCAAGGTCAGGTTACTCAGAGATAATTCAGAGGCTGACTCTGGCCTCCACCTGGCAAGGTCTGGTAACTCATAGATAACACTGAGACTGACACTGGCCTCCAAGTGGCAAGGCGTGGTAACTGAGAGATAACTCAAAGGCTGACACTGTCCTCCACGTAGCAAGGTCTGGTAACTTGGAGATATCTCTGAGGCTGACACTGGCCTCCTAATGGAAAGGTCTGGTAACCCAGAGATAACTCTGAAGCTGACACTGGCCTCTACGTGGCAAGGACTGGTAACTCAGAAATAACTCTGAGTCCGAGTCTGGCCTCCACGTGGCATGGTCTGGTAACTAAGAGATAAATCTGAGGCTGACACTGGCCTCCATTTGGCAAGGTTGGGTAACTCAGAGATAACTCTTTGCCTGACACTGGCCTCCACGTCGTAAGGTCTGGTAACTCAGAGGTAACTCTGAGACTGACACTGGCCTCCACATGTCAAGGTCTGGTAACTCAGAGATATCTCTAAGGCTGACACTGGCCTCCACGTGGCAAGGTCTGGTAGCTCAGAAATAATTCTGAGGCTGACATTGGCCTCCATTTGGCAAGGTTGGGTAAATCAGAGATAACTCTGAGGCTGACACTGGCCTCCACGTGGCAAGGTCTGTTAACTCAGAGATAACTCTGAGACTGGCACTGGCCTCCACGTTGCAAAGCCTGGTAAATGAGACATAGCTCTGAGGCTGACACTGGCCTCCAAGTTGAAAGGTCTTTTAACTCAGAGATAACTCTGTGGCTGACAATGGCTTCCCTTGTGGCAAGCTCTGGTAACTCAGAGATAACTCTGATGCTGACACTGGCCTCCACGTGGCAAGGTCTGGTAACTCAGAAATAACTCTGGGACAGACACTGGCCTTATCATGACAAGTTCTGGTATCTCAAAAGTAACTCTGAGACTGACACTATCTCCACGTGGCAAGCTCTGGTAACTCAGAGATAACTCTTAGGCTGACACTGGCCTCCACTTGGCAAGATCTGGTAGCTCAGAAATAACTATAAGGCTGACAATAGCCTAAACGTGGCAAGGTCTTGTCACTCAGAAATAACTCTGAGGCTGACACTTCCCTCCACGTGGCATGGTTTGGTAACTCAGAGATATCTCTGAGGCTGACAATTGCCTCCACGTGGCAAGGTCTGGTAACTCAGATAACTCTGAGACTGACACTGGCCTCCACGTGGCAACGCCTGGTAACTCAGAGATAATTCTTTGGCTGACACTGGCCTCCATGTTGCAAGGTGTGGTAACTCAGAGATAACTCTGAGAGTGACACTGGCCTCCACGTGGCAAGGTCTGTTAACTCAGAGATAATTCTTTGGCTGACACTGGCCTCCACGTGGCAAGGTGTGGTAACTCAGAGATAACTTTGAGAGTGACACTGGCGTCCACGTGTCAAGGTCTGGTAAATCAGAGATATCTCTGAGGCTGACACTGGCCTCCACTTAAAAAGGTATTGTATATCAGGGATAATTCTGAGGCTGACACTGGCCTCCACGTGGCAAGGTCTGGTAGCTCAGAAATAATTCTGATGCTGACACTGGCCTGCACATGGCAAGGTCTTTTAACTCACAGATAACTCTGAGGCTGACACATGGCAAGTTCTGGTAACTCAGAGATAACTCTGAGGCTGACACAGGCCTCCACGTGGCAAGGTGTGGTAACTCAGAGATAACTTTGAGAGTGACACTGGCCTCCACGTGTCAAGGTCTGGTAAATCAGAGATATCTCTGAGGCTGACACTGGCCTCCACTTAAAAAGGTATTGTATATCAGGGATAATTCTGAGGCTGACACTGGCCTCCACGTGGCAAGGTCTGGTAGCTCAGAAACAACTCTGAGGCTGACACTGGCCTGCACATGGCAAGGTCTTTTAACTCAGAGATAACTCTGAGGCTGACACATGGCAAGTTCTGGTAACTCAGAGATAACTCTGAGGCAGACACTGGCCTACACGTGGCAAGGTCTGGTAACTCAGAGATAACTCTGAGACTTAAAGTGGCCTCCACGTTGCAAGGCCTGGTAACTGAGACATTGCTCTGAGGCTGACACTGGCATCCAAATGGCAAGGTCTGGTCATGCAGAGATAACTCTGAGGCTGGCAATGTCCTACACGTGGAAAGGTCTAGTAACTAAGAGATAACTCTGATGCTGACACTTGCCTCCTCATTCCAAGGTCTGGTAACTCAGAGATATCTCTAAAGCTGACACTGGCCTCCACGTGGCAAGGTCTGGTAACTCAGAAATAACTCTGAGACTGACACTGGCTTCCACGTGGCAAGGTCTGGTAACTCAGAGATAACTCTGAGGCTGACACTGGCCTGCACGTGGCAAGGACTTTTAACTCAGAGATAACTTTGAGGCTGACGCAGGCCTCCAGCTGGCAAGGTCTGGTAACTCAGAGATAACTCTGAGGCTGACACTGGCCTCCACGTGGCAAGGTCTCGTAACTCAGAGATAACTCTGAGACTGACACTGGCCTCCACTTGGCAAAGCCTGGTAACTCAGAGATAATTCTGAGGCTGACACTGGCCTCCAAGTGGCAAGGTATTGTAACTCGGAGATAACTCTGAGGCTGACAATGGCCTCCGCGTGGCTAGGTGTGGCAACTCAGAGATAACTCTTAGGCTGACACTGGCCTTCACATGGCAAGGTCTGGTAACTCGAAGACAACTTTGGCTGACACTGCCCTCCTCGTCGTAAGGTCTGGTAACTCAGAGATAACTCTGAGACTGACACTGGCCTCCAAGTAACACGGTATTGCATCTCAGGGATAATTCTGAGTCTGACACTCGCCTCCACGTGGCAAGGTCTGGTAGCTCAGAAATAACTCTGAGGCAGACACTGGCCTCCATATGGCAAGTTTATTTGTAACTCAGACATAACTTTGAGGCTGGCACTGGCCTGCACGTGGCAATGTCTTTTAACTCAGACATAACTCTGAGGCTGACTTAGGCCTCAACATGGCAAGGTCTGGTAACTCAGAGATAACTCTGAGACTGACACTGGCCTCCACGATGCAAGACCTGGTAACTGAGACATAGCTCTCAGGCTGACACTGGCCTCCACGTGGCAAGGTCTAGTCATGCAGAGATAACTCTGAGGCTGACAATGGCCTCCACGTGGCAAGGTCTGGTAACTCAGAGATAACTCTGATGCTGACATTGGCCTCCTCATGGCAAGGTCTGGTAACTCAGAGATATCTCTGAAGCTGACACTGGCCTCCACGTGGCAAGGTCAGGTAACTCAGAAACAACTCTGGGACTGACACAGGCCTAGTCGTGACAAGGTCTGGTAACTCAGAAGTAACTCTGAGACTGACACTGGCCTCCATGTGGCAAGGTCTGGTAACTCAGAGATAACTCTGAGGCTGACACTGCCGTCCACGTGCAAAGGTCTGGTAACTCAGAGATAAATCTGAGGCTGACACTGGCCTCCACGAGGCAAGCTCTAGTGACTCAGAGATAAATCTTAGGCTGACAATGGCCTCCACTTCTCAAGATGTGGTAACTCATAGATAACTCTTAGACTGTCACTGGCCTCCACTTGGGAAGGTCTGGTAACTCAGAGATATCTCTGAGGCTGACACTGGCCTCCATATAAAAAGGAATTGTAACTCGGGGATAATTCTGAGGCTGACACTGGCGTCCACGTGGCAAGGTCTGGTAGCTCAGAAATAACTATGAGGCTGACAATGGCCTCCACGTGGCAAGGTCTTGTAACTCAGAAATAACTCTGACGCTGTCACTGGCCTCCACTTGGCAAGGTCTGGTAACTCAGAGTTAACTCTGAGGCTGACACTTGCCTCCACGTTTCAAGGTCTGGTAGCTCAGAAATAACTATGAGGCTGACACTCGCCTCCACGTGGCAAGGTCTGGTAACTCAGAAATAATCTGAGGCTGTCACTGGCCTCCACTTGGCAAGGTCTGGTAACTCAGAGATAACTCTGAGACTAACACTGGCCTCCACATGGCAGGGTCTGGTAACTCAGAGATATCTCTGAGGCTGACACTGTCCTCCATATAACAAGGTATTGTAACTCGGGGATAATTCTGAGGCTGACACTGGCGTCCACGTGGCAAGGTCTGGTAGCTCAGAAATAACTATGAGGAAGACACTGGCCTCCACGTGGCAAGGTTTGGTAACTCAGAAATAACTCTTAGGCTCACACTGGCTTCCACGTGGCGAGGTCTGGTAACTCAGAGTTAACTCTGAGGCTGACACTTTCCTCCACCTGGCAAGGTCTGGTACCTCAGAAATAACTATGAAACTGACAATGTCCTCCACGTGGCAAGTTCTGGTAACTCAGAGATAAGTCTGAGGCTGACACTTGCCTGCATGTGGCAAGGACTTTTAACTAAGAGATAACTTTGAGGCTGAGACTGGCCTCCACGTGGCAAGGTCTGGTAACTCAGATATAACTCTGAGACTGACACTGGCCTCCACTTGGCTAAGCCTGGTAGCTCATAGATAACTCTGAGACTGACACTGGCCTCCACGTGGCAAGGTCTGGTAACTCAGAGATAACTCTGAGGCTGACACTGCCCTCCACTTGGCAATGTCTGGAAACTCAGAGATAAATCTGAGGCTGACGCTGGCCTCCACGAGACAAGGTCTTTTAACTCAGAGATAACTCTTAGGCTGACACTTTCCTCCACTTGGCAATTTCTGGTAACTCAGAGATAACTCTAAGGCTCACACTGGCTTCCAAGTTGAAAGGTCTGGTAACTCAGAGATAAATCTGAGGCTGACACTGGCCTCCACTTAGAAAGATCTGGTAACACACAGATATCTCTGAGGCTGGCACTGGTCTCCAAGTGGCAAGATCTGGTTACTCAGAGATATCTCTGAGGCTGACACTGGCCTGCATATAACAAGGAATTGTAACTCGGGGATAATTCTGAGGCTGACACTGGCGTCGAAGCGGCAAGGTCTGGTAGCTCAGAAATAAATATGAGGCTGACAATGGCCTCCACCTGGCAAGGACAGGTAACTCAGAAATAACTCTGAGGCTGACACTTGGTTCATCGTGGCGAGGTCTGGTAACTCAGACTTAACTCTGAGGTTGACACTTGCCTCCACGTGGCAAGGTCTTGTAACTCAGAGATATCTCTGAGGCTGACAATGGCCTCCACGTGGCAAGGTCTGGTAACTCAGATAACTCTGAGACTGACACTGGCCTCCACGTGGCAACGTCTGGTAACTCAGAGATAATTCTTTGGCTGACACTGGCCTACATGTGGCAAGGTGTGGTAACTCAGAGATAACTCTGAGAGTGACACTGGCCTCCACGTGGCAAGGTCTGTTAACTCAGATATATTTCTTTGGCTGAACTGCCTCCACGTGGCAAGGTGTGGTAAACTCAGAGATAACTTTGAGAGTGACACTGGCCTCCACGTGTCAAGGTCTGGTAAATCAAGATATTCTGAGGCTGCACTGGGCCCGCACATGGCAAGGGC
>NC_069433.1:45375527-45407721 GCF_026875155.1 Cherax quadricarinatus | reverse complement strand
AAAAAAAAAAAAAAAAAAAAAAAAAAAAAAAAAAAAAAAAAAAAAAAAAAAAAAAAAAAAAAAAAAAAAAAAAAAAAAAAAAAAAAAAAAAAAAAAAAAAAAAAAAAAAAAAAAAAAAAAAAAAAAAAAAAAAAAAAAAAAAAAAAAAAAAAAAAAAAAAAAAAAAAAAAAAAAAAAAAAAAAAAAAAAAAAAAAAAAAAAAAAAAAAAAAAAAAAAAAAAAAAAAAAAAAAAAAAAAAAAAAAAAAAAAAAAAAAAAAAAAAAAAAAAAAAAAAAAAAAAAAAAAAAAAAAAAAAAAAAAAAAAAAAAAAAAAAAAAAAAAAAAAAAAAAAAAAAAAAAAAAAAAAAAAAAAAAAAAAAAAAAAAAAAAAAAAAAAAAAAAAAAAAAAAAAAAAAAAAAAAAAAAAAAAAAAAAAAAAAAAAAAAAAAAAAAAAAAAAAAAAAAAAAAAAAAAAAAAAAAAAAAAAAAAAAAAAAAAAAAAAAAAAAAAAAAAAAAAAAAAAAAAAAAAAAAAAAAAAAAAAAAAAAAAAAAAAAAAAAAAAAAAAAAAAAAAAAAAAAAAAAAAAAAAAAAAAAAAAAAAAAAAAAAAAAAAAAAAAAAAAAAAAAAAAAAAAAAAAAAAAAAAAAAAAAAAAAAAAAAAAAAAAAAAAAAAAAAAAAAAAAAAAAAAAAAAAAAAAAAAAAAAAAAAAAAAAAAAAAAAAAAAAAAAAAAAAAGGGGGGGGGGGGGGGGGGGGGGGGGGGGGGGGGGGGGGGGGGGGGGGGGGGGGGGGGGGGGGGGGGGGGGGGGGGGGGGGGGGGGGGGGGGGGGGGGGGGGGGGGGGGGGGGGGGGGGGGGGGGGGGGGGGGGGGGGGGGGGGGGGGGGGGGGGGGGGGGGGGGGGGGGGGGGGGGGGGGGGGGGGGGGGGGGGGGGGGGGGGGGGGGGGGGGGGGGGGGGGGGGGGGGGGGGGGGGGGGGGGGGGGGGGGGGGGGGGGGGGGGGGGGGGGGGGGGGGGGGGGGGGGGGGGGGGGGGGGGGGGGGGGGGGGGGGGGGGGGGGGGGGGGGGGGGGGGGGGGGGGGGGGGGGGGGGGGGGGGGGGGGGGGGGGGGGGGGGGGGGGGGGGGGGGGGGGGGGGGGGGGGGGGGGGGGGGGGGGGGGGGGGGGGGGGGGGGGGGGGGGGGGGGGGGGGGGGGGGGGGGGGGGGGGGGGGGGGGGGGGGGGGGGGGGGGGGGGGGGGGGGGGGGGGGGGGGGGGGGGGGGGGGGGGGGGGGGGGGGGGGGGGGGGGGGGGGGCCCCAAAAATTAGGCAAAACGAAGAATTCCTAAGTATTAAGATCCCAAGAAGTTTCAGTGCCCGAAGATTTGTAGTTGAATGTTTAGAGAACCGACATGTTGTAAATTAGACCCCAACAACTCTTGGGGAATCTTCATTGAGGAAACGTTTCGCCACACAGTGGCTTCATCAGTCCATACGAAGGAGAAACTTGAAGAACAGGAGGAGAATGAGGTAATCAGTCCCTCATCCTTGAGTCGATGTGTTCAGTCCATCAATCTTGAATAGAATACGGCATATCAGCGGAGAAGCAGCTTATAAACCGTATGGCAGGAGAGGTGCAGCAGTCATAGGTCGTGTCACATTTGTTCAATGTGGAAGTAGGTCGTGCCCAAGAATTAGGCAAGCGAAGAATTCCTAAGTATTAAGATCCCAAGAAGTTGCAGTGTCTGACAGATTTGTAGATGAATGGTTCAGAGAACCGACATGTTGATAAATTAGACACATATACAACTCTTGGGAATCTTCATTGAGGAAACGTTTCGCCACACAGTGGCTTCATCAGTCCATACGAAGGAGAAACTTGAAGAACAGGAGGAGAATGAGGTAATCAGTCCCTCAACCTTGAGTCGATTTTGAACATTAAAAAATTTTATAAAAAACCGCAGGTTGTTAGGTAAGACACATATGCAACATTTAGGTATCTTTATTAAGAAACGTTTCGCCTACACAGTAGGCTTCTTCAGTCAAGTACAGAAAAGTTGATAGAAGCAGAAGATACTTGAAGACGATGTAATCAGTCCATCACCCTTAAAGTTTTGAGGTGGTCAGTCCCTCAGTCTGGAGAAGAGCATTGTTCCATTGTAAGAAACAATATGAGTTGATAGAAGCAGAAGATACTTGAAGACGATGTAATCAGTCCATCACCCTTAAAGTTTTGAGGTGGTCAGTCCCTCAGTCTGGAGAAGAGCATTGTTCCATAGTATGAAACAATATGAGTCGATGTGTTCAGTCCATCAATCTTGAATAGAATACGGCATATCAGCCGAGAAGCAGCTTATAAACCGTATGGCAGGAGATTTGCAGCAGTCATAGGTCGTGTCACATTTGTTCAATGTGGAAGTAGGTCGTGCCCAAGAATTTGGCAAGCGAAGAAATTCCCAAGTTTAAGGGTCCAAGAAGTTGCAGTTCCTGACAGATTTGTAGATTAATGGTTCAGAGAACCGACATGTTGATAAATTAGACACACAACTCTTGGGAATCTTCATTGAGGAAACGTTTCGCCACACAGTGGCTTCATCAGTCCATACGAAGGAGAAACTTGAAGAACAGGAGGAGAATGAGGTAATCAGTCCCTCATCCTTGAGTCGATGTGTTCAGTCCATCAATCTTGAATAGAATACGGCCCTATCCGGGAGAAGCAGCTTATAAACCGGGATGGCAGGAGAGGTGCAGCAGTCATAGGGCGTGTCACATTTGTTCAATGTGGAAGTAGGTCGTGCCCAAGAATTAGGCAAGCGAAGAATTCCTAAGTATTAAGATCCCAAGAAGTTGCAGTGTCTGACAGATTTGTAGATGAATGGTTCAGAGAACCGACATGTTGATAAATTAGACACATACACAACTCTTGGGAATCTTCATTGAGGAAACGTTTCGCCACACAGTGGCTTCATCAGTCCATACGAAGGGAGAAACTTGAAGAAAGGAGGGGAATGAGGTAATCATTTTCCGATGTGTTCAGTCCATCAATCTTGAATGGGAATACGGCATACAGCGGAGAAGCAGCTTATAAACCGTATGGCAGGAGAGGTGCAGCAGTCATAGGTCGTGTCACATTTGTTCAATGTGGAAGTGGTCGTGCCCGAGAATTAAGGGAAGCGAAGAATTCCTAAGTATTAAGATCCCAAGAAGTTGCAGTGTCTGACAGATTTTAGATGAATGGTTCAGAGAACCGACATGGTTGATAATTAGACACATACACAACTCTTGGGAATCTTCATTGAGGAAACTTTCGCCACACAGTGGCTTCATCTCCAACAAAAGAACATAAGAACAAAAGAAAGGGGGAACACGCGCGGGCCCTTTTGGCCCCCATACTAGGCAGGTCCTTTTAAAATTCACCCCCACTAACAAACATTGACCCCCCCAATTTTCAATGCCACCCAAGAAACAAGCCCGATGTGCAAGTCCCCTAAAATACAACCCCACACTCATTACTTATCCAACCAAAATTTTTAAAAATACCCAAATTTCCTACCTCAAAAAACCCAACTAGGTAACGTTCCATCATCAACTACCCTTTTTCCAAACCAAACTTTCCTATGTCCTTTCTAAATCTAAATTTTAACCCAATTTAAACCCATTATTTGCGGGTTTCTTTTTGAGAATACCTCAAGACCTGGTTAATTTCCCCCCTTTTTAAAATACCTATTTTCCACTTATACACTTCGATAGGTCTCCCCTCTTCTTCGTCAAACAAGTGAATGTAACAAAGAGTCTAAACTTTTTTCAAACGAAGATTTCAAATGCTATTTTAAAATTTAGTCACCCTACGCTAAATGTTTTTAAACGAATTTATGTCCATTCTGTAATAGGAGACCAGAATTGAGCTGATAATTGGGTGGGGCCCTTTAATGATTATAAAGTGCAGTATCCCTCTGGACTTCTGTTGCTACACTTCTTGATATAAATCCCAGTAATCTATTTGCCTTATTCCCTACGCTTGGGCATTGCTGTCTTGTTTAAGGTTGCTGCTTTTCCATAACCCCCAAGCCCTTTCGCAATCTGCATGGCTAAGGTTACATTATTTAACTTATAAGGTGGGTTAGGACACCCCGAGCTTCAGAACCTTTCATTTTTCTAATTGAACTGCCCCTGCCACTTTTCTACCAAGAGTAATTTGTCTAAATCCTCCGAAGTTCCCCAACATTACGTTTGAATCAATTATCCACCTTCTTCGTGTCATCGGGGAATTTACCATATCCCTAGCAATTCCTTCATCAAAAATCATTGATAAATATTATAAACAACAAAGGGCCCCAAAACTGTCCCCGTGGAACGCCACTTTACCCATCCCCACTCGGATTTAACCCCCTTTATGGACACTCTCTGCTTCCTTCTGTGAGCCCTGACCGATCCACGAGAGCCCCTTCCCCCCAAACCTGGCTGCTCTTTCTTTAAAAGTCTTTGGTGCGGAATCTATCAAATGCCTTTTCCCAAAAACTAAAAAAACAATATCAAAAATTTTTTTCGTGTCAACACCTCAAAAGCTTTACTGAAGAAAGTTAAAAATAGTTTTACAAGACCGGCCTCTTGGAATCCCTGCTGGTACATTAATCAAGCATGCTTATCGAGATGGCTTTTTATAATCTCAGCTATAATTGACTTTTTATTTAATTTTTTGCCTAAAATTTGATAAAGGCCCTATTTGGCGGAAAATTTGACGGTAACGATTTTGCCCCTTTTTTTAAAAAATAGGTTTTTTACTTTCCCCCCATTTTTCCACATATCAACACAAAAAACCCTGTTTGAAGAAAAAAATTTAAAAAATTTTTATTTAAAAGGTTCCCCAAGACTTCCATTTTCCCATTCCAAAAAAGAACCCTTAAAAAAACCCCCACAGGCCCCCGGGGGACTTATTTTGCTTCATTCGGCCCAAATCTTTTTTCACAACCATTTAAACAGTGACGGGTGATTTTTTACAAAAATTTATCTTTTTTATTACCCAACCTTATAAAAATTATTACAGGAAAATATTAATAGTGTTTTTTCCTGTGAAAAAACCGAGAGAAAATAATTTTTTAAAAAATCGAGCACTTTTTCCCATTCCTTTGTCAGTAAGATGCCCATAGTTTTTTTTTTAAGGGGGACCTATCTTATCTCTGACTTTTGTTCAAAATACCTGGAAAAAACTTTTTGGGTTATTTTTTAAAAACCCCTAGCAACTTTAATTTCATAGTCCCTTTTAGCTTTTCTTATCCCCTTTTTAATGTCCCCTCTTAATGTAAAATTTTTACTGATTCATAAGATGACCCTCGCTCTTTTGATACGCCTATAAATTCCATTCTTATGCCCTAGTAGATATTTCAGCCTATTATTCATCCATTTTGGGTCATTTCTATTTGATCAAATTTTTCCTTATAAGGGATAAACTTTTCTTTGAGCAGCATGTATTGTGTCAGAAAACTGTCATATTGATAGCTCTCTTCGTTACCCCAGTAAACAAATATAAGTGTTCTCTAAGCCCATCGTAATCTGCTAAGCAAAAAATCTGGGACTGTTACTGAGTTATCCCTACTCTATATTTCCCCATTAAATTTTCTAAAAGTAATTGATTTGTGGTCCTAGCACCCAGTTTCCTCTAAAACTTCTAATTATTAACAAGGGATTCATTGTTTGCCAGAACTAAGTCAAGCAGGTTATTTCCCCTTGTGGGTTTTTCTGTCACAAAACTGCTTCAAAAAACAAATCAAAAACTACTTCTAAGAAATCGTAGGATCTAAAATTCCCAGTCAAGAATTCCAATCATATGATAAGAAAGTCTCCTAGAATTACACATTATCGTCCCTTGTGGCCCTAACAATTTCCTCCATAGTAGTCTCCCTTGGTCCCTATCCTAAATTTGGGGGACGGATATCACACCTAAAATTAATTTTAAATGCCCCCGAAATTCTATCCAACAGACTTGTTAATGTGTTACTCAGACTTAATACCGTTTTTTAGCAACAGTTCAAGCAAATTCGGAATAAAAATGCCACCCCACCCCTTCCCGTACTTCTTATCTACTTGGAACAATTTAAAAACCCTGAATGTGACATCGCAGGCAATGTCCGACTTTTTGAATTAAACCACGTCTCAGTAATGGCAAATACATCTTGTTACCTGCACTAGCAACTAGTCTCAACTCGTCCATCTTATTCCTAGCACTGCGACTATTTGTGTAATAAATTTTTAATGACCCTCCTCTCTCTTTACCCTTCCTGCTCCTTTCTGCTATTCCACTAAACCTATTACTGTCCTTGTCAATTAGTGCCACTGGCTTTCCAATATCCACCTCATTTTGCCTATTACTAGTTCTCCTAGTACTCATGTTACTACCCTGTGACTTCACAGTTCTCCCGCCAAAACCCATACAACTAACTATTCCTAGTTTAAAGACCTAACTGCTCCCTCCACTGCGTTGGCCAGTGCTCCCACCCCACACCTAGATAAGTGAACCCCATCCCTGGCATACATGTCATTTCTGCCATAGAAGAGGTCCCAGTTGTCAATGAATGTTACCGCATTTTCCTTACAGTATTTGTCCAGCCAGCAATTGACACCAATTGCTCTGGACAACCATTCATTTCCAACTCCTCTCCTTGGCAAAATGCCACATATGACAGGTTTCCCACCCTTCCTCCTAATTATCTCTATTGCTGACCTATACCTGCTAATCAGGTCCTCACTCCTACGTCTGCCAACATCGTTGCCTCCAGCACTGAGACAGATAATAGGATTGCTCCCATTACTTCTCATGATGTCATCCAGACGGCTAACAATATCCTTCATCCCAGCCCCAGGAAAACACACTCTCTGCCTCCTACTCCTATCCTTCAAGCAGAATGCCCTATCCATGTACCTAATCTGGCTATCCCCAACAACAACAATGTGTTTACCTTCCTTGGCGTCGTCTGTCGTGATGCTCCGAGTAGTCGACTCACATTCGCCATGTAGCATTACACCACTTGTAGAATTCGTCAAGACGTTCTCGATGGTCTTCGTTGGGTTTCTAGGATGTCTTACTCACGTCTGCCAATGCTTCTTTGGTGCTCGTTGTGGCATTCCCAGTAGAACACTCACATTCGTCAGGTAGCACCGACAATGAGTTGGAAGTTTCCACGGTAGTCTTCTGGTTTCTCGTTGTTTCTGCCTCTCCAACCGTTTTCTTGATCTTCAGCTTGGTTCCATGTTGCCCGGCCGCTGACCAAGCTCCCTTCTTAACCTGGGGACTCACAACAGAAGGATTACTACGAATCCTCTTGTTCTCCTCCGTTAATCGCCGTATCTCCATCTTAGCAACTCTGAGCTCTTCTCTCAGCTGCTGGTAAAGTTGCTCAAGAGAGGGCATCCTGGTACAGATTCACAGAGAGCACACAAACAGGTCTTCACAGAGCTAAGTACACGTCAATGATATCTCCCCTCATTCTACGCCTCTCCAGAGAGTGGAGATTTAAGGCTTTAAGTCTATCTTCATACGGGAGGTTCCTTACACAGTAAATCATTTTAGTCATTCTTCTCTGTATGTTCTCTAATGAGTCTATGTCCATCCTGTAGTAAGGGGACCAAAACTGAGCAGCATAATCTAAATGAGGCCTCACTAGTGATGTATAGAGCTGTAAAATAACTTTTGGACTTCTGTTACTTATACTTCTTGAGATAAATCCAAGTAATCTGATGATAAATTAGACACATGTGCAACTCTTGGGTATCTTCATTGAGGAAACGTTTCGCCACACAGTGGCTTCATCAGTCCATACATAGGAGAAACTTGAAGAACAGGAGGAGAATGAGGTAATCAGTCCCTCAACCTTGAGTCGATGTGTTCAGTCCATCAATCTTGAGTAGAATACGGCAGATGAGCGGAGAAGCAGCTTATAAACCGTATGGCAGGAGAGGTGTAGCAGTCATAGGTAGTGTCACATTTGTTCAGTGTGGAAGTAGGTTGTGCCCGAGAATTAGGCAAGCGAAGAATTCCTAAGTATTAAGATCCCAAGAAGTTGCAGTGTCTGACAGGTTTGTAGATGAATGGTTCAGAGAACCGACATGTTGATAAATTAGACACATGTGCAACTCTTGGGTATCTTTATTGAGGAAACGTTTCGCCACACAGTGGCTTCATAAGAACATAAGAACATAAGAACATATGAAAGGAGGAACACTGCAGCAGGCCTGTTGGCCCATACTAGGCAGGTCCTTTACAATTCATCCCACTAACAAACATTTGACCAACCCAATTTTCAATGCCACCCAAGAAACAAGCTCCGATGTGCAAGTCCCTCTCAAATCCAACCCCTCCCACTCATGTACTTATCCAACCTAAATTTGAAACTACCCAAAGTCCTAGCCTCAATAACCCAACTAGGTAGACTGTTCCACTCATCAACTACCCTATTTCCAAACCAATACTTTCCTATGTCATTTCTAAATCTAAACTTATCTAATTTAAATCCATTACTGCGGGTTCTCTCTTGGAGAGATATCCTCAAGACTTGTTAATATCCCCTTTATTAATACCTATCTTCCACTTATACACTTCGATCAGTTCTCCCCTCATTCTTCGTCTAACAAGTGAATGTAACTTAAGAGTCTTCAATCTTTCTTCATAACGAAGATTTCTAATGCTATGTATTAATTTAGTCATCCTACGCTGAATGTTTTCTAACGAATTTATGTCCATTCTGTAATATGGAGACCAGAATTGAGCTGCATAATCTAGGTGAGGCCTTACTAATGATGTATAAAGCTGCAGTATGACCTCTGGACTTCTGTTGCTTACACTTCTTGATATAAATCCCAGTAATCTATTTGCCTTATTACCTACGCTTAGGCATTGCTGTCTTGGTTTTAAGGTTGCTGCTTACCATAACCCCAAGTCCTTTTCGCAATCTGTATGGCTAAGTTCTTCATTATTTAACTTATAAGTGCTAGGGTTATGGGACACTCCCGAGCTTCAGAACCTTGCATTTATCTACATTGAACTGCATCTGCCACTTTTCTGACCAAGAGTAGAGTTTGTCTAAATCCTCCTGAAGTTCCCTAACATCTACGTTTGAATCAATTATCCTACCTATCTTCGTGTCATCGGCGAATTTACTCATATCACTAGCAATTCCTTCATCAAGATCATTGATATATATTATAAACAACAACGGGCCCAAGACTGATCCCTGTGGAACGCCACTTGTTACTGATCCCCACTCGGATTTAACCCCATTTATGGACACTCTCTGCTTCCTGTCTGTGAGCCATGACTCGATCCACGAGAGCACCCTTCCCCAATGCCATGAGCTGCTACTTTCTTCAACAGTCTTTGGTGCGGAACTCTATCAAATGCCTTACTAAAGTCTAAGTAAACAATATCAAATTCTTTATCGTGGTCAACAGCCTCAAAAGTTTTACTGAAGAAAGTTAATAAATTATTTTAGACAAGACCGGCCTCTTGTGAACCCAAATGCTGAGTATCATTAATCAAGCTATGCTTATCGAGATGGCTTCTTATAATCTCAGCTAAAATTGACTCTAGTAATTTGCTACAATTGAGGTCAGGCTTATTGGCGCGGTAATTAGACGGTAACGACTTGTCCCCCGTTTTAAAAAATAAAATTACATTAGCCATTTTCCAAACATATCAGACACTACACCTTTTTTGAAGAGATAAATTAAAAATATTGTTAATGGTTCACAGACTTCCATTTTGCATTCCTTAAGAACCCTTGAAAAAACCTCATCAGGAAACCCGGTGACTTATTTTGCTTCAGTCGGTCTATCGCTTCACAACCATTTCACTAGTGACTGTGTTTTACAAAATTTTTATCTTCTTCTGATCCACTTTTAAAAATTTAAATTACAGGAATATTATTAGTGTCTTCCTGTGTAAAAACTGAGAGAAAATAATTATTTAAAATCGAGCACATTTCATTCTCTTTGTCAGTAAGATTGCCCATAGTTATTTTTAAGGGGACCTATCTTATCTCTGATTTTTTGTTCTATATACTGGAAAAAACTTTTTTGATTAGTTTTAGAATCCCTAGCAATTTTAAATTTCATAGTCCCCCTTTGCTTTTCTTATCCCTTTTTTAATGCCCCTTTTAATGTCAATATACTGATTCATAAGATGACCCCGCCTCTTTTGATAAGCCTATAAAATCCTTTCTTATGCCTAGTAGATATTTAAAACCTATTATTCATCAATTTTGGTTATTTTATTTGTTTCTAATTTCCTTATAAGGGATAAAACGTTCTTTGAGCAACATGTATTGTGTTCAGAAAACTGTCATATTGATAGTTTCTCTTCGTTACCCCAGTCAACAGATGATAAGTGTTCTCTAAGCCCATCGTAATCTGCTAAGCGAAATCTGGGACTGTTACTGAGTTATCCCTACTATCAAACTTCCATTCAATTCTAAACGTAATTGTTTTTGGTGGTCACTAGCACCCAGTTCCTCTGAAACTTCAAAAAGTATTAACAAGGGTTTCATTGTTTGCCAAACTAAGTCAAGCAGGTTATTTCCCCTTGTAGGTTCTGTCACAAACTGCTTCAAAAACAATCCTGAACTACTTCTAAGAAATCGTATGATTCTAAATTCCCAGTCAAGAAATTCCAATCAAATGACTAAAGTTAAAGTCTCCTAGAATTACTACATTATCGTGCCTTGTGGCCCTAACAATTTCCTCCCATAGTAGTCTCCCTTGGTCCCTATCTAAATTTGGGGACGGTATATCACACCTAAAATTTAATTTTTCATGCCCCTCTGAAAATTCCTTATCCAAACAGACTCTGTATGTGTTACTTCAGACTTAATACCCGTTTTTATGCAACAGTTCAAGCGATCTCGGACATAAAATGCCACCCCACCCCCCTTCCCGATACTTCTATCTACTTGGAACAATTTAAAACCCTGAATGTGACATTCTGCAGGCATGTCCCGACTTTTTGAATTAAAAACCCCGTCTCAGTAATGGCAAATACATCTATGTTACCTGCACTAGCAACTAGTCTCAACTCGTCCATCTTATTCCTGCACTGCGACTATTTGTGTAAAAAATTTTTAATGACCGTCCTCTCTCTTTACCCTTCCTGCTCCTTTCTGTTATTCCACTAAACCTATTACTGTCCTTGTCAAAATTTGTGCCACTGGCTTTCCAATATCCACCTTTATTTTGCCTATTACTAGTTCTCCTAGTACTCAGTTACTACCCTGCGACTTCACAGTTTTCCCCCCAAAACCCATACCACTAACTAAATTTCCCAGTTTAAAGACCTAACAGCTCCCTCCATGCGCTGGCCAGTGCTCCCACCCCCCACAAAATAAGAAGTGAACCCCATCCCTGGCATACATGTCATTTCATCAGTCCATACATAGGAGAAACTTGAAGAACAGGAGGAGAATGAGGTAATCAGTCCTTTAACCTTGAGTCGATGTGTTTTAGTCCATCAATCTTGAGTAGAATACGGCAAAATGAGCGGAGAAGCAGCTTTTAAAAACCCTAAAGGCAGGAGAGGTGTAGGGAGTCATAGGTAGTGTCACATTTGTTCAATGTGGAAGTAGGTTGTGCCCAAGAATTAGGCAAGCGAAGAATTCCTAAGTATTAAGATCCAAAGAAGTTGCAGTGTCTGACAGGTTTGTAGATGAATGGTTCAGAGAACCGACATGTTGATAAATTAGACACATGTGCAACTCTTGGGTATGAACATTAAAATGGTATAAAATACCGACAGGTTGTTAGGTAAGACACATGTGCAACAGTTAGGTATCTTTATTATGAAACGTTTCGCCTACTGTGTAGGCAAAACGTTTCATAATAAAGATACCTAACTGTTCCATATGTGTCTCACCTAACAACTCTTGGGTATCTTTATTGAGGAAACGTGTCGCCACACAGTGGCTTCATCAGTCCATACATAGGAGAAACTTGAAGAATAGGAGGAGAATGAGGTAATCAGTCCCTCAACCTTGAGTCGATGTGTTCAGTCCATCAATCTTGAGTAGAATACGGCAGATGAGCGGAGAAGCAGCTTATAAACCGTATGTCAGGAGAGGTGTAGCAGTCATAGGTAGTGTCACATTTGTTCAATGTGGAAGTAGGCTGTGCCCAAGAATTAGGCAAGCGAAGAATTCCTAAATATTAAGATCCCAAGAAGTTGCAGTGTCTGACAGGTTTGTAGATGAATGGTTCAGATAACCGACATGTTGATAAATTAGACACATGTGCAACTCTTGGGTATCTTTATAGAGGAAACGTATCGCCACACAGTGGCTTCATCAGTCCATACATAGGAGAAACTTGAAGAACAGGAGGAGAATGAGGTAATCAGTCCCTCAACCTTGAGTCGATGTGTTCAGTCCATCAATCTTGAGTAGAATACGGCAGATGAGCAGAGAAGCAGCTTATAAACCGTATGGCAGGAGAGGTGTAGCAGTCATAGGTAGTGTCACATTTGTTCAATGTGGAAGTAGGTTGTGCCCAAGAATTAGGCAAGCGAAGAATTCCTAAGTATTAAGATCCCAAGAAGTTGCAGTGTCTGACAGGTTTTAGATGAATGGTTCAGAGAACCGACATGTTGATAAATTAGACACATGTGCAACTCTTGGGTATCTTTATTGAGGCAAGGTCTGGTAACTTAGATATAACTTAGAGACTAACACTGGCCTTCACGTGCCAAGGTCTGGTAACTCAGAAATAAATCTGAGACTGATACTGGCCTACACGTGGCAAGGTCTGGTAACTCAGAGATAACTCGTAGGCTGACAGTGGCCTCCACGTGACAAGGACTGGTAACTCAGAGATAATTCTGAGGCTGACACTGGCCTCCACGTGGCAAGGTCTGATAACTCAGAAATAACTCTAAGGCCGACACTGGCCTCCACGTGGCAAGGTCTGGTAACTCAAAGATAACTCTGAGGCAGACACTGGCGTTAAGTAGCAATTTCTGGTAACTCAGAGATAACTCTGAGGCTGACACTGGCCTCAACGTGGCAAGGTATGGTAACTCAGACATAACTCTGAGGCTGACCCTGGTCTCCACGTGGCAAGGTCTGGTAACTCAGATATAACTCTGAGGATGACACTGGTCTCGACGTGGCAAGGTCTGGTAACTCAGAAATTTGCTCTGAGACAGACACTGGCTTCCAAGTGCCAAGGTCTGGTAACTCAGAAATAACTCTGGGACTGACACTGGCCTCCATAACGCAAGGTCTGGGAACTCAGAGATAACTCTGAGGCTGGCACTGGCCTCCAAGTGCCAAGGTCTGGTAACTCAGAGATAAATCTGAGACTGACACTAGCCTCCACGTGGCAACGTCTGGTAACTCATAGATAACTCTTAGGCTGACACTGGCCTCCACGTGGCAAGGTCTGGTAACTCAGAGATAACTCTGAGACTGACACTGGCCTCCACGTGACAAGGTCTGGTAACGCTGGGGTAACTCTGAAGCTGTCGCTGGCCTCCACGAGCCAAGGTCTGTTAACTCAGAAATAACTCTGAGACTGACACTGGCCTCCACGTGGCAAGGTCTGATAACTCAGAAATAACTCTGAGGCTGACACTGGCCTCCACATGACAAGGTCTGGTAAGTCTGGGGTAACTCTGAAGCTGACGCTGACCTCAACGAGCCAAGGTATGGTAACTCAGAAATAACGCTGAGGCTGACACTGGCCTCCAGGTGGCAAGGTCTGGTAACTAAGAGATAACTCTGAGGCTGACACTGGCCTCAATGTGGCAAGGTATGGTAACTCAGACATAACTCTGAGGCTGACACTGGCCTCCACGTGGCAAGGTCTCGTAACTCAGAAACAACTCTGCGATTGACACTGCCAACACGTGCATTGTCTGGTAACTCAGATATAACTCTGAAGCTGACACTGGCCTCCACGTGGCAAGGTCTGGTAACTCAGAGATAACTCATAGGCTAACACTGCCCTCCACGTTGTAAGGTCTGGTAACTCTGAGATAACTCTGAGGCAGACATTGGCCTCCACGTGGCAAGGTCTGGTAACTAAGAGATAACTCTGAGCCTGACTCTGGCCTCCACGTGGCAAGGTCTGGTAACTCAAAAATAACTCTGAGACTGACACTGGCCTCTACGTGGCAAGGTCTGGTAACTCAGAGATAAATCTGAGGCTGACACTGTCCTTTACGTGGGAAGGTCTGGAAACTCAGAAATGAACCTGAGACTGACACTGACCTCCACGTGGCAAGGTCTTGTAAGTCAGAGATAACTCTGAGGATAACACTGGCCTCTACGTGGCAAGGTCTGGTAACTCTGAAATAACTTTGAGACTGACACTGGCCTCCACGTGGGAAAGTCTGGTACCTCAGAGATAACTCTTATCCGGTCACTGGACTCCGCGTGGCAATGTCCGTTAACTCAGAAATAACTCTGAGACTGACACTGGCATCCACGTGCCAAGGTCTGGTAACTCAGAAATAACTCTGAGACTGACACTGGCCTCAACGTGGCAAGGTCTGGTAACATAGGAATAACTCTGGGACTGACACTGGCCTCATTGTGGCAAGGTCTGGTAACTAAGAAATAACTCTGAGACTCACACTGGCCTCTACGAGGCAAGGTCTGGTAACTCAGAGATAACTCTGAGGCAAACCTGGCCTCCACGTGGCAAGGTCTGGTAACTCAGAGATAAATCTGAAGCTGAAACTGGCCTCCATGTGGCAAGCTCTAGTAACTCAGAGATAACTCTTACGCTGTTTCTGGCCTCCACGTGGCAAGGTCTGGTAACTCAGAAATAACTCTGAGACTGGCACTGACCTTTACGTGGCAAGGTCTGATAACTCAGAAATAACTCTGAGTCTGACACTGGCCTCCACGTTTCAAGGTCTGGTAACTCAGAGATAACTCTGAGGCTGACACTGGCCTCCAGGTGGCGAGGTCTGATAATCTCAGAGATAACTCTGAGGCTGACACTGCCCTCAACGTGGTAAGGTCTGGTAACTAAGAGATAACTCTGAGGCTGACACTGGCCTCAACGTGGCAAGGTATAGTAACTCAGATATAACTCTGAGGCTGACACTGGCCTCCACGTGGCATGGTCTGGTAACTTAGATATAACTTAGAGACTGACACTGGCCTTCACGTGCCAAGGTCTGGTAACTCAGAAATAAATCTGAGACTGACACTGGCCTACACGTGGCAAGGTCTGGTAACTCAGAGATAAATCTTAGGCTGACAGTGGCCTCCACGTGACAAGGACTAGTAACTCAGAGATAACTCTGAGGCTGACACTGGCCTCCTCATGGCAAGGTCTGGTAACTCAGGGATAACTCTGAGGCTGGGACTGGCCTCCACGTGGCAAGGTCTGGTAACTCAGAAATAACTCTGAGACTGACACTGGCATACACGTGGCAAGGTCTGGTAACTCAGAGATAACTCTTAGGCTGACAGTGGCCTCCACGTTAGAAGGACTGGTAACTCAGAGATAACTCTGAGGCTGACACTGGCCTCCTCATGGCAAGGTCTGGTAACTCAGGGATAACTCTGAGGCTGACAGTGGCCTCCACGTGGCAAGGTCTGGTAACTCAGAAATAACTCTGGGACTGACACTGGCCTCATCGTGGCAATGTCTGGTAACTCAGAGATAAATCTGAGACTGACACTGGCCTCCACGTGGTTAGGTCTGGTAACTCAGAGATAACTCAGAGACTGACAGTGGCCTCCACATGTAAAGGTCTGGTAAGTCAGAGATAACTCTGAGGCTGACACTGGCCTCCTCTTGACAAGGTCTGGTAACTCACAGATAACACTGAGGTTGACACTGGCCTCCTCATGGCAACGTCTGGTAACTCAGGGATAACTATGAGGCTGGCACTGGCCTCCACGAACCAAGGTATGGTAACTCAGAAATAACACTGGGACTGACGCTGGCCTCAATGTGGCAAGGTCTGGTAACTCATAGATAACTCTGAATCTGACACTGGCCTCCACGTGGTTAGGTCTGGTAACTCAGAGATAACTCAGAGACTGACAGTGGCCTCCACATGTAAAGGTCTGGTTACTCAGAGATAACTCTGAGGCTGACACTGGCCTCCTCTTGACAAGGTCTGGTAACTCACAGATAACACTGAGGTTGACACTGGCCTCCTCATGGCAAGGTCTGGTAACTCATGGATAACTCTGAGGCTGGCACTGGCCTGCACGTGGCAAGGTCTGAAAAGTCAGAAATAACTCTGAGTCTGACACTGGCCTCCACGTTTCAAGGTCTGGTAACTCAGAGATAGCTCTGAGGCAGACACTGGCCTCTAGTTGGCAAGGTCTGGTAACTCAGAGATAACTCTGAGGCTGACACTGGAATCCACGTGGCAAGGTCTAGTAACTAAGAGATAACTCTGGGGCTGACACTGGCCTCAATATGGCAAGGTATGGTAACTCAAACATAACTCTGAGGCTGACACTGGCCTCCACGTGGCAAGGTCTCGTAACTCAGAAATAACTCTGCGATTGACACTGCCAACACGTGCATTGTCTGGTAACTCAGATATAACTCTCAGTTTGACACTGGCCTCCACGTGCCAAGGTCTGGTAACTCAGTAATAACTCAGAGACTGACACTGGCCTCCACGTTCCAAGGTCTTGTAACTCAGAAATAAATCTGAGACTGACACTGGCCTACACGTGGCAAGGTCTGGTAACTCAGAGATAACTCTTAGGCTGACAGTGGCCTCCACGTGACAAGGACTGTTAACTCAGAGATAACTCTGAGGCTGACACTGGCCTCCCCATGGCAAGGTCTGGTAACTCTGGGATTACTCTGAGGCTGGCACTGGCCTCCACGTGGCAAGGTCTGTTAACTCAGAAATAACTCTGAGACTGACACTGGCCTCCAAGTGGCAAGGTCTGATAACTCAGAAATAACTCTGAGTCTGACACTGGCGTCTACATGGCAAGGTCTGGTAACTGAGAGATAACTTTGAGGCTGACACTGGCCTCCACGTGGCAAGGTCTGGTAACTCAGAGATAAATCTGAGGCAGACACTTGCCTCCAAGTTTCAGTTTCTGGTAACTCAGAGATAACTCTGAGGCTGACACTGGCCTCAACGTGGCAAGGTATGGTAACTCAGACATGACTCTGAGGCTGACACTGGTCTCCACGTGGCAAGGTCTGGTAACTCAGAAACATCTCTGAGACTGACACTGCCAACACGTCGCATGGTCTGGTAACTCAGATATAACTCTGAAGCTGAGACTGGCCTCTACGTGGCAAGGTCTGGTAACTCAGAGATAACTCTGAGGCTGACACTGGCTTCGACGTGGCAAGGTCTGGTAACTCAGAAATTAGCTCTGAGACTGACACTGGGCTCCACGTGCCAAGGTCTGGTAACTCATAAATAACTCTGAGACTGACACTGGCCTCAACGTGGCAAGGTCTGGTAACTCATAAATAACTCTGAGGCTGACACTGGCCTCTACGTGGCAAGGTCTGGTAACTCAGAGATAACTCTGAGGCTGACAGTGGCCTCCACATGGCAAGGTCTGGTAACTCAGAAATAACTGTGGGACTGACACTGGCCTCATCGTGGCGAGGTCTCGTAACTCAGAAATAACTGTGAGACTGACACTGGCCTCCACGAGGCAAGGTCTCATAACTCAGAGATAACTCTGAGGCTGGCACTGGCTTCCACGTGACAAGGTCTGGTAACTCAGAGATAAATCTGAGACTGACACTAGTCTCCACGTGGCAACGTTTGGTAACTCATAGATAACTCTTAGGCTGACACTGGCCTCAACGTGGCAAGGACTGGTAACTCAGAGATAAATCTGAGACTGACACTGGCCTCCACGTGACAAGGTCTGGTAACTCAGTGGTAACTATGAAGCTGACGCTGGCGTCCACGAGGCAATGTCTGGTAACTCGGAAATAACTCTGACACTGACACTGGCCTCAATGTGGCAAGGTCTGGTAACTCAGAGATAACTCTGAATCTAACACTGGCCTCCATGTGGTAAGGTCTGGTAACTCTGAGATAAATCTGAGGCTGACATTTGCCTCCAAGTGGCAATGTCTGGTAACTCAGAGATAACTCTTATGCTGACACTGGCCTCCAAGTGGCAAGGTCTGGTAACTCAGAAATAACTCTGAGACTGACACTGGCCTCCACTTGGCAAGGTCTGGTAACTCAGAGATAACTCTGAGGCTGACACTGTCCTCCACGTGACAAGGCATGGTAACTCAGACATAACTCTGAGGCTGACACTGGCCTCCACGTTACAAGGTCTGATAACTCAGAAATAACTCTGAGACTGGCACTGGCCTCCACGTGGCAAGGTCTGGTAACTGAGAGATAACTCTGTGGCTCACACTGCGCTACGCGTGGCAAGGTGTGGTAACTCTGAGATAACTCTGAGGATGACACTGGCCTGCACGTGGCAAGGTCTGGTAACTCAGAGATCGCTCTGAGGCTGACACTTACCTCCCCGTGGCAAGGTCTGGTAACTCAGAAATAACTCAGAGACTGACACTGGCCTCCACGTGCCAAGGTCTGTTAGAAATAACTCTGAGGCTGTCACTGGCCTCCAAGTGGCAAGGTCTGGTAACTCAGAGATAACTCATAGGCTGACACTGACCTCTACGTTGCAAGGTATGGTAACTCTGAGATAACTCTGAGATAACTCTGAGGCAGACATTGGCCTCCACGTGGCAAGGTCTGGTAACTAAGAGATAACTCTGAGCTTGACTCTGGCCTCCACGTGGCAAGGTTTGGTAACTCAAAAATAACTCTGAAACTGACACTGGCCTCTACGTGCCAAGGTTTGGTAACTCAGAGATCGCTCTGAGGCTGACACTTACCTCCCCGTGGCAAGGTCTGGTAACTCAGAAATAACGCAGAGACTGACACTGGCCTCCACGTGCCAAGGTCTGTTAACTCAGAGATAACTCTGTGACTGACACTGGGCTCATCGTGGCAAGGTCTGGCAACTCAGAGATAACTCTGAGGCAGACCTTGCATCTTCTTGGTATGGTCTGGTAACTCAGAGATAAATCTGAGGCTGTCACTGGCCTCCACGTGGCAAGGTCTGGTAACTCAGAGATAACTCATAGGCTGACACTGACCTCCACGTTGCAAGGTCTGGTAACTCTGAGATAACTCTGAGATAACTCTGAGGCAGACATTGGCCCCCACGTGGCAAGGTCTGGTAACTAAGAGATAACTCTGAGCCTGACTCTGGCCTCCACGTGGCAAGGTTTGGTAACTCAAAAATAACTCTGAGACTGACACTGGCCTCTACGTGCCAAGGTTTGGTAACTCAGAGATAAATCTGAGGCTGACACTGTCCTTTACGTGGCAAGGTCTGGAAACTCAGAAATAAACCTGAGACTGACACTGACCTCCACGTGGCAAGGTCTTGTAAGTCAGAGATAATTCTGAGTATAACACTGGCCTCTACGTGGCAAGGTCTGGTAACTCTGAAATAACTTTGAGACTGACACTGGCCTCCACGTGGGAATGTCTGGTAACTCAGAAATAACTCTGAGACTGGCACTGACCTTTACGTGGCAAGGTCTGATAACTCAGATATAACTCTGAGTCTGACACTGGCCTCCACGTTTCAAGGTCTGGTAACTCAGAGATAACTCTGAGGCTGACACTATCCTCCAGGTGGCAAGGTCTGGTAACTCAGAGATAACTCTGAGGCTGACACTGGCCTCAACGTGGTAAGGTCTGGTAACTAAGAGATAACTCTGAGGCTGAAACTGGCCTCAACGTGGCAAGGTATAGTAACTCAGACATAACTCTGAGGCTGACACTGGCCTCCACGTGGCAAGGTCTGGTAACTTAGATATAACTTAGAGACTGACACTGGCCTTCACGTGCCAAGGTCTGGTAACTCAGAAATAAATCTGAGACTGACACTGGCCTACACGTGGCCAGGTCTGGTAACTCAGAGATAACTCTTAGGCTGACAGTGGCCTCCACGTGACAAGGACTGGTAACTCAGAGATAACTCTTAGGCTGACACTGGCCTCCTCATGGCAAGGTCTAGTAACTCAGGGATAACTCTGAGGCTGGCACTGGCCTCCACGTGGCAAGGTCTGGTAACTCAGAAATAACTCTGAGACTGACACTGGCCTCCACGTGGAAAGGTCTGGTAACTCAAAGATAATTCTGAGGCAGACACTGGCGTTAAGTAGCAATTTCTGGTAACTCAGAGATAACTCTGAGGCTGACACTCACCTCAACGTGGCAAGGTATGGTAACTTAGACATAACTCTGAGGCTGACACTGGTCTCCACGTGGGAAGGTCTGGTAACTCAGAAATGACTCTGAGTCTGACACTGCCAACACGTGGTATGGTCTGGTAACTCAGATATAACTCTGAGGCTGACACTGGCCTTATACGTGGCAAGGTCTGGTTACTCAGAGATAACTCTGACGATGACACTGGTCTCGACGTGGCTAGGTCTGGTAACTCAGAAATTTGCTCTGAGACAGACAATGGCCTCCAAGTGCCAAGGTCTGGTAACTCAGAAATAACTCTGGGACTGACACTGGCCTCCACGACGCAAGTTCTGGTAACTCAGAGATAACTCTGAGACTGACACTGGCCTCCACGTGACAAGGTCTGGTAACTCTGGGGTAACTCTGAAGCTGACGCTGGCCTCCACGAGCCAAGGTCTGGTGTCTCAGAAATAACTCTGAGACTGACACTGGCCTCCACGTGGCAAGGTCTAATAACTCATAAATAACTCTGAGGCTGACACTGGCCTCCACGTGACAAGGTCTGGTAAGTCTGGGGTAACTCTGAAGCTGACGCTGGCCTCCACGAGCCAAGGTCTGGTAACTCAGAAATAACGCTGAGGCTGACACTGGCCTCCAGGTGGCAAGGTCTGGTAACTCAGAGATAACTGTGAGGCTGACACTGGCCTCAATGTGGCAAGGTATGGTAACTCAGACATAACTCTGAGGCTGACACTGGCCTCCACGTGGCAAGGTCTCGTAACTCAGAAATAACTCTGCGATTGACACTGCCAACACGTGCATTGTCTGGTAACTCAGATATAACTCTGAGGCTGACACTGGCCTCCACGTGGCAAGGTCTCGTAACTCAGAAATAACTGCGATTAACACTGCCAACACGTGCATTGTCTGGTAACTCAGATATAACTCTGAGGCTGACACTGGCCTCCACGTGGCAAGGTCTGGTAACTCAGTAATAACTCAGAGACTGACACTGGCCTCCACGTGCCAAGGTCTGGTAACTCAGAAATAAATCTGAAACTGACACTGGCCTACACGTGGCAAGGTCTGGTAACTCAGAGATAACTCTTAGGCTGACAGTGGCCTCCACGTGACAAGGACTGGTAACTCAGTGATAACTCTGAGGCTGACACTGGCCTCCTCATGGCAAGGTCTGGTAACTCAGGGATAACTCTGAGGCTGGCACTGGCCTCCACGTGGCAAGGTCTAGTAACTCAGAAATAATTCTGAGACTGACACTGGCCTCAACGTGGCAAGGCATGGTAACTCAGACATAACTTTGAGGCTGACACTGGCCTCCACGTGGCAAGGTCTGGTAACTGAGAGATAACTGTGTGGCTGACACTGCGCTACACGTGGCAAGGTCTGGTAACTCTGAGATAACTCTGAGGATGACACTGGCCTCCGCGTGGCAAGGTCTGGTAACTCAGAGATCGCTCTGAGGCTGACACTTACCTCCCCGTGGCAAGGTCTGGTAACTCAGAAATAACTCAGATACTGACACAGGCCTCCACATGCCAAGGTCTGTTAACTCAGAAATAACTCTGTGACTGACACTGGGCTCATCGTGGCAAGGTCTGGTAACTAAGAAATAACTGAGACTCACACTGGCCTCTACGAGGCAAGGTCTGGCAACTCAGAGATAACTCTGAGGCTGTCCTTGCGTCTTCTTGGTATGGTCTGGTAATTCAGAGAAAAATCTGAGGCTGTCACTGGCCTCCACGTGGCAAGGTCTGGTAACTCAGAGATAACTCATAGGCTGACACTGCCCTCCACGTTGCAAGGTCTGGTAACTCTGAGATAACTCTGAGGCAGACATTGGCCTCCACGTGGCAAGGTCTGGTAACTAAGAGATAACTCTGAGCCTGACTCTGGACTCCACGTGGCAAGGTCTGGTAACTCAAAAATAACTCTGAGACTGACACTGGCCTCTACGTGGCAAGGTCTGGTAACTCAGAGATAAATCTGAGGCTGACACTGCCAACACGTGGTATGGTCTGGTAACTCAGAGATAACTCTGAGGCTGGCACTGGCCTCCAAGTGCCAAGGTCTGGTAACTCAAAGATAAATCTGAGACTGACACAGGCCTACACGTGGCAACGTCTGGTAACTCATAGATAACTCATAGGCTGACACTGGCCTCCACGTGGCAAGGTCTGGTAACTCAGAGATAACTCTGAGACTGACACTGGCCTCCACGTGACAAGGTCTGGTAACTCTGGGGTAACTCTGAAGCTGACGCTGGCCTCCACGAGCCAAGGTCTGGTGTCTCAGAAATAACTCTGAGACTGACACTGGCCTCCACGTGGCAAGGTCTGATAACTCAGAAATAACTCTGAGTCTGACACTGGCCTCCACGTGACAAGGTCTGGTAAGTCTGGGTTACTCTGAGCTGACGCTGGCCTCCACGAGCCAAGGTCTGGTAACTCAGAAATAACGCTGAGGCTGACACTGGAATCCACTTGGCAAGGTCTGGTAACTAAGAGATAACTCTGAGGCTGACACTGGCCTCAATGTGGCAAGGTATGGTAACTCAGACATAACTCTGAGGCTGACACTGGCCTCCACGTGGCAAGGTCTCGTAACTCAGAATAACTGCGATGACACTGGCCAACACGTGCATGTCTGGTAACTAGATATTAACTCTGAGGCTGACACTGGCCTCCACGTGGCAAGGTCTGGTAACTCAGTAATAACTCTGAGACTGACACTGGCCTCCACGTGCCAAGGTCTGGTAACTCAGAAATAACTCTGAGACTGACACTGGCCTCACACTGGCAAGGTCTGGTAACTCAGAGATAACTCTTAGGCTGACAGTGGCCTCCACGTGACAAGGACTGGTAACTCAGAGATAACTCTGAGGCTGACACTGGCCTCCTTCATGGCAAGGTCTGGTAACTCATGGATAACTCTGAGGCTGACACTGGCCTCCACGTGGCAAGGTCTGGTAACTCAGAAATAATTCTGAGACTGACACTGCCTCACCTGGCAAGGTCTGGTAACTCAGACATAACTTGAGGCTGACACTGGACTCGCATCGTGAGCAAGGTCTGGTAACTGAGAGATAACTGTGTGGCTGACACTGCGCTGCACGTGGCAAGGTCTGTAAACTTGAGATAACTCTGAGGATGACACTGGCCTCCGCGTGGCAAGGTCTGGTAACTCAGAGATCGCTCTGAGGCTGACACTTACCTCCCCGTGGCAAGGTCTGGTAACTCAGAAATAACTCAGATACTGACACAGGCCTCCACATGCCAAGGTCTGTTAACTCAGAAATAACTCTGTGACTGACACTGGGCTCATCGTGGCAAGGTCTGGTAACTAAGAAATAACTGAGACTCACACTGGCCTCTACGAGGCAAGGTCTGGCAACTCAGAGATAACTCTGAGGCTGACCTTGCATCTTCTTGGTATGGTCTGGTAACTCAGAGATAAATCTGAGGCTGTCACTGGCCTCCACGTGGCAAGGTCTGGTAACTCAGAGATAACTCATAGGCTGACACTGCCCTCCACGTTGCAAGGTCTGGTAACTCTGAGATAACTCTGAGGCGGACATTGGCCTCCACGCGGCAAGGTCTGGTAACTAAGAGATAACTCTGAGCCTGACTCTGGCCTCCACGTGGCAAGGTCTGGTAACTCAAAAATAACTCTGAGACTGACACTGGCCTCTACGTGGCAAGGTCTGGTAACTCAGAGATAAATCTGAGGCTGACACTGTCCTTTACGTGGCAAGGTCTGGAAACTCAGAAATAAACCTGAGACTGACACTGACCTCCACGTGGCAAGGTCTTGTAAGTCAGAGATAACTCTGAGGATAACACTGGCCTCTACGTGGCAAGGTCTGGTAATTCTGAAATAACTTTGAGACTGACACTGGCCTCCACGTGGGAAAGTCTGGTACCTCAGAAATAACTCTGAGACTGACACTGGCATCCACGTGCTAAGGTCTGTTAACTCAGAAATAACTCTGAGACTGACACTGGCCTCAACGTGGCAAGGTCTGCTAACATAGGAATAACTCTTGGACTGACACTGGCCTCATTGAGGCAAGGTCTGGTAACTAAGAAATAACTCTGAGACTCACACTGGCCTCTACGAGGCAAGGTCTGGTAACTCAGAGATAACTCTGAGGCAAACCTGGCCTCCACGTGGCAAGGTCTGGTAAGTCAGAGATAAATCTGAAGCAGACACTGGCCTCCACGTGGCAAGCTCTAGTAACTCAGAGATAACTCTTAGGCTGATTCTGGCCTCCACGTGGCAAGGTCTGGTAACTCAGAAATAACTCTGAGACTGGCACTGACCTTTACGTGGCAAGGTCTGATAACTCAGAAATAACTCTGAGTCTGACACTGGCCTCCACGTTTCAAGGTCTGGTAACTCAGAGATAACTCTGAGGCTGACACTGGCCTCCAGGTGGCAAGGTCTGATAACTCAGAGATAACTCTGAGGCTGACACTGCCCTCAACGTGGTAAGGTCTGGTAACTAAGAGATAATTCTGAGGCTGACACTGGACTCAACGTGGCAAGGAATAGTAACTCAGACATAACTCTGAGGCTGACACTGGCCTCCACGTGGCAAGGTCTGGTAACTTAGATATAACTTAGAGACTGACACTGGCCTTCACGTGCCAAGGTCTGGTAACTCAGAAATAAACCTGAGACTGACACTGGCCTACACGTGGCAAGGTCTGGTAACTCAGAGATAACTCTTAGGCTGACAGTGGCCTCCACGTGACAAGGACTGGTAACTCAGAGATAACTCTGAGGCTGACACTGGCCTCCTCATGGCAAGGTCTGGTAACTCAGGGATAACTCTGAGGCTGGGACTGGCCTCCACGTGGCAAGGTCTGGTAACTCAGAAATAACTCTGAGACTGACACTGGCCTCCACGTGACAAGGTCTGATAACTCAGAAATAATTCTGAGGCCGACACTGGCCTCCACGTGGCAAGGTCTGGTAACTCAAAGATAACTCTGAGGCAGACACTTGCGTTAAGTAGCAATTTCTGGTAACTCAGAGATAACTCTGAGGCTGACACTGGCCTCAACGTGGCAAGGTATGGTAACTCAGACATAACTCTGAGGCTGACACTGGTCTCCACGTGGCAAGGTCTGGTAACTCAGATATAACTCTGAGGATGACACTGGTCTCGACGTGGCAAGGTCTGGTAACTCAGAAATTTGCTCTGAGACAGACACTGGCCTCCAAGTGCCAAGGTCTGGTAACTCAGAAATAACTCTGGGACTGACACTGGCCTCCACGACGCAAGGTCTGGGAAATCAGAGATAACTCTGAGGCTGGCTCTGGCCTCCAAGTGCCAAGGTCTGGTAACTCAGAGATAAATCTGAGACTGACACTAGCCTCCACGTGGCAACGTCTGGTAACTCATAGATAACTCTTAGGCTGACACTGGCCTCCACGTGGCAAGGTCTGGTAACTCAGAGATAACTCTGAGACTGACACTGGCCTCCACGTGACAAGGTCTGGTAACTCTGGGGTATCTCTGAAGCTGACGCTGGCATCCACGAGCCAAGGTCTGGTTACTCAGAGATAACTCTGAGACTGACACTGGCCTCCACGTGGCAAGGTCTGATAACTCAGACATAACTCTGAGGCTGACTCTGCCCTCCACGTTGCAAGGTCTGGTAACTCTGAGATAACTCTGAGATAACTCTGAGGCAGACATTTGGCCTCCACGTGGCAAGGTCTGGTAACTAAGAGATAACTCTGAGCCTGACTCTGGCCTCCGCGTGGCAATGTCCGGTAACTCAGAAATAACTCTGAGACTGACACTGGCATCCACGTGCCAAGGTCTGGTAACTCAGAAATAACTCTGAGACTGACACTGGCCTCAACGTGGCAAGGTCTGGTAACATAGGAATAACTCTGGGACTGACACTGGCCTCATTATGGCAAGGTCTGTTAACTAAGAAATAACTCTGAGACTCACACTGGCCTCTACGAGGCAATGTCTGGTAACTCAGAGATAACTCTGAGGCAGACCTGCCCTCCACGTGGCAAGGTCTGGTAACTCAGAGATAACTCTTAGGCTGATACTGGCCTCCACGTGTCAAGGTCTGGTAACTCAGAGATAACTCAGAGACTGACAGTGGCCTCCACGTGTCAAGGTCTGGAAACTCAGAGACAACTGTGAGGCTGACACTGGCCTCCTCTTGGAAAGGTCTGGTAACTCAGAGATAACACAGAGGTTGACACTGGCCTCAACGTGGCAAAGTCTGGTAACTCAGAAATAACTCTGAGACTGGCACTGGCCTCCACGTGGCAAGGTCTGATATCTCAGAAATAACTCTGAGTCTGGACACTGGCGTCTAGCATGTCAAGGTCTGGTAACTGAGAGATAACGTCTGAGGCTGACACTGGCCTCCACGTGGCAAGTTCTGTAACTCAGAGATAAATACATGAGGCAGACACTTACCTCTCCCCGTGGCAAGGTCTGGTAAAATCAGAAAAAACTCAGAGACTGACACTGCCTCACATGCCAAGGTCTGTTATCTCAGAAATAACTCTGTGACTGACACTGGGCTCTCGTGGCAAGGTCTGGTAACTAAGAAATAACTGAGACTCACACTGCCTCTACGAGGCAAGGTCTGGCAACTCAGAGAAATACTCTGAGGCTGAACCTTGCCATCATTCTGGTATGGTCGGTACTCAGAGATAAATCTGAGGCTGTCACTGGCCGCCACGTGAAAAGGTCTGGAACTCAGAGATTACTCATTAGCTGACAGGACTGCCGCTGCACGTTGCAGAAGGTCTGGTAACTCTGAGATAACTCTGAGGCAGACATTGGCTCCTCCACGTGGCAAGGTCTCGTAAATAAAAGATAACTCTGATCCTGACTCTGGCCTCCACGTGGCATGGTCTGGTACATCAAAAATAACTCCTGAGACTGGACACGGCCTCAACGTGTCAAGGTCTGGTAATTCAGAGATAAATCTGAGGCTGACACTGTCCTTTATGTGGCAAGGTCTTGTAAGTCAGAGATAACTCTGAGGATAACACTGGCCTCTACGTGGCAAGGTCTGGTAACTCTGAAAAACATTTGAGACTGACACCTGGCCTCCACGTGGGGAAAGTCTGGTACCTCAGAGATAACTCTTATCCGGTCACTGGCCTCCGCGTGGCAATGTCCGTTAACTCAGAAATAACTCTGAGACTGACACTGGCAACCACAGTTGCCAAGGTCTGGTACTCAGAAATAACTCGATACTGACACTGGCCTCAAACGTGGCAAGGTCTGGTAACATAGGATAACTCTGGGAACTGCAACTGGCCTCCTTGTGGCAAGGTCCTGGTAACTAAGAAATAACTCTGAAGACTCACATCTGGCCTCTACGAGGCAAGGTCTGGTAACTCCAGAGATAACTCTGAGGCAAACCAGGCATCCACGTGGCAAGGTTCTAGGTAACTCAGAGATAAATCTGAAGCTGACACCGGCCCCACGTGGCAAGCACTCTAGTAACTCAGAGATAACTCTTAGAGCTGATTCTGGCTCCACGTTGGCAAGGTCTGTAACTCAGAAATAACTCTAGACTGCACTGACCTTTACGTGGCAAGGTCTGATAACTCAGAAATACTCTGAGTCCGACATTCTTGGACTCCACGTTTCGCAAGGTCTGGTAACGCGAGAGATAACTCCTGGAGGGCTGACACGTCCTCCGATGGCAAGGTGTGATAACTCAGAGATAACTCTGAGGCCTGACACTGCCCACACGTGTAAGTCTTGGTAACAAAGATAACTCTGAGGCTGACACCTGCCTCAAACGGCAAGGGTAAGTAACTCAGAGCAATAACTCATGAGGCTGACTACTGGCACCCACGTGGGCAAGGGTCTGGTAACTTTAGAGATATAACTTAGAGACCGACACGGCCTTCACTGGCCAAGGTCTGGTAACTCAGAAATAAAATCTAGACTGACACTGCCTACACGTGGCATGGTCTGGTGACTTCGAGATAACCTCCTTAAGGCTGACAGTGGCCTTCACGTGACAAGGACTGGTAACGTCAGAGATAAACTCTGAGGCTGACACTGGCCTCCTCATGGCAAGGTCTGTTAACTCAGGGATAACTCTGAGGCTGGTCAAACTGGCCCTCCACGTGGCAAGGTCGGTAACTCAGAAATAACTCTGAGACTGACACTGGCCTCCACGTGGCAAGGTCTGGTAACTCAGAGATAACTCTGAGGCAGACCTGCCCTCCACGTGGCAAGGTCTGGTAACTCACAGATAAATCTGAGGCTGACACTGTCCACGTGGCAAGCTCTATTAACTCAGAGATAACTCTTAGGCTGATACTGGCCTCCACGTGGCAAGGTCTGGTAACTCAGAGATAACTCAGAGACTGACAGTGGCCTCCACGTGTCAAGGTCTGGAAACTCAGAGACAACTGTGAGGCTGACACTGGCCTCCTCTTGGCAAGGTCTGGTAACTCAGAAATAACTCTGAGACTGGCACTGACCTTTACGTGGCAAGGTCTGATAACTCAGAAATAACTCTGAGTCTGACACTGGACTCCACGTTTCAAGGTCTGGTAACTCAGAGATAACTCTGAGGCTGACACTGGCCTCCAGATGGCAAGGTCTGATAACTCAGAGATAACTCTGAGGCTGACACTGCCCTCAACGTGGTAAGGTCTGGTAACTAAGAGATAACTCTGAGGCTGACACTGGCCTCAACGTGGCAAGGTATAGTAAATCAGGCATAACTCTGAGGCTGACACTGGCCTCCACGTGGCAAGGTCTGGTAACTTAGATATAACTTAGAGACTGACACTGGCCTTCACGTGCCAAGGTCTGGTAACTCAGAAATAAATCTGAGACTGACACTGGCCTACACGTGGCAAGGTCTGGTAACTCAGAGATAACTCTTAGGCTGACAGTGGCCTCCACGTGACAAGGACTGGTAACTCAGAGATAACTCTGAGGCTGACACTAGCCTCCTCTTGGCAAGGTCTGGTAACTCAGAGATAACACTGAGGTTGACACTGGCCTCAACGTGGCAAAGTCTGGTAACTCAGAAATAACTCTGAGACTGGCACTGGCCTCCACGTGGCAAGGTCTGATAACTCAGAAATAGCTCTGAGTCTGACACCGGCCTCCACGTTTCAAGGTCTGGTAACTCAGACATAACTATGAGGCTGACACTGGCCTCCATGTGGCAAGGTCTGGTAACTCAGAGATAACTCTGAGGTCGACACTGGCCTTAACGTGGTAAGGTCTGGTAACTAAGAGATAACTCTGAGGCTGACACTGGCCTCAACGTGGCAAGGTATAGTAACTCAGACATAATTCTGAGGCTGACACTCTCCTCCACGTGGCAAGGTCTGGTAACTTAGAAATAACTTAGAGACTGACACTGGCCTACACGTGCCAAGGTCTGGTACTCTCAGAAATAAATCTGAGACTGACACTGGCCTACACGTGGCAAGGTCTGGTAATTCAGAGATAACTCTTAGGTTGAAAGTGGCCTCCACGTGAGAAGGACTGCTAACTCAGAGATAACTCTGAGGCTGACACTGGCCTCCTCATGGCAAGGTTTGGTAACTCAGGGATAACTCTGAGGCTGGCACTGGCCTCCACGTGGCAAGGTGTGGTATCTCAGAAATAACTCTGAGACTGACACTGGCCTCCACGTGGCAAGGTCTGGTAACTCAGAAATAAATCTGAGGCCGACACTGGCGTTAAGTAGCAATTTCTGGTAACTCAGAGATAACTCTGAGGCCGACACTGGCCTCAACGTGGCAAGGTATGGTAACTCAGACATATCTCTGAGACTGACACTGGCCTCCACGTGGCAAGGTCTCGTAACTCAGAAATAACTCTGCGATTGACAAAGCCAACACGTGCATTGTCTGGTAACTCAGATATAACTCTGAGGTTGACACTGGCCTCCACGTGGCAAGGTCTGGTAACTCAGTAATAACACAGAGACTGACACTGGCCTCCACGTGCCAAGGACTGGTAACTCAGAAATAAATCTGAGACTGACACTGGCCTACACGTGGCAAGGTCTGGTAACTCAGAGATAACTCTTAGGCTGACAGTGGCCTCCACGTGACAAGGACTGGTAACTCAGAGATAACTCTGAGACTGACACTGGCCTCCCCATGGCAAGGTCTGGTAACTCAGGGATAACTCTGAGATTGACACTGGCGTCTACATGGCAAGGTCTGGTAACTGAGAGATAACTCTGAGGCTGACACTGGCCTCCACGTGGCAAGGTCTGGTAACTCAGAGAAAACTCTGAGGCAGACACTTGCCTCAAGTTTCAATTTCTGGTAACTCAGAGATAACTCTCAGGCTGACACTGGCCTCAACGTGGCAAGGTCTGTTAACTCAGAAATAACTCTGAGATTGACACTGGCCTCCACGTGGCAAGGTCTGTTAACTCAGAAATAACTCTGAGATTGACACTGGCCTCCACGTGGCAAGGTCTGTTAACTCTGAAATAACTCTGAGATTGACACTGGCGTCTACATGGCAAGGTCTGGTAACTGAGAGATAACTCTGAGGCTGACACTGGCCTCCACGTGGCAAGGTCTGGTAACTCAGAGAAAACTCTGAGGCAGACACTTGCCTCCAAGTTTCAATTTCTGGTAACTCAGAGATAACTCTCAGGCTGACACTGGCCTCAACGTGGCAAGGTATGGTAACTCAGACATGACTCTGAGGCTGACACTGGTCTCCACGTGGCAAGGTCTGGTAACTCAGAAATAACTCTGAGACTGACACTGCCAAAACGTCGCATGGTCTTGTAACTCAGATATAACTCTGAGGCTGACACTGGCCTCGACGTGGCAAGGTCTGGTAACTCAGAAATTAGCCCTGAGACTGACACTGGCCTCCACGTGCCAAGGTCTGGTAACTCATAAATAACTCTGGGACTGACACTGGCCTCCACGTGGCAAAGTGTGGTAACTCATAAATAACTCTGAGGCTGACACTGGCCTCCACGTGGCAAGGTCTGGTAACTCAGAGATAACTCTGAGGCTGACAGTGGCTTCCACGTGGCTAGGTCTGGTAACTCAGAAATAACTATGAGACTGACACTGGCCTCCACGAGGCAAGGTCTGGTAACTCAGAGATAACTCTGAGGCTGGCACTCGCCTCCACGTGCCAAGGTCTGGTAACTCAGAGATAAATCTGAGACTGACACTAGCCTCCACGTGGCAACGTCTGGTAACTCATAGATAACCCTTTGGCTGACACTGGCCTCAACGTGGCAAGGTCTCGTAACTCAGAGATAAATCTGAGAATGACACTGGCCTCCACGTGACAAGGTCTGGTAACTCAGGGGTAACTCTCAAGCTGACGCTGTCCTCCACGAGGCAATGTCTGGTAACTCGGAAATAACTCTGACACTGACACTGGCCTCAATGTGGCAAGGTCTGGTAACTCAGAGATAACTCTGAATCTGACACTGGCCTCCATGTGGTAAGGTCTGGTAACTCTGAGATAAATCTGAGGCTGACAGTTGCCTCCATGTGGCAATGTCTGGTAACTCAGACATAACTCTGAGGCTGACACTGGCCTCCACGTGGCAAGGTCTGGTAACTGAGAGATAACTCTGTGGCTGACACTGCGCTACACGTGGCAAGGTCTGGTAACTCTGAGATAACTCTCAGGATGACACTGGTCTCCACGTGGCAAGGTCTGGTAACTCAGAGATCGCTCTGAGGCTGACACTTACCTCCCCGTGGCAAGGTCTGGTAACTCAGAAATAACTCAGAGACTGACACTGGCCTCCACGTGCCAAGGTCTGTTAGAAATAACTCTGAGGCTGTCACTGGCCTCCAAGTGGCAAGGTCTGGTAACTCAGAGATAACTCATAGGCTGACACTGACCTCTACGTTGCAAGGTCTGGTAACTCTGAGATAACTCTGAGATAACTCTGAGGCAGACATTGGCCTCCACGTGGCAAGGTCTGGTAACTAAGAGATAACTCTGATGCCTG
>NC_069433.1:45280858-45375027 GCF_026875155.1 Cherax quadricarinatus | reverse complement strand
AAAAATAAACTGAGAACATGGCCTCCAGTGGCAAGGTCTTGTAACTCAGAAAATTGGGATAACACTGGCTCCCGTGGAAAGTTGGGTAACTTGAAATAACTCTAGACGACCTCCCTCCCCTGGGGAAGTTGGTACAAGAGATAACTCTAATCGGACATGGCCTCCGCGGGGCAAGGTTGTAATCGAGAAAACTCTTAGGCTGGACACGGGCTCACGTGGCAGGTTGGGGAATCAGAGATAACTCGGACTGACGGGAAAAAATCCACGTGAAAAGGTTGGAACTCAGAGATAACTTGGGGTGACAGGGCCCTCCTTTTGGGTCTCTAACTCAGAGTAACACTGGGTTCACACGGGCCCTCTGGCAAGGTCGGGTTTAAAACTCGGGATAACTCTGAGGCTGGCAGGGCCTCAACGTGGAAAGGCGGGTAATCAGAAATAACTCTGAGACTGCACCCCTCCACGAGGCAAGGTTGTAACCAGGATAACTTGAGGTGAAAATAGCCCCCATGGGGAAAAGATTGGAAATCAGGAAAATCTGAGGAGACAAAGGGCCTCCACATGGCAGAGCCCGGAAAAAAAAAAAAAAAAAAAAAAAAAAAAAACTCAGAGAAAACTCTAAAGCTGCACTGGCCTCCACGTGGAAAGGGTTTTTAACTCAAATAAATTGAGGCGCATGGCCCCCCGAAAAGGGTTTGGGTTATCAGAGATAATTCAGGGCGACTTGGCCCCCACCTGGCAAGGTTGGTAAACTCGAAAAAATTTGGGAAAATGGCACTGGCCTCCCCCCCCCCCGAGCAAAGCCTGGAAATGAGCATGCTCTGAGGTTTGACAGGCCCCCACGTGGAAAAGGTTGGTAACTAAAAATAACCGGGGACGACACGGGCCCTTATCATAACAATTTTGGGATCTCAGAAGTAACTCTGAGATGACAATCCCGTGGAAAGCTTGGTAATCAGAGTTACTCTGAGACTGAAACTGCCCTCCACGTGGCAAGGTCTGGTAGCTCAGAGATAACTCTTAGGCTGACACTGGCCTCCACTTGGCAAGATCTGGTAGCTCAGAAATAACTATAAGGCTGACAATAGCCTAAACGTGGCAAGGTCTTGTCACTCAGAAATAACTCTGAGGCTGACACTTCCCTCCACGTGGCATGGTCTGGTAACTCAGAGATATCTCTGAGGCTGACAATGGCCTCCACGTGGGAAGGTCTGGTAACTCAGATAACTCTGAGACTGACACTGGCCTCCACGTGGCAACGTCTGGTAACTCAGAGATAATTCTTTGGCTGACACTGGCCTACATGTGGCAAGGTGTGGTAACTCAGAGATAACTCTGAGAGTGACACTGGCCTCCACGTGGCAAGGTCTGTTAACTCAGATATAAATCTTTGGCTGACACTGGCCTCCACGTGGCAAGGTGTGGTAACTCAGAGAAAACTTTGAGAGTGACACTGGCCTCCACGTGTCAAGGTCTGGTAAATCAGAGATATCTCTGAGGCTGACACTGGCCTCCACTTAAAAAGGTATTGTATATCAGGGATAATTCTGAGGCTGACACTGGCCTCCACGTGGCAAGGTCTGGTAGCTCAGAAATAACTCTGAGGCTGACACTGGCCTGCACATGGCAAGGTCTTTTAACTCAGAGATAACTCTGAGGCTGACACATGGCAAGTTCTGGTAACTCAGAGATAACTCTGAGGCAGACACTGGCCTACACGTGGCAAGGTCTTGTTACTCAGAGATAACTCAGAGACTTAAAGTGGCCTCCACGTTGCAAGGCCTGGTAACTGAGACATTGCTGTGAGGCTGACACTGGCCTCCAAATGGCAAGGTCTGGTCATGCAGAGATAACTCTGATGCTGGCAATGTCCTACACATGGAAAGGTCTAGTAACTAAGAGATAACTCTGATGCTGACACTTGACTCCTCATTCCAAGGTCTGGTAACTCAGAGATATCTCTAAAGCTGACACTGGCCTCCACGTTTCAAGGTCTGGTAACTCAGAAATAACTCTGGGAGTGACACTGGCCTCATCGTGACAAGTTCTGGTAACTCAGAAATAACTCTGAGACTGACACTGGCTTCCACGTGGCAAGGTCTGGTAACTCAGAGATAACTCTGAGGCTGACACTGGCCTGCACGTGGCAAGGACTTTCAACTCAGAGATAACTTTGAGGCTGACGCAGGCCTCCAGCTGGCAAGGTCTGGTAACTCAGAGATAACTCTGAGGCTGACACTGGCCTCCAAGTTACAAGGTCTCGTAACTCAGAGATAACTCTGAGACTGACACTGGCCTCCACTTGAAGAAGCCTGGTAACTCAGAGATAATTCTGAGGCTGCCACTGGCCTCCACGTGGCAAGGTGTGGTAACTCAGAGATAACTTTGAGAGTGACACTGGCCTCCACGTGTCAAGGTCTGGTAAATCAGAGATATCTCTGAGGCTGACACTGGCCTCCACTTAAAAAGGTATTGTATATCAGGGATAATTCTGAGGCTGACACTGGCCTCCACGTGGCAAGGTCTGGTAGCTAAGAAATAACTCTGAGGCTGACACTGGCCTGCACATGGCAAGGTCTTTTAACTCAGAGATAACTCTGAGGCTGACACATGGCAAGTTCTGGTAACTCAGAGATAACTCTGAGGCAGACACTGGCCTACACGTGGCGAGGACTTTTAACTCAGAGATAACTTTGAGGCTGACGCAGGCCTCCAGCTGGCAAGGTCTGGTAACTCAGAGATAACTCTGAGGCTGACACTGGCTTCCACGTGGCAAGGTCTGGTAACTCAGAGATAACTCTGAGGCTGACACTGGCCTGCACGTGGCGAGGACTTTTAACTCAGAGATAACTTTGAGGCTGACGCAGGCCTCCAGCTGGCAAGGTCTGGTAACTCAGAGATAAATCTGAGGCTGACACTGGCCTCCACGTGGCAAGGTCTCGTAACTCAGAGATAACTCTGAGACTGACACTGGCCTCCACTTGGCAAAGCCTGGTAACTCAGAGATAATTCTGAGGCTGACACTGGCCTCCAAGTGGCAAGGTATTGTAACTCAGAGATAACTCTTAGGCTGACACTGGCCTTCACATGGCAAGGTCTGGTAACTCGAAGATAAGTCTGAGGCTGACACTGGACACCACGTGGCATGGTCCTGTAACTAAGAGATAAATCTGAGGCTGACACTGGCCTCATCCTGGCAAGGTCTGGTAAATCAAAGACAACTTTGGCTGACACTGCCCTCCCCGTCGTAAGGTCTGGTAACTCAGAGATAACTCTGAGACTGACACTGGCCTCCACGTGGCAAGGTCTGGTAGCTCATAAATAACTCTGAGGCAGACACTGGCCTCCATATGGCAAGTTTGGGTAACTCAGACATAACTTTGAGGCTGACACTGGCCTGCACGTGGCAATGTCTTTTAACTCAGACATAACTCTGAGGCTGACTTAGGCCTCAACATGGCAAGGTCTGGTAACTCAGAGATAACTCTGAGGCTGACAAGGCGTCCACGTGGCAAGGTCTGGTAACTCAGAGATAACTCTGAGACTGACACTGGCCTCCACGATGCAAGACCTGGTAACTGAGACATAGCTCTGAGGCTGACACTGGCCTCCACGTGGCAAGGTCTAGTCATGCAGAGATAACTCTGAGGCTGACAATGGCCTCCACGTGGCAAGGTCTGATAACTCAGAGATAACTCTGAGGCTGACACTGGCCTCCACGTGGCAAGGTCTAGTCATGCAGAGATAACTCTGAGGCTGACAATGGCCTCCTCATGGCAAGGTCTGGTAACTCAGAGATATCTCTGAAGCTGACACTGGCCTCCACGTGGCAAGGTCAGGTAACTCAGAAACAACTCTGGGACTGACACAGGCCTAATCGTGACAAGGTCTGGTAACTCAGAAGTAACTCTGAGACTGACACTGGCCTCACGTGGCAAGGTCTGGTAACTCAGAGATAACTCTGAGGCTGACACTGCCGTCCACGTGGAAAGGTCTGGTAACTCAGAGATAAATCTGAGGCTGACACTGGCGTCCACGAGGCAAGCTCTAGTGACTCAGAGATAAATCTTAGGCTGACAATGGCCTCCACTTCTCAAGATGTGGTAACTCAGAGATAACTCTTAGACTGTCACTGGCCTCCACTTGGGAAGGTCTGGTAACTCAGAGATATCTCTGAGGCTGACACTGGCCTCCATATAAAAAGAAATTGTAACTCGGGGATAATTCTGAGGCTGACACTGGCGTCTACGTGGCAAGGTCTGGTAGCTCAGAAATAACTATGAGGCTGAGAATGGCCTCCACGTGGCAAGGTCTTGTAACTCAGAAATAACTCTGACGCTGTCACTTGCCTCCACTTGGCAAGGTCTGGTAACTCAGAGTTAACTCTGAGGCTGACACTTGCCTCCACGTTTCAAGGTCTGGTAGCTCAGAAATAACTATGAGGCTGACACTGGCCTCCACGTGGCAAGGTCTGGTAACTCAGAAATAACTCTGAGGCTGTCACTGGCCTCCACTTGGCAAGGTCTGGTAACTCAGAGATAACTATGAGACTAACACTGGCCTCCACATGGCAAGGTCTGGTAACTCAGAAATAACTCCTAGACTGACACTGGCCTCCACGTGGCAAGGTCTGATAACTCAGAAATAACTATGAGTCTGACACTGGCCTCCACGTTTCAAGGACTGGTAACTCAGAGATAAATCTGAGGTTGACACTGGCCTCCAAGTGGCAAGGTCTGGTAACTCAGAGATAACTGTGAGGCTGAAACTGGCCTCCACGTTGCAAGGTTTGGTAACTCAGAGATAACTGTGAGGCTGACACTGGCCTCCACATGGCAAGGTCTGGTAACTCTGAGATAACTATGAGTTAACTCTGAGGCAGACACTGGCATCACGTGGCAAGGTCTGGTAACTCAGATATAACTCTGAGGCTGACACTGCCCTCCACGTGGCAAGGTCTGGTAACTCTGAGATAACTCTGAGATAACTCTGAGGCAGACACTGACATCACGTAGCAAGGTCTGGTAACTCAAAAATAACTCTGAGACTGACACTGGCCACCACGTGGCAAGGTCTGGTAACTCAGAGATAAATCTGAGGCTGACACAGGCCTTCACGTAGCAAGGTCTGGAAACTCAGAAATAAACCTGAGACTGACACTGGCCTCCACGTGGCAAGGTCTTGTAACTCAGAGATAACTCTGAGGATAACACTGGCCTCCACGTGGCAAGGTCTGGTAACTCTGAAATAACTCTGAGACTGACACTGGCCTCCCCATGGGAAAGTCTGGTTACTAAGAGATAACTCTAATCCGGACACTGGCCTCCGAGTGGCAAGGTCTAGTAACTCAGAGATAACTCTTATGCTGACACTGGCCTCCACGTGGCAAGGTCTGGTAACTCAGAGATAACTCAGAGACTGACAGTGAACTCCACGTGTAAAGGTCTGGTAACTCAGAGATAACTCTGAGGCTGACACTGGCCTCCTCTTGGCAAGGTCTGCTAACTCAGAGATAACACTGAGGTTCACACTGGCCTCCTCATGGCAAGGTCTGGTAACTCAGGGATAACTCTGAGGCTGGCACTGGCCTCAACGTGGCAAGGTCTGGTAACTCAGAAATAACTCTGAGACTGACACTGGCCTCCACGAGGCAAGGTCTAGTAACTCAGAGATAACTCTGAGGCTGACAATAGCCTCCATGTGGAAAGATCTGGTAACTCAGAGATAACTCTGAGGCAGACAATGGCCTCCACATGGCAGAGTCCGGTAACTCAGAGATAACTCTGAAGCTGACACTGGCCTCCACGTGGCAAGGTCTTTTAACTCAAAGATAATTCTGAGGCTGACACTGGCCTCCACGAGGCAAGGTCTGGTTACTCAGAGATAATTCAGAGGCTGACTCTGGCCTCCACCTGGCAAGGTCTGGTAACTCAGAGATAACTCTGAGACTGGCACTGGCCTCCACGATGCAAAGCCTGGTAAATGAGACATAGCTCTGAGGCTGACACTGGCCTCCAAGTGGCAAGGTATTGTAACTCAGAGATAACTCTGAGGCTGACAATGGCCTTCACATGGCAAGGTCTGGTAACTCGAAGATAAGTCTGAGGCTGACACTGGACACCACGTGGCATGGTCCTGTAACTAAGAGATAAATCTGAGGCTGACACTGGCCTCATCCTGGCAAGGTCTGGTAACTCAAAGACAACTTTGGCTGACACTGCCCTCCCCGTCGTAAGGTCTGGTAACTCAGAGATAACTCTGAGACTGACACTGGCCTCCACGTGGCAAGGTCTGGTAGCTCAGAAATAACTCTGAGGCAGACACTGGCCTCCATATGGCAAGTTTGGGTAACTCAGACATAACTTTGAGGCTGACACTGGCCTGCACGTGGCAATGTCTTTTAACTCAGACATAACTCTGAGGCTGACTTAGGCCTCAACATGGCAAGGTCTGGTAACTCAGAGATAACTCTGAGGCTGACACATGCGTCCACGTGGCAAGGTCTGGTAACTTAGAGATAACTCTGAGACTGACACTGGCCTCCACGATGCAAGACCTGGTAACTGAGACATAGCTCTGAGGCTGACACTGGCCTCCACGTGGCAAGGTCTAGTCATGCAGAGATAACTCTGAGGCTGACAATGGCCTCCACGTGGCAAGGTCTGGTAACTCAGAGATAACTCTGAGGCTGACACTGGCCTCCACGTGGCAAGGTCTAGTCATGCAGAGATAACTCTGAGGCTGACAATGGCCTCCTCATGGCAAGGTCTGGTAACTCAGAGATATCTCTGAAGCTGACACTGGCCTCCACGTGGCAAGGTCAGGTAACTCAGAAACAACTCTGGGACTGACACAGGCCTAATCGTGACAAGGTCTGGTAACTCAGAAGTAACTCTGAGACTGACACTGGCCTCCACGTGGCAAGGTCTGGTAACTCAGAGATAACTCTGAGGCTGACACTGCCGTCCACGTGGAAAGGTCTGGTAACTCAGAGATAAATCTGAGGCTGACACTGGCGTCCACGAGGCAAGCTCTAGTGACTCAGATATAAATCTTAGGCTGACAATGGCCTCCACTTCTCAAGATGTGGTAACTCAGAGATAACTCTTAGACTGTCACTGGCCTCCACTTGGGAAGGTCTGGTAACTCAGAGATATCTCTGAGGCTGACACTGGCCTCCATATAAAAAGAAATTGTAACTCGGGGATAATTCTGAGGCTGACACTGGCGTCCACGTGGCAAGGTCTGGTAGCTCAGAAATAACTATGAGGCTGAGAATGGCCTCCACGTGGCAAGGTCTTGTAACTCAGAAATAACTCTGACGCGGTCACTTGCTTCCACTTGGCAAGGTCTGGTAACTCAGAGTTAACTCTGAGGCTGACACTTGCCTCCACATTTCAAGGTCTGGTAGCTCAGAAATAACTATGAGGCTGACACTGGCCTCCACGTGGCAAGGTCTGGTAACTCAGAAATAACTCTGAGGCTGTCACTGGCCTCCACTTGGCAAGGTCTGGTAACTCAGAGATAACTCTGAGACTAACACTGTCCTCCACATGGCAAGGTCTGGTAACTCAGAGATATCTCTGAGGCTGACACTGTCCTCCATATAACAAGGTATTGTAACTCGGGGATAATTCTGAGGCTGACACTGGCGTCCACGTGGCAAGGTCTGGTAGCTCAGAAATAACTATGACGAAGACACTGGCCTCCACGTGGCAAGGTTTGGTAACTCAGAAATAACTCTTAGGCTCACACTGGCTTCCACGTGGCGAGGTCTGGTAACTCAGAGTTAACTCTGAGGCTGACACTTTCCTCCACCTGTCAAGGTCTGGTACCTCAGAAATAACTATGAAACTGACAATGTCCTCCACGTGGCAAGTTCTGGTAACTCAGAGATAAGTCTGAGGCTGACACTTGCCTGCAAGTGGCAAGGACTTTTAACTAAGAGATAACTTTGAGGCTGAGACTGGCCTCCACGTGGCAAGGTCTGGTAACTCAGATATAACTCTGAGACTGACACTGGCCTCCACTTGGCTAAGCCTGGTAGCTCATAGATAACTCTGAGACTGACACTGGCCTCCACGTGGCAAGGTCTGGTAACTCAGAGATAACTCTGAGGCTGACACTGCCCTCCACTTGGCAATGTCTGGAAACTCAGAGATAAATCTGAGGCTGACGCTGGCCTCCACGAGACAAGGTCTTTTAACTCAGAGATAACTCTTAGGCTGACACTTTCCTCCACTTGGCAATTTCTGGTAACTCAGAGATAACTCTAAGGCTCACACTGGCTTCCAAGTGGAAAGGTCTGGTAACTCAGAGAAAAATCTGAGGCTGACACTGGCCTCCACTTGGAAAGATCTGGTAACACAGAGATATCTCTGAGGCCGGCACTGGCCTCCAAGTGGCAAGATCTGGTAACTCAGAGATATCTCTGAGGCTGACACTGGCCTCCATATAACAAGGAATTGTAACTCGGGGATAATTCTGAGGCTGACACTGGCGTCGTCGCGGCAAGGTCTCGTAGCTCAGAAATAAATATGAGGCTGACAATGGCCTCCACCTGGCAAGGTCAGGTAACTCAGAAATAACTCTGAGGCTGACACTTGGTTCATCGTGGCGAGGTCTGGTAACTCAGACTTAACTCTGAGGTTGACACTTGCCTCCACGTGGCAAGGTCTGGTAGCTCAGAAATAACTATGAGGCTGAGACTGGCCTGCACGTGGCAAGGTCTGGTAACTCAGAAATAACCCTGAGGCTGACACTGGCCTCCACTTGGCAAGGTCTTGTTACTGAGAGATAACTCTGAGACTGACACTGGCCTCCACATAACAAGGTCTGGTAACTCACAGATATCTCTGAGGACGACACTGGCCTCCATATAACAAGGTATTGTAGCTCGTGGATATTCTGAGGCTGACACTGGCGTCCACGTGGCAAGGTCTGGTGGCTCGGAAATAACTATGAGGCTGACACTGGCCTCCACGTGGCAAGGTCTGGTAACTCAGAAATAACTCTGAGGTTGACACTGGCCTCCACGTGGCAAGGTCTGGTAACTCAGAGATAACTCTGAGGCTGACACTGGCCTCCTCGTGGCAAGGTCTGGTAACTCAGAGATAACTCTGAGGCTGACACTGGCCTCGACGTGGCAATGTCTGGTAACTCAGAAATTAGCTCTGAGACTGACACTGGCCTCCACTTGCCAAGGCCTGGTAACTCAGAAATAACTCTGAGTCTGACACTGGTCTCCATGTTTCAAGGTCTGGTAACTCAGAGATAACTCATAGGCTGACACTGGCCTCCAGGTGGCAAGGTCTGGAAACTCAGAAATAACTCTGAGGCTGACACTGGCCTCCACGTGCAAGGTCTGGTAACTCAGAGATACCTCTGAGGCTGTCACTGGCCTCAACGTGGCAAGGTATGGTAACACAGGTATAACTCTGAGGCTGACACTGGCCTCGACGTGGCAAGGTCTGGAAACTCAGAAATTAGCTATGAGACTGACACTGGCCTCCACGTGCCAAGGTCTGGTAACTCAGAAATAACTCTGAGACTGACATTGTCCTACACGTGGCAAGGTCTGGTTACTCAGAAATAACTCTGGGACTGACACTGGCCTCATCGTGACAAGGTCTGGGAACTCAGAAATAACTCTGGGACTGACACTGGCCTCATCGTGGCAAGGTCTGGTAACTCAGAGATAACTCTCAGACTGACACTGGCCTCCACGTCCCAAGGTCTGGTAACTCAGAAATAACTCTGAGACTGACACTGTCCTCCACGTGGCAAGGTCTGGTTACTCAGAAATAACTCTGGGACTGACACTGGCCTCATCGTGACAAGGTCTGGTAACTCAGAAATAACTCTGGGACTGACACTGGCCTCATCGTGGCAAGGTCTGGTAACTCAGAGATAACTCTGAGACTGACACTGGCCTCCACGAGGCAAGGTCTGGCAACTCAGAGATAACTCTGAGGCTAACACTGGCCTCCTCTTTGCAAGGTATGGTAACTCAGAAATAACTCTGAGACTGACACTGGCCTCCACGATTCAAGGTCTGGTAACTCAGAGATAACTCTGAGGCTGACACTGGCCTCGACGTGGCAAGGTCTGGTAACTCAGAAATTAGCTCTGAGACTGACACTGGCCTCCACGTGCCAAGGTCAGGTAACTCAGAAATAACTCTGAGACTGACACTGGCCTCCACGTGGCAAGTTCTGGTAACTCAGAAATAACTCTGGGACTGACACTGGCCTCATCGTGGCAAGGTCTGGTAACTCAGAGATAACTCTGAGATTGACACTAACCTCCACGTGACAAGGTCTGGTAACTCAGATATAACTCTGAGGCTGACACTGGCCTCCTCTTTGCATTGTCTGGTAACTCAGGGGTAACTCAGAATCTGACGCTGGCCTTCACAAGGCAAGGTTTGGAAACTCAGAAATAACTCTGGGACTGACACTGGCCTCATCGTGGCAAGGTCTGGTAACTCAGAGATAACTCTGAATTTGACACAAACCTCAGTGACAAATTTGGTAATAGAAAAAAACTTGGGCGACACTGCCCTCCACGTGGAAAGGTTTTTGAACTCTGAGAAAACTCTGGGGCTGACTTTGGGCCCCCCAAGGGGAAATTTCGGGAAAACTCAAAATAACTCTGAGGCGACATGGCCCTAAAATTTTGCAAGGTTTTGTAACTCAAACAAACTCTGAGGCTGCATTGGCCTCCAGGCAGGTCTGGAACTCAGAAATAACTTGAGATTACGTGGCCTCACGTGGAAAGGTCTGGTAACTCAGAGATAACTCAAAAGGTGAAAGGGTCCACGAGGCAAGTCGGGTAACCAGAGATAACTTGGGGTAAACCCGGGCCCTCAAGGTAGAAAGGGGAGGGTAACTTAGACATAACTCTGGGATGACATTGGCCTCCACGTGGCAAGTTCGTTACTCAGAAAAAATCTGAGACGACACTCCAACCGCGATTATCGGGAAACTCGATATAACTTGAGTCAACAGGGCCCTCTACGGGGCAGGACGGGGAATCAAAATAACTTGGGTGCAGGGCTTCCACGGGGCAAGGTCTGGAATCAAAAAATATCTTGAGACTGAAAATGGCCTCCACGTCCCAAAGGGTCTGGTTACTCGAAAAACCTGAGATGACACTGGCCCCACGTGCAAAGGGCTGGGAAATTCAGAGATAACTCGGGTGCACGGGCCCTCACGGGCGAGGTTGGTAACTCGAGATAACTCTGAGACTGACAGGGGCCTTCCGAGAAAAGGGTCTGGTAACTCAGAGTAATCGGAGGTGAAGTCTCCTCTTGGAAGGGTCGGAAAATCAGAGAAACTCTGGGCTGACACGGCCCTCTTCTGGTAAGGTCGGTAATTGGATAACTCTGAGGCTGACACTGGCCTCTCGTGGAAGGGTTGGTAACTCAATAATTATTTGAGACTGACACGGGCCTCCAAGGGGAAAGGTTGGTAACTCAGAGATAACTCTTTAGCCTGCACGGCCCCCAAAGGGGCAAGGATGGTAGCTCATGATCCCCTTGGGGCTGAACTTGCCCTCCACGGGGCGAGGTCGGTAACTAAAAAAATAACCCCGAGGCTGACACTGCCCACCGCGGGGCAAGGCCTATTAACTTGGATAATTTTTAATAACTTGACGCGACACTGGCATAAACGTGGCAGGTCTGGTAACTAGATTTAACTCTGAGGCTGACTTGCCCTCCACGTGGCAAGGTTGGTAACTCAAAAATAACCTGAACTGACACTGCCCTCCCACGTGGCAAGGTTTGAAAACTCGGTAACTTTGAGGCTAACACGGGCCCCCACTGGAAAAGTCGGGTGACCAGAAAAAACTCTGAGACTGAACTGGCACCACGTGCCAGTCTAGTAACTCAAAATAACTCTGGACTGACAGGGCCCTCTCGTGAAAAGGGTTTGGGTAACTCAGAAAAACTTGGCTTACACTGGCCTCATGTGGCAGGTCTGGAACTAAGAAATAACTCGAGACTAACACTGGCCTTACGAGGCAAGGTTGGTAACCAGAGTAACCTGGGGGGCTGCCCGGGCTACAGTGGCAAGGTTTGGTAACCAGAGAAAAATCTGGGCTGACACGGGCCTCCAAGTGGAAAGGGTCTTTTCTCAAGATAACTCTTGGACTGACACTGGCCTCCACGGGGGCAAGATCTGGAAACTCAGAGAAAACTCAGGACGGGACGTGAACTCCACGTGTAAAGGGTTTGGTAACTCGAGAAAACTTTTTGGCGCACGGGCCTCCTTTACAATATCTGGTAACTCAGAATAACCTGAGGTTGAACTGGCCCCCTTCAGGGCAAGGCGGAACTGGGGAAACTCGGGGTTTGCACTGGCCTCAACGGGGAAAAGGGGTTTTGGTAACTAAAAATAATTTTGAATGACAGGGCCCTCCACGAGGAAGGTCTGAAAACTCAGAATAACTCTGGTCTACACTGGTTCCATGTTTCAATGTCTGGTAATCAGAAAAAACTCTGAGGCTGACACTGGCCCCAGGTGGAAAGGGTTTGGAAACTCAGAAAAACTCTGAGGCTGACACTGGCCCTCCCGTGCAAGGTCTGGAAACCCTCAGAGATACCTAACTCTGAGGCTGACCTGGCATCCACGTGGCAAGGTCTGGTAACTCAGAGATAAATCTGAGGCTGACACTGGCCACCACGTGCAAAGTCTGGTAACTCAGAGATAACTCTGAGGCTGACACTGGCCTCCACGTGGCAAGGTCTGGTAACTCAGAGATAACTCTGAGGCCGACACTGGCCTCCACGTGGCAAGGCCGGTAACTCAGAGATAACTCTGAGGCCGACACTGGCCTCCACGTGGCAAGGTCTGGTAACTCAGAGATAAATCTGAGGTTAACACTGGCCTCCAAGTGGCAAAGTCTAGTAACTCAGAGATAACTCTTAGGCAGACACTGGTCTCCACGTGGCAATTTCTGGTAACTCAGAGATAACTCGGAGACTGACAGGGGCCTCCACGTGTCAAAGGTCGGGTTTAACTCAGAGATAAATCTGAGGCGGGACACTGGCCTCCTCTTGGCAAGGTTTTGGTAACTCAGAGATTACACTGGGGTTTTGACATGGCCTCAACGTGGCAAGGTTTGGTAACTCAGAAATAACTCTGAGACTGACACTGGCCTCCACGTTTCAAGGTCGGCTAACTCAGAGATAACTCCAGGCTAAACACTGGCCTCCACGCGGCAAGGTTGTTAACTCAGAAATAACTCTGTGGCTGACACTGGCTTCCACGTGGCAAGGTCTAGTAACTCAGAGATAACTCTGAGACTGAAACTGGCCTCCACGTGGCAAGGTCTGGTAACTCAGAGATAACTCTGAGATTGACACTGGCCTCCACGTGACATGGTCTGGTAGCACAGGAGTAACTCTGTAGCTGACGCTGGCCTCCACGAGGCAAAGTTTGGTAACTCAGAAATAACTCTGGGACTGACACTGGCCTCATCGTGGCAATGTCTGGTAACTAAGAAATAACTCTGACACTGACACTGGCCTCAATGTGGCAAGGTCTGGTAACTCAGAGATAACTCTGAGGCTGACACTGGCCTCCACGTGGCAAGGTCATGTAACTCAGAAATAATTCTGATGCTAACACTGGCCTCCACGTGGCAAGGTCTTGTAACTGTGAAATAACTCAGAGACTGACACTGACCTCCACGTGGGAAAGTCTGGTGACTCAGAGATAACTCTAATCCGGACACTGGCCTCCGCGTTGCAATGTCTTGTAACTCAGAAATAATTCTGAGACTGACACTGGCCTCATCGTGGCAAGGTCTGGTAACTTAGAAATAACTCTGGGACTGACACTGGCCTCATCGTGGCAAGGTCTGGTAACTAAGAAATAACTCTGAGACTCACACTGGCCCCTACGAGGCAAGGTCTGGTAACTCAGAGATAACTCTGAGGCTGACCTGGCATCCACGTGGCAAGGTCTGGTAACTAAGAAATAACTCTGAGACTCACACTGGCCCCTACGAGGCAAGGTCTGGTAACTCAGAGATAACTCTGAGGCTGACCTGGCATCCACGTGGCAAGGTCTGGTAACTCAGAGATAAATCTGAGGCTGACACTGGCCACCACGTGGCAAAGTCTAGTAACTCAGAGATAACTCTTAGGCAGACACTGGTCTCCACGTGGCAATTTCTGGTAACTCAGAGATAACTCGGAGACTGACAGTGGCCTCCACGTGTCAAGGTCTGGTAACTCAGAGATAAATCTGAGGCTGACACTGGCCTCCTCTTGGCAAGGTCTGGTAACTCAGAGATTACACTGAGGTTGACACTGGCCTCAACGTGGCAAGGTTTGGTAACTCAGAAATAACTCTGAGACTGACAATGGCCTCCACGTTTCAAGGTCTGGTAACTCAGAGATAACTCTGAGGCTGACACTGGCCTCCACGTGGCAACGTCTGGAAACTCAGAGATAACTCTGTGGCTGACACTGGCTTCCACGTGGCAAGTTCTAGTAACTCAGAGATAACTCTGAGACTGAAACTGGCCTCCACGTGGCAAGGTCTGGTAACTCAGAGATAACTCTGAGATTGACATTTGGCCTCCACTGAACTGGTCTGGTAACACAGGAAGTAACTCGTAGCTGACGCTGGCCTCCACGAGGCAAGGTTTGGTAACTCAGAAATAACTCTGGGACTGACACTGGCCTCATCGTGGCAATGTCTGGTAACTAAGAAATAACTCTGACACTGACACTGGCCTCAATGTGGCAAGGTCTGGTAACTCAGAGATAACTCTGAGGCTCACACTGGCCTCCACGTGGTAAGGTCTGGTAACTCAGAGATAACTCTGAGGCTGACACTGGCCCCCAAGTGCAAGGTTTTTTTAACTCCAGAAATAACTCTGAGGCTGACACTGGCCTCAACGTGGCAAGGAAATTGTAACTCGACAAACTCTGGGGCTGACACTGGCCCCCACGTGGCAAGGTCGGGTTTAAACTCAAAAAATAACTCTGAGACTGACAGTGGCCTCCACGTGGCAAGGTCTGAAAACACAGAGATAACTCTCAGACTGACACTGGCCTCCACGTGTCAAGGTCTGGTAACTCAGAAATAACTCTGAGACTTACACTGGCCTCCACGTGGCAAGGTTGGTAACTCAGAGATAACTCTGAGGCCGACACTGGCCTCCACGTGGCAAGGTCCGGTAAACTCAGAGATAAATTCTGAGGTTGACACTGGCCTCCATGTGGCATGGTTGGAAAATTCAGAAAATAACTGTGGGGGCTGACACTGGCCTCCACATGGCAAGGTCTGGTAACTCAGAGATAACTCTGAGGCCGACACTTGCCTCCACGTGGGAAGGTCTTGTAACTCAGAAATAACTCAGAGGCTGACACTGCCCTCCACGTGGCAAGGCCTGGTAACTCTGAGATAACTATGAGATAACTCTGAGGCAGACACTGGCATCACGTGGCAAGGCGTGGTAACTCAAAAATAACTCTGAGGCTGACACTGCCCTCCACGTGGCAAGGTCTGGAAACTCAGAAATAACCCTGAGACTGACACTGCCAAAACGTGCATTGCCTGGTAACTCAGATATAACTCTGAGGTTGACACTGCCCTCCACGTGGCAAGGTCTGTTAACTCTGAGATAACTCTGAGGCTGACACTTACCTCCACGTGGCAAGGTCTGGTAACTCAGAAATAACTCTGAGACTGACACTGGCCTCCACGTGCAAAGATCTGGTAACTCAGAAATAATTCTGAGACTGACACTGGCCTCCACGTGGCAAGGTCTGATAACTCAGAAATAACTATGAGTCTGAAACTGGGCTCCACGTGGCAAGGTCTGGAAACTCAGAGATAAGTCTGAGGCTGACACTGGCCTCAAGGTGGCAAGGTATGGTAACTCAGACATAACTCTGAGGATGACACTGGCCTCCACGTGGCAAGGTCTGGAAACTCAGAGATAAATCTGAGGCTGACACTGGCCTTCACGTGGCAAGGTCTGGAAACACAGAAATAACCCTGTGACTGACACTGGCCTCCATGTGGCAAGGTCTTGTAACTCAGACATAACTCTGAGGCTAACAATGGCCTCCACGTGGCAAGGTCTGGTCACTCTGAAATAACTCAGAGACTGACACTGGCCTCCAGGGAAGTCTGGTGACTCGAATAACTTGGAATCAGGACACTGGCTCTCCGCTGGCAATGTCTGGTAACTCAGAAATAACTCTGGGACTGACACTGGCCTCATCGTGGCAAGGTCTGGTAACTAAGAAATAACTCTGAGACTCTCACTGGCCTCTACGAGACAAGGTCTGGTAAATCAGAGATAACTCTTAGGCAGACACTGGCCTCCACGCGGCAATATCTGGTAACTCATGAATAAATCAGAGACTGACAGTGCCTCCACAGTGTCAAGTCTGGTAACTCAGAGATAACTCTGAGTTGACACTGGCCTCCTCTTGGCAAGGTCTGGTAACTCAAAATAACCTAGATTGACACTGGACTCACGTGGGCAAGGTCTGGTAACTCAGAATAACTCTGAGGCACGACACTGGCCTCAAAGTGGCAAGGTCTGGTAACTCAGAGATAACTCTGAATTTGACACTGGCCTCCATGTGGCAAGGTCTGGTAACTCAGAAATAAGTCTGGGACTGACACTGGCCTCATCGTGGCAATATCTGGTAACGCAGAAATAACTCTGACACTGACACTGGCCTCAAAGAGCAAGGTCTGGTAACTCAGAGATAACTCTGAATATCACACTGGCCTCCACGTGGCAAGGTCTGGTAACTCAGAGATAACTCTTATGCTCACACTTGCCTCCAAGTGGCAAGGTCTGGTAACTCAGAAATAACTCTGAGACTGACACAAGCCTCCACGTGGCAAGGTCTGGTAACTCAGAGATAACTCTAAGGCTGACACTGGCCTCCACGTGGTAAGGTCTGGTAACTCAGAGATAAATCTGAGGCTGACACTGGCCTCCAAGTGGCAAGGTCTGGTAACTCAGAAATAACTCTGAGGCCGACACTGGCGTCAAAGTGGCAAGGTATTGTAACTCAGATATAACTCTGAGGCTGACGCTGGCCTCCACGTGGCAAGGTCTGGTAACTCAGAAATAAATCTGAGACTGACAGTGGCCTCCACGTGGCAAGGTCTGGAAACTCAGAGATAACTCTGAGGCTGACACTGCACTACACGTTGCAAGGTCTGGTAGCTCAGAGATAACTCTGAGGCTGACACTTACCTCCACGTGGCAAGGTCTGGTAACTCAGAAATAACTCTGAGACTGAAACTGGCCTCCACGTGCAAAGATTTGGTAACTCAGAAATAACTCCGGGACTGACACTGGCCTCCACGTGGCAAGGTCTGATTACTCAAAAATAACTATGAGTCTGACACTGACCTCCACGTTTCAAGGTCTGGTAACTCAGAGATAACTCTGAGGCTGAAACTGGGCTCCACATGGCAAGGTCTGGAAATTCAGAGATAAGTCGAGGCTGACACTGGCCTCAAGGTGCAAGGTATGGTAACTAAGACATAACTATGAGGATGACACTGGCCTCCACGTGGCAAGGTCTCGTAACACAGAAATAACCTGAGACTTGACACTGCCAAACATGCATGTCTGGTAACTCAGAAATAACTCTGAGATTGACACTGGCCTCAACAGTGGCAAGGTCTGGTTAACTCAGAGATAACTCTGAATTTGACACTGGCCTCCATGTGGCAAGGTCTGGTAACTCAGAAATAAGTCTGGGACTGACACTGGCCTCATCGTGGCAATTATCTGGTAACTCAGAAATAACTCTGACACTGACACTGGCCTCAATGAGGCAAGGTCTGGTAACTCAGAGATAACTCTGAATTTCACACTGGCCTCCACGTGGCAAGGTCTGGTAACTCAGAGATAACTCTTATGCTCACACTTGCCTCCAAGTGGCAAGGTCTGGTAACTCAGAGATAACTCTGAGGCTGACACTGGCCTCCACGTGGCAAGGTCTGGTAACTCAGAGATAACTCTGAGGCTGACACTGGCCTCCACGTGGCAAGGTCTGGTAACTCAGAGATAACAGTGAGGCTGAAACTGGCCTCCACGTAGCAAGGTTTGGTAACTCAGAGATAACTGTGAGGCTGACACTGGCCTCCACATGGCAAGGTCTGGTAACTCAGAGATAACTCTGAGATAACTCTGAGGCTGACACTGGCATCCCGTGGCAAGGTCTGGTAACTCAGAGATAACTCTGAGGCAGACACTGGCATCACGTGGCAAGGCCTGGTAACTCAGATATAACTCTGAGGCGGACTCTGCCCTCCACGTGGCAAGGTCTGGTATCTCAAAAATAACTCTGAGACTGACACTGGCCTCCACGTGGCAAGGTCTGGAAACTCAGAGATAAATCTGAGGCTGACACTGGCCTTCACGTGGCAAGGTCTGGAAACTCAGAAATAACCCTGAGACTGACACTGGCCTCCACGTGGCAAGGTCTTGTAACTCAGAGATAACTCTGAGGTTAACAATGGCCTCCACGTGGCAAGGTTTGGTAACTCTGAAATAACTCAGAGACTGACACTGGCCTCCACGTGGGAAAGTCTGGTGACTCTGAGATAACTCTAATCAGGACACTGGCCTCCGCGTGGCAATGTCTGGTAACTCAGAAATAACTCTGAGACTGACGCTGACATCCACGTGCCAAGGTCCTTTAACTCAGAAATAACTCTGAGACTGACACTGGCCTCATCGTGGCAAGGTCTGGTAACTCAGAAATAACTCTGGGACTGACACTGGCCTCATCGTGGCAAGGTCTGGTAACTAAGAAATAACTCTGAGACTCTCACTGGCCTCTAAGAGGCAAAGTCTGGTAACTCAGAGATAACTCTGAGGCAGACCTGGCATACACGTGGCAAGGTCTGGTAACTCAGAAATAAATCTGAGGCTTACACTGGCCACCACGTGGCAAGGTCTAGTAACTCAGAGATAACTCTTAGGCAGACACTGGCCTCCTCATGGCAAGGTCTAGTAACTCAGAGATAACTCAGAGACTGACAGTGGCCTCCACGTGTCAAGGTATGGTAACTCAGAGATAACTCTGAGGCTGACACTGGCCTCAACGTGGCAAGGTCTGGTAACTCAGAAATAACTCTGACACTGACACTGGCCTCAAAGTGGCAAGGTCTGGTAACTCAGAGATAAACTCTGAAATTTGACTTGGCTCACCCCCGGGGTGGCAAGGTCTGGTAACTCAGAAAAGGTCTGGGGACTGACACTGGCTCATCCTACGGCAATTCTGGTATCTCAGAAAAATAACTCTGACACTGCCACTGGCTCAATGAGGGGCAAGGTCTGGTAACTAAGGGAATAACTCTGAATTTCCAACAATGGCCTCCGTGGCAAGGTCTGGTAACTCTGAGATAATTCTGAGGCTGACATTTGCCTCCACATGGCAAAGTCTGTTAACTGAGAGAAAAGTCTTATGCTGACACTGGCCTCCAAGTGGCAAGGTCTGGTAACTCAGAAATAACTGTGAGACTGACACAGGCCTCCACGTGGCAAGGTCTGGTAACTCAGAGATAACTCTGAGGCTGACACTGGCCTCCTCTTGGCAAGGTCTGGTAACTCAGAGATAACACTAAGGTTGACACTGGCCTCAACGTGGCAAGGTCTGGTAACACAGAAATAACTCTGACACTGACACTGGCCTCAAAGTGGCAAGGTCTGGTAACTCAGAGATAACTCTGAATTTGACACTGGCCTCCACGTGGCAAGGTCTGGTATCTCAGAAATAAGTCTGGGACTGACACTGGCCTCATCGTGGCAATATCTGGTAACTCAGAAATAACTCTGACACTGACACTGGCCTCAATGAGGCAAGGTCTGGTAACTCAGAGATAACTCTGAATTTCACACTGGCCTCCACGTGGCAAGGTCTGGTAACTCTGAGATAAATCTGAGGCTGACATTTGCCTCCACATGGCAAAGTCTGGTAACTCAGAGATAACTCTTATGCTGACACTGGCCTCCAAGTGGCAAGTTCTGGTAACTCAGAAATAACTCTGAGACTGACACTGGCCTCCACGTGGCAAGGTCTGGTAACTCAGAGATAACTCTGAGGCTGACACTTGCCTCCAAATGGCAAGGTCTGGTAACTCAGAAATAACTCTGAGGCTGACACTGCCCTCCACGTGGCAAGGTATGGTAACTCTGAGATAGCTATGAGATAACTCTGAGGCAGACACTGGCATCACGTGGCAAGGTCTGGAAACTCAGATATAACTCTGAGACTGACAGTGGCCTCCACGAGACAAGGTCTGGTAACTCGGAGATAACTCTGAGGCTGACACTGGCCTCCTCATGGCAAGGTCTGATAACTCAGGGATAACTCTGAGGGTGACACTGGCCTCATCGTGGCAAGGTCTGTCAACTCAGAAATAACTCTGAGAGTGACACTGGCCTCCACGTGGCAAGGTCTGGTGACTCAGAGATAAATCTGAGGTTGACACTGGCCTCCAAGTGGCAAGGTCTGGTAATTCAGAGATAACTGTGAGGCTGACACTGGCCTCCACATGGCAAGCTCTGGTAACTCTGAGATAACTCTGAGGCCGACACTTGCCTGCATGTGGCAAGGTCTGGTAACTCAGAAATAACTCTGAGGCTGACACTGCGCTCCACGTGGCAAGGCCTGGTAACTCTGAGATAACTCTGAGGCAGACACTGGCATCACGTGGCAAGGCCTGGTAACTCAGATATAACTCTGAGGCTGACACTGCCCTCCCCGTGGCAAGGTCTGGTAACTCAAAAATAACTCTGAGACTGACACTGGCCTCCACGTGGCAAGGTCTGGAAACTCAGAGATAAATCTGAGGCTGACACTGGCCTTCACGTGGCAAGGTCTGGAAACTCAGAAATAACCCTGAGACTGACACTGGCCTCCACGTGGCAAGGTCTTGTAACTCAGAGATAACTCTTAGGTTAACAATGGCCTCCACGTGGCAAGGTCTGGTAACTCTGAAATAACTCAGAGATTGACACTGGCCTCCACGTGGGAAAGTCTGGTGACTCTGAGATAACTCAGAGACTGACAGTGGCCTCCACGTGTCAAGGTCTGGTAACTCAGAGATAACTCTGAGGCTGACACTGGCCTCCTCTTGGCAAGGTCTGGTAACTCAGAAATAACACTAAGGTTGACACTGGCCTCAACGTGGCAAGGTCTGGTAACTCAGAAATAACTCTGACACTGACACTGGCCTCAAAGTGGCAAGGTCTGGTAACTCAGAGATAACTTTGAATTTGACACTGGCCTCCACGTGGCAAGGTCTGGTAACTCAGAAATAAGTCTGGGACTGACACTGGCCTCATCGTGGCAATATTCTGGTAACTCAGAAATACTCGGACACTGACACTCGGCCTCAATGAGGCAAAGGTTGGTTGTTAGAGATAACTCTGAATTCACACTGGACCTCCACGTGGCAAGGTCTGGTAACTCTGAGATAAATCTGATGGCTGACCATTTGCCTCCAATGGCTAAGTTGGTAACTCAGAGGATTAACTCTTATGCTGACACTGGGCCTCAAGGTGGCAAGGTCTGGTAACTCAGAAATAACTCTGGAGACTGACACAGGCCTTCCTCGTGGCAAAGGTCTGGTAAATAGAGATAACTATGAGGCTGACAAGGCCCTCGACGTGGTAAGGTCTGGTAACTCAGAAATAAAACTGAGGCTGGACACTGGCCTCCAAGTGGCAAGGTCTGGTAACTCAGGAAATAACTCTGAGGGCGACACTGGCCTCAACGTGCAAGGTATTGTAACTCAGACATACTCTGAGGCTGACACTGGCCTCCACGTGGCAAGGTCTGGTATACTCAGAAATATAACTCTCGACTGAAAGTGGCCTCACGTGGCAAGGTCTGGAAACTCAGAGATAACTCTGAGGCTGAACACTGCGATACACGTTGCATGGTCTGGTTAGCTCAGAGATAAACTTTGTGGCTTACCACTCCTCCACGTGGCAAGGTCTGGTAACTCAGAAATAACTCTGAGAGACTGACATGGCCTCCACGTGCATAGATTCTGGTAACTGAGAAGAAATAACTTGAGACTGACACAGGCCTCACGTGGCAAGGTCTGAAAACTCAGAAATAACTATGAGTCTGACACTTGGCTCCACGTTTCAAGGGTCTGGTAAACTCTAGAGATAACGCTGAGGATGATATTGGGCTCCAGTGGCAAGGTCTCAGGAAATCAGAGATCAAGTCTGAGGCTGACACTGGCCTCAAGGTGGAAAGGTAGTGGTAACTCAGACATAAAACCCCCTTTTCTGAGATGATAATGGCGTCCACGTGGCAAGTCTCGTATCTCAGAATACCCTGAGGACTGACACTGCCACAACAAAACTTGCATTGCCTGGTTACTCAGATATATACTCTGAGGTTGACACTTGCCCCCCACGTGGCAAGGTCTGTTAACTCTGAGAAACTTGGGGGCAGACCTGGCCCTACGGGGAAAGGTCTGGAAACTCAAGATAATTTGGGGCTGACCCCCTGGTTTCCACGTTGAAGGTCTGGAAACTCAGAATAAGTGGGGGAGCATCCCATCGTGGCAATCGGAAACCAGAAATAACTTGACCTGACACGGCCCAATGGGGCCCAGGTCGGAAAACTTAGAGAAAACTCTAAATTTCACACGGCCTCCACTGGAAAGGTCTGGTACTTGAGATAAATCTGGGCTGACATTGCCTCCCAGGGAAAATGTCGGGTAACTCAAGAAAATTTATCGACACTGGCCCCCCCAAAGTGGCAAGGTCGGGTAACTCAAAATAACTCTGAGACTGACACAGGCCTCCACGTGCAAGGTCTGGTAACTCAAGAAAACTTGAGGCTGAGATGGCTTCCACGTGGAAAGGTTGGCAACTCAAAAAAACCCCTTGAGACGACACGGGCCTCCACGTCCCAAAGGGTTTGGGAAATCAGAGATAACCTGAACTGAAAAATGGCCAAAAACCAGAAAGTCTGGTAACCAGAGATAACTCGGAGGCGACACGGGCCTCCTCTTGGCAAGGTCTGTTAACTCAGAGGAAAACTCTGAGGCTGGCACTGGGGCCCCTCATTGCAAGGGTTGAAACCATGGTAACCTGGGGCTGAGATGGCCCCTATCGTGGCAAGGTCTGGTAAACTCAAAAATAACCTGGGGCCGACACGGCCTCCCGTGGAAGGTCTGGAAACTCGAGAAAAAATCTGGGCTGACACGGGCCCTCCACGTGGCAAGGCTGGAACCGAGTAAACTGGGGTTGACACTGGCCCCCAAAGTGGAAGGTCGGTAACTAAAGGATAACGGGGGCTGAAATGGCCTCCACGGGGCAAGGTTTGGTAACTCGAGAAAACTGGGGCTGACCTGGCCCCCACATGGAAAGGTTGGTAACTCAAAAAAATTGGGGTGACATTTGCCTCCACTGGCAAGGTCTGAACTCAGAAATAACTCTGGGGCTGACACGCCTCCACGGGGCAAGGCCTGATAACTCGGGATTAACTAAGAAACCTAGGCAGAACTGGCATCCACGGGGCGGGTCTGGTAACCAATATAACTTTGGGCGCACTGCCATCCCCGGGAAAGGTTGGAAACTCAAAAATAACTCTGAGATGACACTGCCCCCACGTGGCAAGGCTGGTAACTCAGGTAAATCTGAGGTGCACGGGCCTTCAAAGCAAGGTCGGAAACTAGAAAAAAACCCTAACTGACACTGGCCTCCACGTGCAAGGTCTTGTAACTCAGAGATAATCTGAGGCTAACACGGCCCTCCACTGGCAAGATCTGGAACTCGAAATAACTCTAGACTGACACTGGCCTCCACGTGGGAAAGTCTGGTGACTCAGAGATAACTCTAATCCGGACACTGGCCTCCGCGTGGCAAGGTCTAGTAACTCAGAGATAACTCGAGACTGCATTTGACTCCAAACGTGTAAAGGTCTGGTAACTCAGAATAACTTTTGGGGCTGACACTGGCCTCCTCTTGAAGGTCTGATAACTCAGAGATAACACTGAGGTTCACACTGGCCTCCTCATGGCAAGGTCTGGTAACTCAGGGATAACTCTGAGACTGACACTGGCCTCCACGAGGCAAGGTTTGATAACTCAAAAATAACTCTGAGTCTGACACTGGCCTCCACGTTTCAAGGTCTGGTAACTCAGAGATAACTCTGAGGCTGACAATGGCCTCCAGGTGGCAAGGTCAAGTAACTCAGAAATAACTCTGAGGCTGACACTGGCCTCCATGTGGCAAGGTCTGGTAACTCAGAAATAACTCTGAGACTGACACTGGCCTCCACGAGGCAAGGTTTGATAACTCAAAAATAACTCTGAGTCTGACACTGGCCCCCACGTTCAAGGTTCTGGTAACTCAGAGAAACTCTGAGGCTGACAATGGCCTCCAGGTGGCAAGGTCTAGTAACTCAGAAATAACTCTGAGGCTGACACTGGCCTCCATGTGGCAAGGTCTGGTAACTCAGAGATAATTCTGAGGCTGACACCGGCCTCAACGTGGAAAGGTATTGTAACTCAGACATAACTCTGAGGCTGACACTGGCCTCGACGTGGCAAGGTCTTGTAACTCAGAAATTAGCTCTGAGACTGACACTGGCCTCCACGTGCCAAGGTCTGGTAACTCAGAAATAACTCTGAGACTGACACTGGCCTCCACGTGGCAAGGTCTGGTAACTCAGAGATAAATCTGAGGCTGACACTGGCCTTCACGTAGCAAGGTCTGGAAACTCAGAAATAAACCTGAGACTGACACTGGCCTCCACGTGGCAAGGTCTTGTAACTCAGAGATAACTCTGAGGCTAACACTGGCCTCCATGTGGCAAGATCTGGTAACTCTGAAATAACTCAGAGATTGACACTGGCCTCCAAGTGGGAAAGTCTGGTGACTCTGAGATAACTCAGAGACTGACAGTGGCCTCCACGTGTCAAGGTCTGGTAACTCAGAGATAACTCTGAGGCTGACACTGGCCTCCTCTTGGCAAGGTCGGGTAACTCAGAAATAACACTAAGGTTGACACTGGCCTCAACGTGGCAAGGTCTGGTAACTCAGAAATAACTCTGACACTGACACTGGCCTCAAAGTGGCAAGGTCTGGTAACTCAGAGATAACTTTGAATTTGACACTGGCCTCCACGGGCAAGGTTGGAAAGGTCTGGTAACTCAAGATAACTCTGAGGCTTACACGGGCCTCCACGTGGCAAGGTCTGGCAACTCAAAGATAACTGTGAGGCTGAAAACTGGCCTCCACGTGGCAAGGTTTGGTAACTCAGAGATAACTCTGGGGCCCTGACACTGGTCTCAAGTGGCAAGGTCTGGTAACTCAGAGATAACGTGAGGCTGAAACTGGCCTCCACGTGGCAAGGTCTGGTAACTCAGAGATAACTCCTAAGGCTGACACTTGCCTCCACGTGGAAAGGCGGGTACTCAAAAAATAACTCTGAGGCTGAAAACTCCCCTTTCCACGTGGCAAGGCCTGGTAACTCTGAGATAACTATGAGATAACTCTGAGGCAGACACTGGCATCACGTGGCAAGGTCTGGTAACTCAGATATAACTCTGAGACTGACACTGGCCTCCACGTGCCAAGGTCTGGCAAATCAGAAATAACTCTGAGACTGACAGTGGCCTCCACGAAACAAGGTCTGGTAACTCGGAGATAACTCTGAGGCTGACACTGGCCTCCTCATGGCAAGGTCTGATAACTCAGGGATAACTCTGAGGGTGACACTGGCCTCATCGTGGCAAGGTGTGGTAACTCAGAAATAACTCTGAGACTTACACTGGCCTCCACGTGGCAAGGTCTGGTAACTCAGAGATAACTCTGAGGTTGACACTGGCCTCCAAGTGGCAAGGTCTGGTAATTCAGAGATAACGGTGAGGCTGACACTGGCCTAAACATGGCAAGGTCTGGTAACTCAAGAGATAACTCTGAGGCCGACACTTGCCTCCACGTGGCAAGGTCTGGTAACTCAGAAATAACTCTGAGGCTGACACTGCCCTCCACGTGGCAAGGCCTGGTAACTCTGAGATAACTATGAGATAACTCTGAGGCACACACTGGCATCACGTGGCAATTCCTGGTAACTCAGATATAACTCTGAGGCGGACACTGCCTCCTGGTTGGCAAGGTCTGGTAACCTCAAAAATAACTCTGAGACGGGACACTGGCCTCCCACGTGGCAAGGTCTGGAAAACTCCAAGATAAATCTGAGGCTGACACTGGCTTCAAGTGGCAAAGGTCCTTGGAAACTCAGAAATAAACCCTGAGACTGACACTGGCCTCCACGTGGAAAAGGTTTTTGAAAACTCAGAGTTTACTCTGAGGTTAACAATGGCCTCCACGTGGCAAGGTCTGGTTTAACTCCTGAAATAACTCAGAGACTGACAACTGGCCCCTCCCACGGTGGGAAAGTCTGGTAAATCTGAGAAAACTCTATTCGGGACACTGGCCTCCGCGTGGCAAATCTCTGGTAACTTAGAAATAACCCCTGAAAAACTGACGCTGGCGTCATCTTTGGCAAGGTCTGGTAACTCAGAAATAACTCTGGGACTGACACTTGGCCTCCCCGTGGGCAAGGTCTGGTAACTAAGAAATAACTCGAGAACTCTCACTGGCCTCAAACGAGGCAAGGTCTGGTAACTCAGAGATAACTCGGGAGGCAGACCCTGGGCATACACGTGGCAAGGTCGGGTTTAACTCCAAGAGATTAAATCTGAGGCTGCCCCAACGGCCCACCACGTGGAAAAGGTCTAAGTAACTCAGAGGTAACCCCTTAGGCAGACACGGGCCTCCACGTGCAAGGTCTAGTAACTCAGAGATAACCCCCAGAGACTGACAGTGGCCCTCCACGTGTCCAAGGTATGGTAACCCCAGAGATAACTCCTGAGGCTGACCACTTACCTCCAACGTGGCAAGGTCTGATTACTGAAAAAATAACTAGATTTAAACACTGACCTCCACGTTCAAAGGTCTGTAAACCCCAGAGATAACTTGAGGCAGAAACGGGGGCTCCACATGGCAAGGTCTGGGAAAATTCAAGATAAAGTCTGAGGCTGACCACTGGCCTAAAGGGTGGCAAGGTATGGTAACTCAGACATAACTATGAGGATGACACTAAACCTCCACTTGGCAAGGTCTCGTAACACAGAAATAACCCTGAGACGGGAACACTGAGCCAAAACATGCATTGCTGGTAACTCAGATATAACTCTGAGGTTGACACGGGACTCCACGTAGCAAGGTCTGTTAACTCAGAGATAACACTGAGGCTGACACTGGCTTCCACGTGGCAAAGTCTCGCAACTCAGAAATAACTCAGAGACTGACACTGGGCCTCCACGTGCCAAGGTCTGGTAACTCAGAAATAACTACGAGACTGACACTGGCGTCCACGTGGCAAGGTCTGGTAACTCAGAGATAACCTGAGACTGGACAATGGCCTCAACCAGACAAGGTCTTTTTGACTCAGAGAAAAACTCAGGGGCTAACACATGGCCTCCCTTGGCAAGGTCTGGCAACTTGGGTTAACTCTGAGGCTGACACGGGCCTCCACGTGGCAAGGTCTGGTAACCCCAGAGATAACTCTGAGGCTGACACTGGCCTCCAATTGGCAGGTCTGGTAACTCAGAGATAACAGTGAGGCTGAAACTGGCCTCCACGTAGCAAGGTTTGGAAAACTCAGAGATAACTGTGAGGCTGACACTGGCCTCCACACGGCCAAGGTCTGGTAACTCAGAGATAAGTCTGAGATAACTCTGAGGCTGACACTGGCCTCCTAATGGCAAGGTCTGATAACTCAGAGATAACTCTGACGGTGACACTGGCCTCATCGTGGCAAGGTCTGGTAACTCGAAAATAACTCTGAGGCTGACACGGGCCTCCCCCGTGGCAAGGTCCTTGGAAACTCAGAGATAACTCTGAGGCTGACACGGGCCCCTCCACGTGGCAAGGTCTGGCAACTCAAGATAACTGTGGGGCAGAAACTGGCCTCCACGTGGCAAGGTTTGGTAACTCACAGATAACTCTGAGGCGACACTGGCCTCCAAAGTGGCAAGGTCTTGGTAACTCAGAGAAATGTGAGGCTGAAACTGGCCTCCACGTGGCAAGGTGTGGTAACTCAGAGATAACTCTGAGGCTGACACTTGCCTCCACGTGGGCAAGGCCCTGGTAACTCAGAAATAACTCTGAGGCTGACACTGCCCTCCACGTGGCAAGGCCTGGTAACTCTGAGATAACTATGAGATAACTCGGGAGGCAGACACTGGCATCAACGGGGGCAAGGTCGGGTAACTCAGATATAAACTCTGAGACTGACACTGGCCTCCACGTGCCAAGGTTTGGCAAATCAGAAATAACTCAGAGACTGACAGTGGCCTCCACGAAACAAGGTCTGGTAACTCGGAGATAACTCTGAGGCTGACACTGGCCTCCTCATGGCAAGGTCTGATAACTCAGGGATAACTCTGAGGGTGACACTGGCCTCATCGTGGCAAGGTCTGGTAACTCAGAAATAACTCTGAGACTTACACGGGGCCTCCACGGGGCAAGGTCTTGGTAACTCGAGATAACTCTGAGGTTGACACTGGCCTCCAAGTGGCAAGGTATGGTAATTCAGAGATAACTGTGAGGCTGACACTGGCCTAAACATGGCAAGGTCTGGTAACTCAGAGATAACTCTGAGGCCGACACTTGCCTCCACGTGGCAAGGTCTGGTAACTCAGAAATAACTCTGAGGCTGACACTGCCCTCCACGTGGCAAGGCCTGGTAACTCTGAGATAACTATGAGATAACTCTGAGGCAGACACTGGCATCACGTGGCAAGGCCTGGTAACTCAGATATAACTCTGAGGCGGACACTGCCCTCCACGTGGCAAGGTCTGGTAACTCAAAAATAACTCTGAGACTGACACTGGCCTCCACGTGGCAAGGTCTGGAAACTCAGAGATAAATCTGAGGCTGACACTGGCCTTCACGTGGCAAGGTCTGGAAACTCAGAAATAACCCTGAGACTGACACTGGCCTCCACGTGGCAAGGTCTTGTAACTCAGAGATAACTCTGAGACTGACAGTGGCCTCCACGTGTCAAGGTATGGTAACTCAGAGATAACTCTGAGGCTGACACTGGCCTCAACGTGGCAAGGTCTGGTAACTCAGAGATAACTCTGAATTTCACACTGGCCTCCACGTGGCAAGGTCTGGTAACTCTGAGATAAATCTGAGGCTGACATTTGCCTCCACATGGCAAAGTCTGGTAACTCAGAGATAACTCTGAGACTGACAATGGCCTCAACCAGACAAGGTCTGTTGACTCAGAGATAACACTGAGGCTAACACTGGCCTCCTCTTGGAAAGGTCTGGCAACTTAGGGTTAACTTTGAGGCTGACACTGGCCTCCACGTGTCAAGGTCTTGTAACTCAGAGATAACTCTGAGGCTAAACACTGGCCTCCACGGGGCAAGGTCTGGTAACCCCAGAGATAACTCTAAAGGCTGACACTGGCCTCCAAGTGGCAAGGTCTGGTAACTCAGAGATAACAGTGAGGCGAAACTGACCTCCACGAGAAAGGGTTTTTTGGAAACTCAGAGATAACTGTGAGGCTGACACTGGCCTCCACATGGCAAGGTCTGGTTTAACTCAGAGATAACTCTGAAAATAACTCTGAGGCTGACACTGGCCTCCTCATGGCAAGGTCTGATAACTCAGGGATAACTTGAGGGTGAACACTGGCCTCACGTGAAAGGGGTCTGGTAACTCAGAGATAACTCTGAGGCTGACCCCTGGCCTCCACGTTGGCAAGGTCTGGTAACTCAGAGATAACTCTGAGGCTGACCACTGGCCTCCACGGGCAAGGTCGGCAACTCAAGATAACTCTGAGGCTGCCCACTGACCTCCAAGTGGCAAGGTCTGGTAACTCAGAAATAACTCTGAGGCTGACACTGCCCTCCACGTGGTCAAGGCCTGGTAACTCTGAGATAACTATGAGATAACTCTGAGGCAGACACTGGCATCACGTGGAAAGGGTTTCTCGCAACTCAGAAATAACTCAGAGACTGACACTGGCCTCCACGTGCCAAGGTCTGGTAACTCAGAAATAACTATGAGACTGACACTGGCCTCCACGTGGCAAGGTCTGGTAACTCAGAGATAACTCTGAGACTGACAATGGCCTCAACCAGACAAGGTCTATTGACTCAGAGATAACTCAGAGGCTAACACTGGCCTCCTCTTGGCAAGGTCTGGCAACTTAGGGTTAACTCTGAGGCTGACACTGGCCTCCACGTGTCAAGGTCTGGTAACTCAGAGATAACTCTGAGGCTGACACTGGCCTCCACGTGGCAAGGTCTGGTAACTCAGAGATAACTCTGAGGCTGACACTGGCCTCCAAGTGGCAAGGTCTGGTAACTCAGAGATAACAGTGAGGCTGAAACTGGCCTCCACGTAGCAAGGTTTGGTAACTCAGAGATAACTGTGAGGCTGACACTGGCCTCCACACGGCAAGGTCTGGTAACTCAGAGATAACTCTGAGATAACTCTGAGGCTGACACTGGCCTCCTAATGGCAAGGTCTGATAACTCAGGGATAACTCTGAGGGTGACACTGGCCTCATCGTGGCAAGGTCTGGTAACTCAGAGATAACTCTGAGGCTGACACTGGCCTCCACGTGGCAAGGTCTGGTAACTCAGAGATAACTCTGAGGCTGACACTGGCCTCCACGTGGCAAGGACTGGCAACTCAGAGATAACTGTGAGGCAGAAACTGGCCTGCACGTGGCAAGGTTTGGTAACTCAGAGATAACTCTGAGGCTGACACTGGCCTCCAAGTGGCAAGGTCTGGTAACTCAGAGATAACTGTGAGGCTGAAACTGGCCTCCACGTGGCAAGGTGTGGTAACTCAGAGATAACTCTGAGGCTGACACTTGCCTCCACGTGGCAAGGTCTGGTAACTCAGAAATAACTCTGAGGCTGACACTGCCCTCCACGTGGCAAGGCCTGGTAACTCTGAGATAACTATGAGATAACTCTGAGGCAGACACTGGCATCACGTGGCAAGGTCTGGTAACTCAGATATAACTCTGAGACTGACACTGGCCTCCACGTGCCAAGGTTTGGCAAATCAGAAATAACTCAGAGACTGACAGTGGCCTCCACGAAACAAGGTCTGGTAACTCGGAGATAACTCTGAGGCTGACACTGGCCTCCTCATGGCAAGGTCTGATAACTCAGGGATAACTCTGAGGGTGACACTGGCCTCATCGTGGCAAGGTCTGGTAACTCAGAAATAACTCTGAGACTTACACTGGCCTCCACGTGGCAAGGTCTGGTAACTCAGAGATAACTCTGAGGTTGACACTGGCCTCCAAGTGGCAAGGTCTGGTAGATTCGGAGATAACGTAGGCTGACACTGCCTACAACATGGTAGGTCTGGTAACTCAGAGATAACTCCTGAGCCGACCACTTGCCTCCACGTGGACAAAGGTCTGTAACTCAGAAATAACTCTGCGGCTGACACCTCTGCCCTACACGGGCAAGGCCCATGGTAACTCTGAGATAACTATAGAAATTAACCTGAGGGCAGAACACTGGCAATCACGTGGCAAGGCCTGGTAACACAGATATAACACAGAGGCGGACACTGCCCTCCACGTGCAGGTCAGGTAACCAAAAATAACTCCTGAGACGACAAACTGGCCTCCACGTGGGCAAGGTATGGAAAACTCAGAGTATAAATCTGAGGCTGATACTGGACTTCACTTGGCAAGGTCTTGTAACTCAGAGATAACTCTGAGGTTAAAATGGCCTCCACGTGGTAAAAAAAAACAATGTTTGGTAAACACTGAAATTAACTCAGAGACTGATAACACGGCCTCCACGTGGGAAAGTCTGGTGACGTCTGAGATAAACTCTAATCAGGACACTGTGCCTCCGCGTGGCAATGTCCTGGTACTCAGAAATACTCCTGAACTGACGCTGAAATCCACGTGCACAAGGTCCTTTAACTCATAAAGAACTCAGACTACCACTGGCCTTCATCGTGGGCAAGGTCTGGTACTCAGAAATAACACTGAGGGACTGACACTGCCACATCGTGGCAAGGTCTGGTAACTAAGAAATAACTCTGAGACACTCACTGCCTCTACAGGCAGGTCTGGTAACTCAGAGATAACTCTGAGGAGACCTGCATGACACGTGGCAAGGTTCTGGGTAACTCCGATGATAAAATTCTGAGCTGAGAACTGGCCACCACGTGGCAAGGTCTAGTAAAAGCTCAAGTTAACTCTTAGGCTACACTGGCCTCCCACGAGGACAAGGACAAGTAACTCAGAGATAACACAGAACTGACAGTGGCCTCCACGTGTCCAAGGATATGGTAACTCATAGATAACTCTGATGCTGACACTTATCCTCCACGTGGCAGGTCTGATTACTCAGAAATAACTAATAGGTCCCTAGACGACGACCACCACGTTTTTCAAGTCTGGTAACTCAAGATAACCTGAGGCTGAAACTGGGCTCCACATGGCAAGGTCTCGTAAAATTCAGAAGATAAGTCTGAGGCCTGACACTGGCCTCAAGGTGGCAAGGTTATGGAAACTCAGACATTACATGAGGATGACACTGGCCTTCCACAGGCAAGGTCTCCGTAACACAGAAAAACCCTGAGACTGACACTGCCCAAAACATGCATTGCCTAGATATGGGGTTTTTAAAAAAAAACTCAGATATAACTCGAGAGTTGACACTGCCGCTCCACGTAGCAAGGACTGTTTAACTCAGAGATAACTCTGAGGCTGACACGGGCTTCCACGTGGCAAAGTCTCGCTACTCAGAATTAACTCATAGACTGACACTGGCCTCCACGTGCCAAGGGTCCTGGTAACTCAGAAAAACAATGAGACTGACCACTGGCCTCCACGTGGCAAGGTCAGGTAACCTCAGAGTAACCTGAGACTGACAATGGCCTCAACCAGACAAGGTCTGTTTGACTCAGAGATAACTCAGAGCTAACACTGGCCTCCTCTTGCAAGTCTGGGCAACTCAGACATAACTATGAGGCTGACACTGGCCTCCAGTGGCAAGGTCTGGTAACTCAGAGATAATCTGGGGCGACACTGGCCTTAACGGGGTAAGGTCTGGTTAACTAAGAAGATAACTCTGGGGCTGACACTGGCCTCAACGTGGCAAGGTATAGTAACTCAGACATAATTCTGAGGCTGAACTTCCTCCACGTGGCAAGGTTGGTAACTTAGAAAAAACTTAGAGACTGACACTGGCCTACAGTGCCAAGGTCTGGTAACTCAGAATAAATCTGAGTGACACTGGCCTACACGTGGCAAGGTTGGAAACTCAGAATAACTCTTAGGTTGAAAGTGGCCTCCAGTGAGAAGGACTGTAACTCAGAGATAACTCTGAGGCTGACACTGGCATCTCATGGCAGGTTTGGTAACTCAGTTAAAAACTCTGAGGCTGGCACTGGCCTCCACGTGGCAAGGTGTGGTATCTCAGAAATAACTCTGAGGACTGACATGGCCTCCAGGGGCCCAAGGTCTGGTAACTCAGAAATAACTCTGGTGACATTTGCCAACACGTGGTGTCTTGTAACTCAGTTTAACTGAGGCTGACATGGCCTATACGTGGCAAGGTCTGGTAACTCAAAAATTTAGCTTGAGACAGACACTGGCCTCCAATTTGCCAAGGTCGGGTAACTCAGAAATAACTCTGGGACTGCCCTTTGGTCTCCACGAGCAAGGTCTGGTAACTCGGGGATAACTCTGAGGCTGACACTGGGTCCAAGTGCAAGGTTTGGAAAACTCAGAGATAATCTGGGACTGACCTAGCCTCCACGTGGCAAGTCTGGTAACTCATGATAACTTTTAGGCTGACACAGGCCTCCACGTGGCAAGGTCTGGTAACTCAGAGATAACTTTTGAGACTGCCCACTGGCCCTCCACGTGACAAGTCTGGTAACTCTGGGTAACTCTAAAGGCGGGGGGCCCTCCAAGCCAAGGTCTGGAAAACTCACAAAATAACTCTGGACTGCCCCTGGCTCATCGTGGCAATGTCTGGAAACTCGAAATAACTCTGACACTGGCCTCAATGTGGCAAGGTCTGGTAACTCATAGATAACTCTGAATCTGACACTGGCCTCCACGTGGTTAGGTCTGGTAACTCTGAGATAAATCTGAGGCTGATATTTGCCTCCATGTGGCAAAGTCTCGTAACTCAGAGATAACTCTTATGCTGACACTGGCCTCCAAGTGGCAAGGTCTGGTAACTCAGATATAACTCTGAAACTGACAGTGGCCTCCACGTGGCAAGGTCTGGTAACTCAGAGATAACTCAGAGACTGACAGTGGCCTCCACATGTCAAGGTCTGGTAACTCAGAGATAACTCTGAGGCTGACACTGGTCTCCTCTTGACAAGGTCTGGTAACTCACAGATAACACTGAGGATGACACTCGCCTCCTCATGGCAAGGTCTGGTAACTCAGGGATAACTCTGAGGCTGACACTTGCCTCCAAGTTTCAATTTCTGGTAACTCAGAGATAACTCTCAGGCTGACACTGGCCTCAACGTGGCAAGGTATGGTAACTCAGACATGATCTGAGGCTGACACTGGTCTCCACGTGGCAAGGTCTGGTAACTCAGAAATAACTCTGAGACTGACACTGCCAACACGTCGCATGGTCTGGTAACTCAGATATAACTCTGAGGCTGACACTGGCCTCGACGTTGCAAGGTCTGGTAACTCAGAAATTAGCCCTGAGACTGACACTGGCCTCCACGTGCCAAGGTCTGGTAACTCATAAATAACTCTGGGACTGACACTGGCCTCCACGTGGCAAGGTGTGGTAACTTAAATAACTCTGAGGCTGACACTGGCCTCCACGTGGCAAGGTCTGGTAACTCAGAGATAACTCTGAGGCTGACAGTGGCCTCCACGTGGCAAGGTCTGGTAACTCAGAGATAACTCTGAGGCTGACACTGGTCTCCTCTTGACAAGGTCTGGTAACTCACAGAAAACACTGAGGATGACTCTGGCCTCCTCATGGCAAGGTCTGGTAACTCAGGGAAAACTCTGAGGCTGACACTGGCCTGCACTTCGCAAGGTCTGATAAGTCAGAAATAACTCTGAGTCTGACACTGGCCTCCACGTTTGAAGGTCTGGTAACTCAGAGATAACTCTGAGGCTGACACTGGCCTCAATCTGGCAAGGTATGGTAACTCAGACATAACTCTGAGGCTGACACTGGCCTCCACGTGGCAAGGTCTCGTAACTCAGAAATAACTCTGCGATTGACAAAGCCAACACATGCAATGTCTGGTAACTCAGATATAACTCTGAGGTTGACACTGGCCTCCACGTGGCAAGGTCTGGTAACTCAGTAATAACACAGAGACTGACACTGGCCTCCACGTGCCAAGGACTGGTAACTCAGAAAAAAATCTGGACTGACACGGGCCCTACACCGGCAAGGTTCTGGTAACTCGGGAGTAACTTTGGGTGACGGGGCCCTCCATGTGACAAGGACTGGTAATCAGAGATAACTCTGAGACTGACACTGGCCTCCCCATGGCAAGGTTGGTAACTCAGGATAACTCTGAGTTGACACTGGCGTCTACATGGCAAAGTCTGGTAACTGAGAGATAACTCTGAGGCTGACCTGGCCTCCACGTGGCAAGGTCTGGAAATCAGAGAAAAACTCTGAGGCAGACACTTGCCTCAAGTTTCAATTTTGGTACCAGAATAACTCTCAGGCTGACATGGCCTCAACGTGGCAGGCGTTAACTCAGAAATACCACTGAGATTGACACTGGCCCACGTGGGCAAGGTCTGTTAACCCCATAAATAACTCTGAGATTGACACTGGCCTCCACGTGGCAGGTCTGTTAACTCAGAAATAACTCTGAGATTGACATGGCGTCTACTGGCAAGGTTGGTAACTGAGAGATAACTCTGAGGCTGACACTGGCCTCCACGTGGCAAGGTTGGAAACTCAGAGAAAATCTGAGACAGACACTTCCCTCAAGTTTCAATTTCTGGTAACTCAGAGATAACTCTCAGGCTGACACTGGCCTCAACGTGGAAAGGTATGGTAACTCAGACATGACTCTGAGGCTGACACTGGTCTCCACGTGGCAAGGTCTGGTAACTCAGAAATAACTCTGAGACTGACACTGCCAACACGTGGCATGGTCTGGTAACTCAGATATAACTCTGAGGCTGACACTGGTCTCGACGTGGCAAGGTCTGGTAACTCAGAAATTTGCTCTGAGACAGACACTGGCCTCCAAGTGCCAAGGTCTGGAAACTCAGAAATAACTCTGGGACTGACACTGGCCTCCACGACGCAAGGTCTGGTAACTCAGAGATAACTCTGAAGCTGACGCTAGAATCCACGAGCCAAGGTCTGGTAACTCAGAAATAACTCTGAGGCTGACACTAGCCTCCACGTGACAAGGTCTGGTAAGTCTGGGGTAACTTTGAAGCTGACGCTGGCCTCCACGAGCCAAGGTCTGCTAACTCAGAAATAACGCTGAGGCTGACACTGGCCTCCAGGTGGCAAGGTCTGGTAACTCAGAGATAACTGTGATGCTGACACTGGCCTCCACGTGGCAAGGTCTGGTAACTCAGAGATAAATCTGAGACTGACACTAGCCTCCACGTGGCAAGGTCTGGTAACTCATAGATAACTCTTAGGATGACACTGGCCTCCAAGTGGCAAGGTCTGGTAACTCAGAGATAACTCTGAGACTGACACTGGCCTCCACGTGACAAGGTCTGGTAACTCTGGGGTATCTCTGAAGCTGACGCTGGCATCCACGAGCCAAGGTCTGGTAACTCAGAAATAACTCTGAGACTGACACTGGCCTCCACGTGGCAAGGTCTGATAACTCAGGCATAACTCTGACGCTAACACTGGCCTCCACGTGACAAGGTCTGATAACTCTGGGGTAACTCTGAAGCTGACGCTGGCCTCCACGAGCCAAGGTCTGGTAACTCAGAAATAACTCTGAGGCTGACACTGGCCTCCAGGTGGCAAGGTCTGGTAACTCAGAGATAACTCTGAGGCTGACACTGGAATCCACGTGGCAAGGTCTGGTAACTAAGAGATAACTCTGAGGCTGACACTGGCCTCAAAGTGGCAAGGTCTGGTAACTCAGACATAACTCTGAGGCTGACACTGGCCTCCACGTGGCAAGGTCTCGTAACTCAGAAATAACTCTCCGATTGACACTGACAACACGTGCATTGTCTGGTAACTCAGATATAACTCTGAGGCTGACACTGGCCTCCACGTGGCAAGGTCTGGTAACTCAGTAATAACTCAGAGACTGACACTGGCCTCCACGTGCCAAGGTCTGGTAACTCAGAAATAAATCTGAAACTGACACTGGCCTCCACGTGACAAGGACTGGTAACACAGTGATAACTCTGAGGCTGACACTGGCCTCCTCATGGCAAGGTCTGGTAACTCAGGGATAACTCTGAGGCTGGCACTGGCCTCCACGTGGCAAGGTCTATTAACTCAGAAATAACTCTGAGACTGACACTGGCCTCCGCGTGGCAAGGTCTGATAACTCAGAAATAACTCTGAGGCTGACACTGGTCTCGACGTGGCAAGGTCTGGTAACTCAGAAATTAGCTCTGAGACAGACACTGGCCTCCAAGTGCCAAGGTCTGGTTACTCAGAAATAACTCAGGGACTGACGCTGGCCTCCACGACGCAAGGTCTGGTAACTCAGAGATAACTCTGAGGTTGGCACTGGCCTCCAAGTGCCAAGGTCTGGTAACTCAGAGATAAATCTGAGACTGACACTAGCCTCCACGTGGCAAAGTCTGGTAACTCATAGATAACTCTTAGGATGACACTGGCCTCCAAGTGGCAAGGTCTGGTAACTCAGAGATAACTCTGAGACTGACACTGGCCTCCACGTGGCAAGGTCTGGTAACTCATAGATAACTCTCAGGATGACACTGGCCTCCAAGTGGCAAGGTCTAGTAACTCAGAAATAACTCTGAGCCTGACACTGGCCTCAACGTGGCAAGGCATGGAAACTCAGACATAACTCTGAGGCTGACACTGGCCTCCACGTGGCAAGGTCTGATAACTCAGAAATAACTCTGAGACTGGCACTCGCCTCCACGTGGAAAGGTCTGGTAGCTCAGAGATAACTCTGAGGCTGACACTTCGCTACACGTGGCAAGGTCTGGTAACTCTGATATAACTCTGAGGATGACACTGGCCTCCACGTGGCAAGGTCTGGTAACTCAGAGTTTGCTCTGAGGCTGACACTTACCTCCACGTGGCAAGGTTTGGTAACTCAAAAATAACTCTGAGACTGACACTGGCCTGCACGTGCCAAGATCTGGTAACTCAGAAATAACTCTGAGACTCACACTGGCCTCTAGGAGGCAAGGTCTGGTAACTCAGAGATAACTCTGATGCTGACCTTCCCTCTTCGTGGTAAGGTCTGGTAACTCAGAGATGAATCTGAGGCTGACACTGGCCTCCACGTGGCAAGGTCTGGTAACTCAGAGATAACTCTTAGGCTGACACTGGCCTCCACGTGGCAACGTCTGGTATCTCAGAGATAACTCTGAGACTGACGCTGGCCTCCACGTGTCAAGGTCTGGTAACTCTGAGATAACTCTGAGGCTGACACTGGCCTCCTCATGGCAAGGTCTGGTAACTCAGTTATAACTCTGAGGCTGGCACTGGCCTCAACGTGGCGAGATCCGGTAACTCAGAAATAACTCTGAGACTGACACTGGCCTCCACGTTTCAAGGTCTTGTAACTCAGAGATAACTCCGAGGCTGACACTGGCCTCCACGTGGCAAGGTCTGGTAACTCAGAGATAATTCTGAGGCTGACACTGTCCTCCACATGGCAAAGTCTGGTAACTCAGAGATGACTCTGAGGCTGACACTGGCCTCAACGTGGCAAAGTATGGTAACTCAGACATAACTCTGAGGCTGACACTTGTCTCCACGTAGCAAGGTCTCGTAACTCAGAAATAACTCTGAGACTGACACTGCCAACACGTGCTTGGTCTGGTAAATCAGATGTAACTCAGAGGCTGACACTGCCCTCCACGTGGCAAGGTGTGGTAACTCTGAGATAACTCTGAGGCAGACACTGGCCTCTACGTGGCAAGGTCTGGTAACTCAGAGATAACTCTGAGGCAGAGACTGGCCTCCAAGTGGCAATTTCTGGTAACTCAGGGATAACTCTGAGGCTGACACTGGCCTCAACGTGGCAAGGTATGGTAACTCAGCGATAACTCTGAGGCTGGCACTGGCCTCCACGTGGCAAGGTCTGGTAACTCAGAAATAACTCTGAGACTGACACTGGCCTCCACGTGGCAAGGTCTGGTAACTCAGAAATAACTCTGAGGGTGACACTGGCCCCCAACGGGGGCAAGGTTGGTAACTCAGACATAACTCTAAAGGCTGACGCTTCCTCACGGAAGGTCGGGTTAAACTCGGAAAAAACTCGGGGACCTGGACGGCCCCCACGTCACAAGGTCTGGTAACTCAGAATAACTCTGACTGACACTGCCTCACGGGCAAGGTCTGGTAACTCGAGATAACTCTGGATGACTCTGGCCTCCACGTGGCAAGGTCTGGAAAACTCAGAGTAAACTCTAGGCTGACACTTCCTCCGTGGCAAGGTCTGGAACTAAGAATAACTCTGAGACAACACTGGCCTCATCGTGGCAAGGTTGGAAACTCAGAAATAACTCTGGGACTGACCTGGCCCCCATGTGGCAAGGTCGGGTTTAACTCAGAGATAAACTCTGAGGCTGACCTTGCCTCCGGTGGTTATCTCTGATACACTCCCCCGGAAGGGTAGGTAACTCAGAATAACTCTGAGGCTGACACTGGCCTCCACGTGGAAAAGGTCTGGTAACTCAGAAATAACTTTTGGGGACTGACATGGCCTCACGTGTCAAGGTCTTAACTCAGAGATAACTTGAGGCTGACACTGGCCTCCCTGGCAAGGTCGGGTAACTCGAGATAACTCTGGGTTGACACGGGCCCTTTCCAGGGCAAGGTCTGGAACTCGGGAAAACTCTGAGGCTGACACTGCCTCCCGTGGCAAGGTCTGGTAATAGAAATAACTCTAAGATGACACTGGCCTCCACTTTGCAAGGGTTTGGGTAATTCAGAATAACTCTGAGCTGACACTCCCTCCAGTCAAGGTTTTGGTAACTCAGAGATAACTCTGAGGCTGACACTGGCCTCCGTGGAAGGTCTGGTAACTCAGGATAATCGAGGCCATTTGGCCTCACGTGGCAAGGCTGGTAACTCAGAGAAAAACTCTGAGGCGGGACACTGGCTCACGTGGCAAGGTCTGGTAACTCAGAAATAACTCTGGGGCGGGAAAACTGGCCTCACGTTTAAAGGGGTCTGGTAACTCGAGATAACTCTGAGGCTGACACTGGCCTCCCAGGTGGCAAGTCTGGTAACTCAGAAGATTAACTCTAGGCTGACACTGGCCTCACGTGAAGGTCTGTATCAAGAGTAATTCTGGGGCTGACACTGCCCTCGTGCAAGGTTGGTTAACTCAATAAACTCGGAGGCTGACACGGGCTTCCGTGGCAAGGTCTGGAACTAGAAAAAATCTGAGCTGACACTGGCCTACGTGGCAAGGTCTGTAACTCAGAGATAACTCTGAGGCTGACAGGGCCTCCACGTGCGAGGCGGGTAACTCAGAAATAACTCTGGGGCTGACACTGCCCCCCACGTTTCAAGTCTGGTAACTCAAAAAACTCGAGACGACACTGGCCTCCACGGTGGCAAGGTCTGTAACTCAGAAATACCTCTGAGGCTGACACTGGCCCCCACGTGGCAAGGTCTGGTAACTAAGAGAAACTCTGAGGCAGACACTGGCTTAAGTGGCAACTGGTAACTCAGAAAAACCCTCTGAGGTTTGACACTGGCCTCAACGTGGAAAGGGTTTGGAAACTCAGAAATACTCTGGGGCTGCACCATACCTCCACGGCAAGGTCTGGTAACTCAGAAATAACTCTGAGGCTGACACTGGCCTTTAAGTGCAGGTCTGGTAACTCAGGAATAACTCTGAGGCTGAACGGGCCCTTTCCACGTGGCAAGGTTCTAACTCAGAATACCTGATGACATGAAAACACGCGTCTGAAACTCAAATACTCGAGGCTGACATGGCCTCCACGTGGCAAGGTCGGGTAACTCAGTAATAACCTGAGGCTGACACGGGCCCTTACGTGAAAGGGTTTCTGTAACTCAGAATAAATCTGAACTGACACTGGCCTCCACGGGGCAAGGAGGGTAACCAGAGATAAACTTGAGGCTGACACTGGCCTCCACTGGCAAGGTCTGGTAATCAGGATAACTCAGGGCTGCACTGGCCTCACGTGGCAAGGTCTTAACTCAGAAATAACTCTGAGGATGACACTGGCCTCCCGTGGCAAGGTCTGATAACTCAGAAAATAACTCTGAGGCTGACACTGGGTCTCGACGTGGCAGGTCTGGTAACTCAGAAATTACTCTGAGCAGACACGGGCCCTTTCCAAGTCCCAAGGTCTGGTTAACTCAGAAATAACTCAGGGACTGACCTGGCCTCCACGAGCAAGGTCTGGTAACTCAGATTAATCTGAGTTGCACTGGCCTCCAAAGTGCAAGGTCTGGTAACTCAGAGATAATCGGGAGCTGACACTAGCCTCCACGTGCAAGTCTGGTAACTAAAGATAACTCTAGATGACACTGGCCTCCGTGGCAAGGTCTGTAACCCCAGAATAACTCTGAGACTGACATGCCTCCACGTGGAAAGGGTCTGGTAACTCAGATTAACTCTGGTGACACTGGCCTCCCGTGGCAAGGTCTTAACTCAGAAATAACTCGAGCCTGACACTGGCCTCAACGGGGCAAGGCTGGAACTCAGAATAACTCTGAGGCTGACACTGGCCTCCACGTGGCAAGGCCCGGGTAACTCAGAATAACTCTGGGGTGCACGCCTCCATGGAAAGGTCGGGAAAGCTCAGAGAAAAACTCTGAGGCTGCACCCTACACGTGGCAAGGTCTGGTAACTCGAAAACCTGAGGATGACATGGCCTCCCGTGGCAAGGTCTGGTAACTCAGAGTGCTCTGAGGCTGACCACTTACCTCCAGGGGCAAGGTTTGGTAACTCAAAAAACTCTGAGACTGACACGGGCCTCCGTGCCAAGTCTGGTACTCAGAAATAACTGGACTGCACTGGCCTCAGGAGGCAAGGTCTGGTAACTCAGAGTTTAACTCTGATGCCGGGCCTTTCCTCCCGTGAAGGTCTGGTAACTCAGAGATAAATCTGAGCTGAACTGGCCCACGTGGCAAGGTCTGGTAACTCAGAGAAAAAACTTTTAGGCTGACCATGGCCTCCACGGGGCAAGGTCTGGTAACTCTGAGATAACTCTGGGGTGACACTGGCCTCCACTGGCAAGGTCTGGTAACTCAAGATAACTTTTAGGTGACACTGGCCTCCAAGTGGCAAGAGTCTGGTAACTCAGAAAAAAATCTGAGCTGGACACTGGCCTCAACGTGCAAGCTGGAAAACTCAGAATAACTCTGGGGCTGACATGGCCTCCACGTGGCAAGGTCGGGTAACTCAGAAAGGCTAACTTCCCGGGGAGCTGGACATCTGCTCCCCTCCACTGGCAAGTCTGGTACTCAGAGATAACTCTGAGGCTGACACTGGCCTCAACGTGGCAAGGTATGGTAATTTGACTAAAACTCTGAGGCTGACACTGGCTCCACGTGCAAGGTCTGGTAACTCAAAATTACTCTGGGGCTGACACTGCCCAACGTCAGTCTGGAAAATCAAATAACTCTGGGGCTGACACTGGCCTTCCGTGCAAGGTTGGTACCGAGATAACTCTGAGGCAGACAACTGGCCTCTACGTGGCAAGGTCTGGTAACTCAGAGATAACTCTGAGGCGACACTGCCTCCAAGTGGCAATCTGGTAACTCAGGGATAACTCTGAGGCTGACACTGGCCTCAACGTGGCAAGGTTTGGTAACTCAGATAACTCTGGGCTGCACTGGCCTCCACGTGGCAAGGTCTGGTAACTCAGAAATAACTCTGAGACTGACACTCCCTTCCACGTTCAAATCTGATAACTCAGAAAAACCTCTGAGCCTGACACTGGCCCCCACATGGAAAGGTCTGGTAACTCAGAGATAACTCTGAGGAGCACTGGCCTCCACATGGCAGTTTGTAACTCAGAGATAACTCTGAAGCAACACTGGCCTCCAAGTGGCAAGTTTGGTAACTCAGATAACTCCGAGCTGACACTCCCCCAACGTGGCAAGGTCGGTAACTCAGAATAACTCTGAGACTGACACGGGCCACGGAAATGTCTGGTAATTCAGATATCCCCTCTGAGGCTGAACACTGGCCTCTAACGTGGAAGGTCTGGTAACTCAGAGATAACTCTGAGGCTGACACTTCCCCCAGTGGCAAGGTCTGGTAACTCAGAAATTACTCTGAGATGACCTGGCCCACGTGCCAAGGTCTGGTAACTCAAAATAACCTGAGCTGACATTGCCTCCCCACTGGCAAGGTAAGTAATCAGAAGAATAAACTTGACCAGACACTGGCCTCAACGGGGCAAGGTCTGGTAACTCAGAGAAAAATCTGGGCTACTTTTGCCCCCAGTGGCAAAGTTCTGGTAACTCAGAGATAACTCTGAGGCTGACACTGGCCTCTTGGCAAGGTTGGTAACTCAGAGATAACTCTGGGGCCCGACCTGGCTCCACTGGCAAAGGTCTGGAAAACTCGGGAAAACCCTCTGGGGTGCACTGGCCTCCACGTGGCAAGGTCTGATTTAACTCAAAAATAACTCTAAGACTGACCACTGGCGCCACGTGGCAAGGCCTGGTAACCAGAGATAACTCTGAGGCAGACACTGGCCTCCAATGGCAATTCTGGTAAACTCGGAGATAACTCTGAGGTGACACTGGCCTCAAGTGGCAAGGTTGGTAACTCAGAATAACTCTGAGCGAACTGGCCTCCAGTGGAAAGGTCTGGTAACTCAGATAACTCTGAGACGACACTGCCAACACGTAGCATGTCTGTACTAGATATACCTGAGCTGACACTTGCTACGGGAAGCCTTAACTCAGAATAACTCTGAGGCTGACACTGGCCTCTAAGTGGCAAGGTCTGGTAACCGAGATAATCTGAGGCTGACATTGCCCCCACGTGCAAGGTAGGAACTCGAAAATCTGGATAACTGGCCTAATCGTGAAAAGGTCTGTAACTGACAAATAACTCTGAGCTGACCTGCCCACGAGCAAGGTCTGGAACTCAGAATAACCCTTAGGCTGACACGGGCCCTCCACGTGGCAAGGTCTGGTTAACTCAGAGTTTAACTCTGATGCGACACGGGCCTCACGTGCAAGGTCTGGTAACTCAGGGTAATCTGAGGCTGACGTTTCCCCCACGGGGCCAAGGTCTGGTAACTCAGAAATAACTCTGGGCCCTGACGGGCCCATCGTGCCAAGTCGGGTAACTCAGAAATAACTCGACACTGACACGGGCCCCTTCATGGAAAGGTCTGGAAACTCAGAGATAACTCCTAAACGACACTGGCCTCCACGTGGAAGGTCTGGTAACTCGAGATAAATCTAGGCTGACATTTCCCTCCAGGGGAAAATTTAATTTGGTAACCTCAGGATATAACAACTTTGGCTGACACTGGCCTCAACGTGGCAAGTCTGGTAACTCAGAGATAACTTGAGGCTTGACATGCCTCAACGTGGAAGGTCTGGTAACTCAGAGAATAACTCTGAGCTGACACTGGCCTCCAGTGGCAAGGTCTGGTAACTCAGAAATAATCTGAGGATGCATGGCCTCAGTGCATGTATGGTAACTCAGAAAAAACTCGAGGCTGCCCACTGCCCCCACGTGGAAGGTCTGGTAACTCGAAATAACTCTGAGACGGGCACTGGCCTCACGTAAAGGGGTCTGGTAACCAGAGATAACTCTGAGGCTGACACTGCCCCACGTGGCAAGGCCCTTTGGTAACTCGAGATAACTCTGAGGATGACCTGGCCTCCACGTGGCAAGGTCTGGTAACTCAAGTAACTCGAGCTGACATTTCCTCCCGTGGCAAGGTCTGGTAACTAGAAATAACCTGGTGACAACTGGCCTCACGTGGCAAGGTTGGAAACTCAGAATAAACTCTGGACGGGCTCCTGGCCCCTCCGTGAAAAGGGGCTGGTAACTCAGAGATAACTCTGAGGCTGACCTTGCCTCCGTGGAAGGTCGGTAACTCAGAGAAAAATCTGAGTGACCTGGCCTCCACGGGCAAGGTCTGGTAACTCAGAGAATAACCTTAGCGACATTGGACTCAAGTGGCAAGTCTGGTAACTCAGAGATAACTCTGAGACGACATGGCCTCACGTGCAAGGTTGTAACTCAGAGATAACTTTGGCTGACTTTCCCTCCTCTTGGCAAGTCTGGAAACTCAGAGATAACTCTGAGGTGACACGGGCCCTTTCTTCATGGCAAGGTCTGGAACTCGGATAAACTGAGGCGGGCCACTGGCCTCAAGTGGCAAGGTCTGGTAATCAAAAATTTAACTCTAGCTGACACGGGCCTCCACGTGGCAAGGTCTGTAATTCAGAATAACTCTGAGCTGACACGGGCCTCCACTTTCAAGGTCTTGTAACTCAAAAGATAACTTGAGGTGACACTGGCCTCCACGTGGCAAGGTTGGTAACTCAGATAACTCTGAGCGACATTGGCCTCACGTGGCAAGGCTGTAACTCGGAATAACTCTGAGGCTGCACTGGCCTCAACGTGCAAGGTTGGTAACTCAGAATAACTCTGAGGCTGACACTGGCCTCCACGTGCAAGTCTGTAATCAGAAAAACCTGAGCTGACCTCCCACACGTCCCTGTTTTGGTAACTCAGAGTAAACTCGAGGCTGACACTGGCCTCCACGGGGCCAAGGTTGGTAACTCAGATAACTCTGGGGCTACACGGGCCCTACACTGGAAGGTCTGGTAACTAAGATAACTCTGAGGCTGACACTGGCCCCCACGTGGCAAGGTTGGTAACTCAGATAATTAAACCCCCTTGAGTGACTGACCTTGGCTCACGTAATGCAAGGTCTGGAAAACTCAGAGATAACTCTGAGGCTGCCCTTGCCTCCTCGGGGAAAGGTCTGAAACTCAGAAAATAACTCTGGGGCTGACACTGGCCTCCACTGGAAAGGTCTGGTAACTCAAGGATAACTTAGGCTGACATTGGCCTCCATGGAAAGGGTCTGGTAACTCAAGATAACTCTGAGCTGACATGGCCTTCATGGCAAGGTCTGGTATCTCAGAGAAATTTCTGAGGCTGACACTGGCCTCCAATGGCAAGGTCTGGAACTCAGAAAAACTCTGGGGCTGACACTGGCCTCATGGCAAGGTCTGTAATCCAATAACTCTGAGGCGACACTGGCCTCCACGTGCAAGGTCTGGTAATCAGAAAAACTCTAGCTGACACTGGCCTCCACGTGCAAGGTCGGGTAATCAGAATAACTCTGAGCTGACACTGCCCAGTTCAGGTCCTTGTAACTCAGGATACTCTGAGGCTGCACTGGCCTCCACGGGCAAGGCCCCTGTAACCAGAAACTCTAGCGACATGGCCTCCACGTGCAAGGCCTGTAACTCAAAATAACTCTAGCTCACTGCCTCCCTCAGGTTGTACTCAGACATACCTGAGGCTGACACTGGCCTCCACGTCAACCCTCGTAACTCAGAATAACCTACCTGACCACGGCCAAAGGGCCTGGTAACTCAGAGTAAACTCGAGGCTGACACTGCCTCAACGTGGGGGGTTTGGGTAACTCAGAAAAACTCTGGGGCTACACTGGCCTCACTGAAATCTGTAACTCAAATAACACTGAGCTGACATGGCCCCACGTGCCGGTCTGGTAACTCAGAGTAACTCGGGGCTGACAGGGGCCTCCTTTGGGAAAGGGTTTGGGTAACTCAGAATAACTCTGGGGCTTACATTGGCCTCCATGGAAGTCTGGTATCTAAAGATAATTTCTGAGGCGGGCCACTGGCCTCCCCCTGGCAAGGTCTGGTAACTCAGAGATAACTCTGAGCTACATGGCCTCCTTTTGGCAGGTCTGTAACTCAGAGATAACTCTGAGGCGAAAAGGGCCCTCCTCTGAAAAGGGTCTGGTACTCAGGGATAATTCTGGGCTGCACTGGCCTCCCCCTGCAAGGTCTGGTAACTCAGAAATAACTCTAGCTGACACTGGCCTAAAGGGGGCAGGTCTGGTAACTCAGAGATAACTCTGATTGGACACTGGCCCCCCCGTGGAAAGGTCGGGTAATCATATTAATTCTGGGCTGACACTGGCCTAACTGGCCAAGGTCTGGTAACTAAGAAAATAACTCTGGACTGCCCACGGGCCCTTTCACGGGCAAGGTCTGGTAATTCAGAGATAACTCTGAGGTGACACTGGCCTTTTCGTGAAGTCTGGTAACTCAGAAAAAATCTGGGCTGACACGGGCCTAATGGCCAAGGTCTGGTAACTAAGAAATAACTTAGCTGACACTGGCCTCCATATGAGGCAAGGTCGGGAACTCAGAGATACCTAGGCTGACACGGGCCTTTCTGGCCAAGTCTGTAACTCATGGGTAATCTGAGGCTGACCGGGCCCTCCCGAGCAAGGTCTGGTAACTAGAAAAAACCTTGGCTGACACTGGCCCCCATTGGCAAGGTCTGAACTCAGAGATAACTCTAAGGCTGACACTGGCCTCCCTGGAAAGGTCGGGAAACTCATTAACCTCTGGGGCTGCCCTTTGGCCCCGAGGAAAAGTCTGGTAACTCAGAAATAACTTGGGGCTGACACTGGCCTCCGGTGGCAATTCGGGTAACCAGAGATAACTCTGAGCTGACACGGGCCCTTTCCACGTGGCAAGGTCGGGTAACTCTTTAAATACCTTAAAAGGACCATTTGGCCGCCGTGGCAAGGCTGGTAACTAGAATACTTAAACTGGAAAATGCCTCACGGGGGCAATTCTGTAACCAGAAAACTCTGAGGGTGACATGGCCTCCCTGGCAAGGTCTGGTAACTCAGATATCTTAGGGCCCCTGGCCTCAACGGGGGAAATCCTGAAAACTAGAAATAACTCTAAACGGGAAAATGCCTCCACGTTCAAGGTCTTGTAACTAAGAATAACTCGAGGTGAACATGGCCTCCCATGGCAAGGTCTGGTAACTCAGAGATAACTCTGAGGCGGGCACTGGCCAAAAACGTGGAAGGTCTGGTACTCAGAAATATCTGAGGTGACACTGGCCCCCACTTTTCAAAGGTATTGGGTACTAAGAAAACCCCGAGGCTGACACTGGTCCTCCACGTGGCAAGGACTGGGTAACTCTAAAAACCTCTGAGCTGACACTGCCCACTGCTTGTCTGGTAACTCAAAATGAACTCGAGGTTACACGGGCCTCACGTGGCAAGGTTGGTAACTCGAATAACTCTGAGGCGACACTGGCCCTCCTTCGTGCAAGGCTGTAACTCAATATAACTCTGGGGCGACACTGCCACAGTGGCTTTCTGGTAACTCAGAGATAACTCGAGGTTACACTGCCCCCCAACGTGGAAGGTTGGTAACTCGGAATAACTCTGAGGCGGCACTGGCCTCCACTGGCAAGGTCTGGTAACTCAGTAATAACTCTGACTGACACTGGCCCCCAAAGTGGCAAGGTCTGGAAACTCGGGGAAATTAACTGTAGAGCTACAATTTGGGCGTCCCATGGAAAGGTCTGAAACTCAGAAATAACTCTGAGAGACACTGGCCTCCACTGGCAAGGTCCTGGCAACTCAGAATAACTCTAAAGCGACACTGGCCCCCAATGGCAATTTCTGTAACCCAGAGATAACTCTGGGGCGACACGGGCTCCACTGGCAAGGTCTGGAAACTCAGAAATAATTCTGAGACGACACTGCCAAGTGGAAATTCGGTAACCCAGAATAACCTGAGGCTGAAAAGGCCTCCGTGGAAAGGTCTGGAAACTCAGAAAAACTAAAGACTGACACTGCCCGAGTGGAAAGGTCTGGTAATCAGATTAAAACTCTGAGCTGACCTGGCCTCCGTGGAAAGGGTTGGTAACTAAAGAATACTCTGAACTGACACTGGCCCCCAGTGGCAAGGTCTGGAACTCAGAAATTAGCCTAAACACTGGCCTCAACGGGGCCAAGGTCTGGTAACTCGAAATAACTCTGAGGCTGACACTGGCCTCCAGAGGCAAGGTCTGGAACTCAGAATAACTCTAAACGGGCCCTGGCCTCAACTGGAAAGGGTCTGGTAACTCAGAATAACTCGGGAGCTGACACTGGCCTCCTTGGGGAAAGGGTTTGGGAAACTCGGGGATAACTCTGAGGGGGCACTGGGCCCCCATGGCAAGGTCTGGTAACTCGAATAACTCTGAGCTGACACAGGCTCCACGTGCAAGGTCTGTAACTCGAGAAAAACTTGGGGCGACACTGGCCTCCAAGGGTTTCTGGTAACCCCGAGATAACTCTGAGGCTGACACGGCCTAAACGTGGCAAGGTTTGGTAACTCAGAAAAATCTGAGGCGACACTGGCCTTTCCAATGGCAATTTCGGGTTTAACTCAAAAAAACTCTGAGGCTACACTGGCCCCACGTGGCATGGTCTGGTAACTCAGATATAACTCTGAGGCTGACACTTCCTTTCGACGTGGCAAGGTCTGGTAACTCAGAAATTAGCTCTGAGACTGGCACTGGCCTCCACGTGCCAAGGTCTGGTAACTCAGAAATAACTCTCAGACTGACACTGGCCTCCACGTGGCAAGGTCTGGTAACTCAGAGATAATTCTGAGGCTGACAGTGGCCTCCACGTGGTAAGGTCTGGTAACTCAGAGAAAACTCTGAGGCAGACAGGGCCCTCCAATGGCAATTTCTGGTAACTCAGAGATAACTCTGAGGCTGACACTGGCCTCAACGTGGCAAGGTATGGTAACTCAGACACAACTCTGAGGCTGACACTGGCCTCCACGTGGCAAGGTCTGGTAACTCATAAACAACTCTGAGACTGGCACTGGCCTCCACGTGCCAAGGTCTGGTAACTCAGAAATAACTCTGAGACTGACACTGGCCTCCACGTGGCAAGGTCTGGTAACTCAGAGAAAACTCTGAGGCAGACACTGGCCTCCAGGTGGCAATTTCTGGTAACTCAGAGATAACTCTGAGGCTGACACTGGCCTCAACGTGGCAAGGTATTGTAACTCAGACATAACTCTGAGGCTGACACTGGCCTCCACGTGGCAAGGTCTGGTAACTCATAAACAACTCTGAGACTGACACTGGCCGCCACGTGGCATGGTCTGGTAACTCAGATATAACTCTGAGGCTGACACTTCCATCGACGTGGCAAGGTCTGGTAACTCAGAAATTAGCTCTGAGACTGGCACTGGCCTCCACGTGCCAAGGTCTGGTAACTCAGAAATAACTCTCAGACTGACACTGGCCTCCACGTGGCAAGGTTTGGTAACTCAGAGATAATTCTGAGGCTGACAGTGGCCTCCACGTGGTAATGTCTGGTAACTCAGAGAAAACTCTGAGGCAGACACTGGCCTCCAAGTGGCAATTTCTGGTAACTCAGAGATAACTGTGAGGCTGACACTGGCCTCAACGTGGCAAGGTATGGTAACTCAGACATAACTCTGAGGCTGACACTGGCCTCCACGTGGCAAGGTCTGGTAACTCATAAACAACTCTGAGACTGGCACTGGCCTCCACGTGCCAAGGTCTGGTAACTCAGAAATAACTCTCAGACTGACACTGGCCTCCACGTGGCAAGGTCTGGTAACTCAGAGATAATTCTGAGGCTGACAGTGGCCTCCACGTGGCAAGGTCTGGTAACTCAGAAATAACTATGGGACTGACACTGGCCTCATCGTGGCAAGGTATGGTAACTCAGAAATAACTCTGAGACTGACACTGGCCTCCACGATGCAAGGTCTGGTAACTCAGAAATAACTCTGGGACTGACTCTGGCCTCATCGTGCCAATTTCTGGTAACTCAGAAATAACTCTGACACTGACACCGGCCTCAATGTGGCAAGGTCTGGTAACTCAGAGATAACTCTGAATCTGACTGTGGCCTCCACGTGGTAAGGTCTGGTAACTCTGAGATAAATCTGAGGCTGACATTTGCCTCCATTTGGCAAAGTCTAGAAACTCAGAGATATCTCTTATGCTGACACTGGCCTCCAAGTGGCAAGGTCTGGAAACTCAGAAATAACTCTGAGACTGACACTGGCCTCCACGTGGCAAGGTCTGGTAACTCGCAAATAATCTGCCCACTGACACTGGCCTCAATGGGGAAAGGGGTCTGGTAACTCATAGAAAAACTCCGAGGCTGACATTTGGCCTCCTCTTGACAATTTTCCGGGGAAAGCAGAGATAACATTTGAGGTTGACCCCTGGCCCCCCCCATGGAAAGGGTCTTTTAAATCGGGGATAACTCTGGGGCTGGAAACTGGCCGCACTTGGAAAGGTCTGAAAAGTAAGAAAAAAATCGAGTCTGACATTTCCCTCCATTTTTCTTTTTTTTGGGTTTAACTAAAGATAACTCTGAGGCTGACACTGGCCTCCGGGTGGAAAGGGTTTTGTAACTCGAAAATAACTCGGGAGGTTTAACTGGAATCCACGTGGAAGGGTCGGGTTCTAAAGAAATTAAACCCCTGAGGTTTGAAAATTGGCCGGAATTTTGGAAAGGGAAAAGGGTAACTCAGACAAAACTCTGGGGCCCTGACACTGGCCTCCACTGGAAAGGTCTCGAAACTCCAGAAATAACTCTGCAATTTACACTGCCACCCCCCGTGCATTGGTCTTAATTTCAGAATAACCAGGGCGACACTGGCCTCGCCCGGCCAAGGCCCTGGTAACTCATAAAAACCCCCTAACTGCCCACTGGACTCCCACGTGGCAAGGCCCCCCGGGAAACTCAGGTTTAACTTTTGGGGGCTAAACAGTGGCCTCCACGGGCAAGGTCTGGAAACTCAGAAATATCTCTGGGACGACACTGGCCTAAACTTTGGAAAAGGTCTGGTAACTCCAAAATAACTATGACACTGACATTTGGCCTCCACGAGGCAAGGTCTTGTAACTCAGAAAATAACTCTGCTGCTGGAAACTGGCCTCCCCCGTGCCAAGGCTGGAAAATTCAAGATAAATCTGAGACGAAAAACTAGCCTCCACGGGGGCAAGGGCCGTAACCCCATAGATAACTTTTTGGCTACACTGGCCCCCCACGGGCAAGGTCGGGTTTAAACTCGGGACAAACTCTGAGATTTGACACGGCCCTCCACGGGGAAAAGGGGTCTGGTAACCCCCAGAAAAAACCCTCGGGGATCGCCGGGGCCTCAATGTGGAAGGTCTAAAAACCAAAAATAACTTTTGAGAACCACTTTGGCCTCTAAGGCAAGGTTTTGGTAACTCAAGATAACTCTGACTGGCCCCCTTTTCCCTCTTCGTGGTAAGGTCTGGTAACTCAGAGAAAAACCCTGAGGCTGACACGGGGCCTCCACGGGGCAAGGCCCTCGTAACTCAGAGATAACTCTTAGGCTGACACGGCCCCCCCCAAAAGGGGGGGGGCCCAACGTCCTTGGAAACTCAGGAAAATTTTCTGAGACGACACGGGCCCCCACTGTCAATGTCCTGGAAACCCTCTGAGATAACCTGAGGCTTACACGGGCCTCCTCTGGCAAGGTCGGGTAACCCAGTGTTTTTAAAACTCTGAGGCTGGCACTGGCCTAAAACGGGGCGAGATCCGGTAACTCAGAAATAACTCTGAGACTGACACTGGCCTCCACGTTTCAAGGTCTTGTAACTCAGAAATAACTCCGAGGCTGACACTGGCCTCCACGTGACAAGGTCTGGTAACTCAGAGATAATTCTGAGGCTGACACTGGCCTCCACGTGGCAAAGTCTTGTAACTCAGAAATAACTCTGAGACTGACACTGGCCTCCACGTGGCAAGGTGTGGTAACTCTGAGATAACTCTGAGGCAGACACTGGCCTCTACGTGGCAAGGTCTTGTAACTCAGAGATAACTCTGCGGCTGGCACTGGCCTCCACGTGCCAAGGACTGGTAAATCAGAGATAAATCTGAGACTGACACTAGCCTCCACGTGGCAATGTCTCGTAACTCATAGATAACTCTTAGGCTGACACTGGCCTCCACGTGGCAAGGTTTGGTAACTCAGACATAACTCTGAGACTGACACTGGCCTCCACGTGAAAAGGTCTGGTAACTCAGAAATAACTCTGGGAGTGGCACTGGCCTCAATGTGGCAAGGTCTGGTAACTCAGAGATAAATCTGAGGCAGACACTTGCCTCCAAGTTTTCGCGGCGGGCACTGGCCTCCACGTCCCAAAGGTCTGGTAACTCAAAATAAATCTGAGACTGACACTACCCTCCAGGGGAAACGTCTGGAACTCATAGATAACTCTTAGGCTGACACTGGCCTCTACGTGGCAAGGTCTGGTAACTCAGAGATAACTCTGTGACTGACGCTGGCCTCCCCGAGGCAATGTCTGGTAACTCGCAAATAACTCTGACTGACACTGGCCTCAATGTGGCAAGGTCTGGAAACTCAGAGATAACCTGAATCTGACACGGGCCTCCTTTTGGGAAAGGGGTCTGGTAACTCTGAGAAAAATCTGAGGCTGACATTTGCCTCCATGTGGAAATTCTGTAACTCAGAGAAAAACTCTTACTTACCGGCCTCCAAGTGGCAAGGACTGGTAACTCAGAAATAACTCAAGACGCACTGCCTCCACGTCCCAAAGGGCTGGAAACGAGAAATAACTCTGGACGACACTGGGCCATCGGGCAAGGTCTGGTAACTAAGAAATAACTCTGAGACTCACACGGCCCTACGAGGCACGTCTGGCAACTCAGAATAACTCTTGGTTGACCTTGCATCTTCTTGGTAAGGTCTGGTAACTCAGAGAAAATCTGGGGCTGTCACTGGCCCCCACGGGGAAAGGGGTTGGAAACCAAGATAATCATGGCGACACTGCCCCCACTTCCAAGGTCGGTAACTCTAGATAACTCTTAGATAACTCTGAGGCAGCCTTTGGGGCCCCGGGTGGAAGGTCGGGTAACTAAGAGAAAACTCTGAGTGACTCTGGCCTCCCGGGGCAAGGCTGGTAACTCGAGATAACTCTAGCTGACACTGCCCCCACGTTAAAAAGGCTGGAACTCTGAGTAACTCTGAAAACTCTGGGGAAACCATTGGCCTCCAGGTGGAAAGGTCGGGGAAACTCAAAAATAATCGTGAAACTCACGCCCTCCACGTGCAAGGTCTTGTAATAGGATAACTCTGAAGATAACACTGGCCTCTACGGGCAAGGTCGGGAAACTTTAAAAATAACTCTGAACTGACCGGGCCTTGACGGGGGAAAGTCTGGTACCTCAGAGTAACTCAATCCGACACGGGCCTCCGCGTGGCAATGCCCGGGTAACTCAGAAATAACTCTTGGGCTGATACTGGCCCCACGTGGCAAGGTCGGGTAACCAGAATAACTCAAACTACTGGCCTCCACTGCCCAAGGTCTGAAACTCAGAGCAACGTGAGGCTGACACGCTCCTTTTGGCAAGGTGGGGAAAAACTCAGAGATAAACATGAGTTGACACTGGCCCAACGTAAAAGTCGGTAACTCAGAAAAACTCTGAGAGGCACTGGCCCCACGGGAAAAGGTCTGAAACCCAAGAAAAACTTGAGGCTGACCGGGCCTCCAGTGGCGGGCTTAATAGAATAAACTGGGGCTGACACGGCCTAAACGGGGAAAGGTGGTAACAAAAAACTCAGGCTGACATGGCCTCACGTGCAAGGATTAACTCTAATAACTCTGAGGCTGCATGCCTCCAGGCAAGGTTGTAATTTAGAAAAAAATCGAGCGACACGGGCCTTTAAACGGGAAAGGGTTTGGTAACTCAAGAAAACTTTTTGGGCGACTGGCCTAGTAGAACTGGTAACTCGGATAACTTGAGGCTGACAGGGCCTCCCTGGCAAGGTCTGGAACTCGGGATAACTTTTGGGCGGGCACTCCTCCACGGGGCAAGGTCTGGAACTCAGAAAAAACTTGAGCTGACACGGGCCCTTTCCCGTGGCAAGGGTCGTCCCAAGAAAAAAACCGGGCCGCACGGCCCCAGGGAAAGGTCTGGAAACTCAGGATAACTCTGAGCAGACCTGCTTAAGTGCAATTTCTGGAAATCAGAAAAATCTGGGCTGACACTGGCCTAACGGGCAAGGATGGAAACTCAGAATACTTGGGGCTGCATTTTCTCCAGGCAAGGTCGGGTAACTCGAAATAATCTGGGGCTGACATGGCCTTCGGGCAAGGTCGGGTTTACTAAAAATAACTCTAGGCTAAACACTGGCCTCAAGTGGAAAGGGTTGGTAACTCGAAAACTTGAACAACCTGGCCTCCAACCCGGGGGCTGGAAACTAGAAAAAACCCTTTGGGACTGACCTGGCCTACGGAAATTTTGAAACTCAAATAACCGACTGCACGCCCCCAAGGGGCAAGGGTCGGGTAACTCAAGAAAAATCTAGCCGACACTGGCCCCGGGCAAGCGGAAATCAAGTAACTTTTTTGGGTTACATGGCTCCCGGGGAAAGGGTCTTAACTCGGGTAACTCTAAAGCGCCGGGCCCCCGGGAAAGGTCTGTAATCAAAATAACTCGGTGCCCTGCCTCACTAAAGTCTTTAATCAAAATAACTCAAACTGACACTGGCCTCAAGTGGAAAGGTGGGGTAACTCAGAGATAACCCCTGAGGCGACACTGTCCCTTGAAAAGGGTTGGTAATAAGAAAACCGAGGTTGACACTGGCCTATTGAAAGGTTATTAACTCGGGGATAACTCTGAGGCTGGCCGGGCCCTCACGGGGCAAGGTTGTAATAAGAAATAATCTGATTGACATTTTCCCCTTTTTTTAAAGGTCGGGGTAACCAAAAATAACTCGGGGACACTGGCCTCCAGGTGGCAAGGTCTGGTAACTCAGAGATAACTCTGAGGCTGACACTGGAATCCACGTGGCAAGGTCTGGTAACTAAGAGATAACTCTGAGGCTGACACTGGCCTGAATGTGGCAAGGTATGGTAACTCAGACATAACTCTGAGGCTGACACTGGCCTCCACGTGGCAAGGTCTCGTAACTCAGAAATAACTCTGCGATTTACACTGCCAACACGTGCATTGTCTTGTAACTCAGAGATAACTCTGAGGCTGACACTGGCCTCGACGTGCCAAGGTCTGGTAACTCATAAATAACTCTGAGACTGACACTGGACTCCACGTGGCAAGGTCTGGTAACTCAGAGATAACTCTGAGGCTGACAGTGGCCTCCACGTGGCAAGGTCTGGTAACTCAGAAATATTCTGGGACTGACACTGGCCTCATCGTGGCAAGGTCTGGTAACTCAGAAATAACTATGACACTGACACTGGCCTCCACGAGGCAAGGTCTTGTAACTCAGAGATAACTCTGCGGCTGGCACTGGCCTCCACGTGCCAAGGTCTGGTAAATCAGAGATAAATCTGAGACTGACACTAGCCTCCACGTGGCAACGTCTCGTAACTCATAGATAACTCTTAGGCTGACACTGGCCTCCACGTGGCAAGGTCTGGTAACTCAGACATAACTCTGAGACTGACACTGGCCTCCACGTGAAAAGGTCTGGTAACTCAGAAATAACTCTGGGAGTGGCACTGGCCTCAATGTGGCAAGGTCTGGTAACTCAGAGATAACTCTGAATCTGACACTGGCCTCCATGTTGTAAGGTCTGGTAACTCTGAGACAAATTTGAGGCTGACATTTGCCTCCATGTGGCAAAGTCTGGTAACTCAGAGATAACTCTTATGCTGACACTGGCCTCCAAGTGGCAAATTCTGGTAACTCAGAAATAACTCTGAGACTGACACTGGCCTCCACGTGGCAAGGTCTGGTAACTCAGAGATAACTCTGAGGCTGACACTGGCCTCCACGTGGCAAGGTCTGGTAACTCAGAGATAACTCTGAGGCAGACACTGGCCTCCAAGTGGCAATTTCTGGTAACTCGGAGATAACTCTGAGGTTGACACTGGCCTCAACGTGGCAAGGTATGGTAACTCAGACATAACTCTGAGGCTGACGCTGTCCTCCTCGTGGCAAGGTCTGGTAACTCAGAAATAACTCTGAGACTGACACTGCCAACACGTAGCATGGTCTGGTAACTCAGATAAAACACTAAGGCTGACACTTGCATCGACGTGGCAAGGTCTCTTAACTCAGAAATAACTCTGAGACTGACACTGGCCTCCACGTGCCAAGGTCTGGTAACACTGAGATAATTCTGAGGCTGACAGTTGCCTCCACGTGGCAAGGTATGGAAACTCAGAAATAACTCTGGGACTGACACTGGCCTCATCGTGGCAAGGTCTGGTAACTGACAAATAACTCTGAGACTGACACTGGCCTCCACGAGGCAAGGTCTGGTAACTCAGAGATAACTCTGAGGCTGGCACTAGCCTCCACGTGCTAAGGTCTGGTAACTCAGAGATAAATGTGACACTGACACTAGCCTCCACGTGGCAACGTCTGGTAACTCATAGATAACCCTTAGGCTGACACTGGCCTCCACGTGGCAAGGTCTGGTAACTCAGAGATAACTCTGGGGCTGACACTGGCCTCCACGTGACAAGGTCTGGTAACTCAGGCGTAACTCTGAAGCTGACGCTTACCTCCACGTGCCAAGGTCTGGTAACTCAGAAATAACTCTGGGACTGACGCTGACCTCATCGTGCCAATGTCTGGTAACTCAGAAATAACTCTGACACTGACACTGGCCTCAATGTGGCAAGGTCTGGTAACTCAGAGATAACTCTGAATCTGACACTGGCCTCCACGTGGTAAGGTCTGGTAACTCTGAGATAAATCTCAGGCTGACATTTGCCTCCATGTGGCAAAGTCTGGAAACTCAGAGATAACTCTTATGCTGACACTGGCCTCCATATGGCAAGGTCTGGAATCTCAGAAATAACTCTGAGACTGACACTGGCCTCCACGTGGCAAGGTCTGGTAACTCAGAGATAACTCTGAGGCTGATACTGGCCTCCACGTGGTTAGGTCTGGTAACTCAGAGATAACTCTGAGGCTGACACTGGCCTCCAAGTGGCAAGGTCTAGTAACTCAGAAATAACTCTGAGGATGACACTGGCCTCAACTTGGCAAGGTATGGTAACACAGACATAACTCTGAGGCTGACAATGGTCTCCACGTGGCAAGGTCTGGTAACTCGGAAATAACTCTGAGACTGGCACTGGCCTCCACGTCACTAGGTCTGGTAACTCAGAGATAACTCTGAGGCTGACACTGCGCTACACGTGGCAAGGTCTGGGAACTCTGAGATAACTCTGAGGATGACTCTGGCCTCCACGTGGCAAGGTCTGGTAACTCAGAGGTAACTCTGAGGCTGACACTTACCTCCCCGTGGCAAGGTCTGGTAACTAAGAAATAACTCTGAGACTAACACTGGCCTCCACGTGCCAAGGTCTGGTAACTCAGAAATAACTCTGAGACTGACACTGGCCTCATCGTGGCAAGGTCTGGTAACTCAGAAATAACTCTGGGACTGACTCTCGGCTCATCGTGGCAAGGTCTGGTAACTAAGAAATAAATCTGAGACTCACACAGGCCTCTACGAGGCAAGGTCTGGTAACTCAGAGATAACTCTGAGGCTGACCTTGCCTCTTCGTGGTAAGGTCAGGTAACTCAGAGATAAATCTGAGGCTGACACTGGCCTCCACGAGGCAAGGTCTGGTAACTCAGAGATTACTCTTAGGCCGACACTGGCCTCCACGTGGCAAGATCTGGTAACTCAGAGATAACTCTGAGACTGACAGTGGCCTCTACGTGTCAAGGTCTGGTAACTCAGAGATAACTTTGAGGCTGACACTGGCCTCCTCTTGGCAAGGTCTGGTAACTCAGAGATAACTCTGAGGCAGACACTGGCCTCCAAAGGGGCAATTTTGGTAACTCAAGATAACTCTGAGGCTGACACGGGCCTAAACGGGGAAAGGTAGGGTAACTCAACATAACTCTGAGGCTGACACGGGCCCCTCCACGTGGAAAGGGGCTGGTAACCAAAACAACTCTGAGCTGACACGGCCCCCACTGGCATGGTCGGTAACTCAGATATAATCAAGGTGACACTTGCATCGAGGGGCAAGGTCTGGTAACTCGAAATTAGCTTGGATGGCCTGGCCTCCACGGCCAAGGTCTGGTAACTCGAAAAAACTCTCAGACTGCAGGGCCCCAGTGCAAGGTCTGGAAACTCAGAATAACTCTGGATGACAGGCCTCATCGGGGAAAGGGTAGGGTAACTCAGAAATAACTCTAGACGAACGGGCCTCCACGGGGGCAATCTGGTAACTCTGAAAAACTCTGGGACTGCTCTGGCCTCTTTGGGCCAATTTTGTAACTCAGAAATAACTTGACACGACCCCGGCCTCAATGTGGAAAGGGGTCTGGTAATCAGAGATAACTCGAATCTGACCTGGCTCCACGTGGTAAGGTCTGAAACCCTTGAGTAAATCTGGGCTGACTTTTCCCTATTGGAAAAGGTCTAAAAAATCAGAATACTTTTAGCGACACGGCCCCAAGGCAAGGTCTGAAAACTCAAATATTACTCTGAACTGACATGGCCCCCCGGGGAAAGGTTTCTGGTAACTCAGAGATAACTCTGAGGCTGAATCCCCCCCACGGGTTAGGTCGGAAACTCAGAAAACTCTGAGGCTGACACGGGCCTAAAACGTGGAAGGTTAAATTGGTTATCAACATAACTCTGAGGCTGACACTGGTCTCCCGGGGTAAGGTCTGGAAACTCAAAAAATAACTCTGAACGGGCACGGCCCCACGTGGCTGGTCGGGTAACCAGAGAAAACTCTGAATTGACACGCGCTACACGGGCAAGGTCTGGTAACTCTGAGATAACCTAGATGACCGGGCCCTCCACGGGGCGGGTTGGAAACTCAAAAAAAAACTCTGTGACTGACTCTGGCTCATCGGGGCAAGACTGTTAACTAAAAAATAATCGAGACCCCCACAGGCCCTAGGGCAAGGTTGGAAACTCAGAGATAACTTGGGGCTGCCCTTGCCTCTTCTGGTAAGGTCAGGTAACTCAGAGATACTCTTAGCCGAATGGCCTCCACGTGGAAAGGTCGGGTAACCCGAGATAACTCTGAGACTATAGTGGCCTCTACGGTCAAGGCGGGGTAACTCGGCCCTTTAAAAAAACCAAAAACTTTAAAAAAATAAGGAACGGAGGGAAAGCTGCCAAAATATAAAAAAAGAGTTGAAACAGAAATACAAATACTAGAGTTCTTTTAAAGGTTTTTAATATAATTTTCAAGAGGTTGCTAGTGAATTGCAGTAAATCAACCTTTAAAAATCATTATAAAGCGGGTTTGTATCGTGGTCAGTCAAAAAAAACGGGTTTCCCACATGGATAAATTGTCATTTTTGGGGGAAATTGTTCACGCCCCTTGTGCAGATATCCCAAAAACAGCTACGGCAGTTTTAAAAACAGAAAATTTTTTGGGTATCCCCAAATGAGGAAAATCGTGGCCAAAATAAAAGGGGTATAAAAGAGGACAACACCAAAGCTGCTTTCATAGAAAACCTGGAAGCTTTCTACAATAGATGGGAACATAAAAAGTCTGGGCTGAATGGTACTGCCCTTGATACTGGCCATGTAGTCACAAACTGTAAGGCTGGAGGTGATGTCCTGGTAGTCAGTAAATGTGGGGCTGATAGTGCTGTCCTGGGAGACAGTAATGGTGAAGCTGGAGGTGCTGTCCTGGAGACAGAAATGGTGAAGCTGGAGATACTGTCCTGGGAGACAGTAATGGTGAAGCTGGAGATACTGTCCTGGGAGACAGTAATGGTGAAGCTGGAGATTTTGTCCAGGTAGTCGGGAATTATACGCAGGAAGGAATACATATAAATGACCTCATAGGGGACAGGAGCCATAGTAGGGAAACAAGTGTAGTCAAAGATAAGATAAAACCAATATTGCAAACTAGAAATACCGCAGGAAATAGCAAACAAGAGGACTCCAATAGCAATAGTGAGGATAAATTACCAAAAACAACTGGGGGGAGCTCCATTGTTGGTGCTAGGGAGGATAGAAGTAAGACAGGGAACATGCACCAACAGAGAATACAGTCACAGAAACCCAAGGCAAGCGGAAACCAAGCCTGTGCACATACTATGCACTTGGTATCTGCTGGCATGGGAAATCTGGAAAAACAGATGGGACATGCAACTATGACCACCCTAGAAAATGCCATGCCCATATGACAACAGGAAAATGCAAACTCCCTTCCTGTAAGCTTTTTCACCCTGAAATGTGTACCTCTTCAGTACAGGAAAGACTGTGCTATAACTTAAATTGCCAGGCATACCATCTAAAGGGGACAAAAAGATACAAAACATCCAGGCCATGGGAAAACCTGGGTAGCCACAGCCACTCAAGAGGGAGAGGTTTTTAGTGCCAGGAAGAAAAAAAAAACTGGCAGGAAATGGCAGAAATCGTACACCAAATCCAGTCATTCCTGGAGTGGAACCACAGTCGATGGCCTCCACTCCAAACCAACAGATACAGATACTAATGCCGAAAAAAAATCCCCCCCCCCAGTACCAACAATACCACCAGTCCGATAACATTCTTCTTTGCAAATATACAGGGTCTAAAGCCAGCAACAAACAACAAAATACCTTTCATCCGTGGACTGCTTGCAGAGGCAAAGGCAATGTTCCCGGCTTTCACTGAGACCCACATAAAGGATCACTTGGACAACGAAATATGGATCCCAGGTTACAACCTATACAGATGTGACAGAGTGAACAGGCAAAAGGGGGGGGTTGGCCTGTACATTGCAGAGTCACTTGTTTGCACAGAACTGCTTAATGCCTCAAATGACGTAGTGGAAGTTTTAGCAGTAAAGGTCGAGAACCAAAACCTAGTCATTGTGGTAGTCTACAAGCCTCCGGATGCAACATCCCAGCAATTCCAGGAACAGCTGTTAAAAATTGACCACTGTCTGGAAAATCTACCAGCTCCTGCACCCAACATCTTGTTCCTGGGGGATTTCAACTTAAGGCACCTAAAATGGAGGAATATAGCAAATAATATTGTTGCAGAAATAACACCAGGAGGCAGCTCTGATGAAAACTCACACTCACACGAGCTTTTAAATCTCTGCACAAAATTCAATTTAAACCAGCAAATAATAGAGCCTACTAGACTGGAGAATACACTAGACCTCATCTTCACTAACAATGATGATCTGATAAGAAATGTCACCATATCAAAAACAATATACTCAGATCACAACATAATTGAGGTTCAGACATGTATGCGTGGAGCCCCAGACCGACAAAATGAGACTAGTCACGAGGAGCATTCACCAAAATTCATCTTCAATAACAAAAACATAAAGTGGGACCAAGTAAACCAAGTCCTAACCGATATAAGCTGGGAAGATATACTAAGCAACACAGACCCAAACTTATGCCTAGAACAGATTAACTCGGTGGCACTCGATGTATGCACAAGGCTTATTCCTCTAAGAAAAAGGAGGAGTAGATGTAAAATAGAAAGAGACAGGCGCTCCCTTTACAGGCGACGGAAAAGAATAACAGAGCGGCTAAAAGAGGTCAGTATATCTGAAATGCGCAGGGAGACACTGGTCAGAGAAATAGCAAGCATCGAACTTAAGCTAAAAGAATCCTTTGGGAGTCAGGAATTGCGGGAAGAACTAAAAGCCATAAATGAAATCGAAAGAAACCCAAAGTATTTCTTCTCCTATGCCAAATCAAAATCGAGAACAACGTCCAGTATTGGGCCCCTACTTAAACAAGATGGGTCCTACACAGATGACAGCAAGGAAATGAGTGAGCTACTCAAGTCCCAATATGACTCAGTTTTTAGCAAGCCGCTAACCAGACTGAGAGTCGAAGATCAAAATGAATTTTTTTATGAGAGAGCCACAAAATTTGATTAACACAAGCCTATCCGATGTTATCCTGACGCCAAATGACTTCGAACAGGCGATAAATGACATGCCCATGCACTCTGCCCCAGGGCCAGACTCATGGAACTCTGTGTTCATCAGAACTGCAAGAAGCCCCTATCACGAGCCTTTTCCATCCTATGGAGAGGGAGCATGGACACGGGGGTCGTCCCTCAGTTACTAAAAACAACAGACATAGCCCCACTCCACAAAGGGGGCAGTAAAGCAACAGCAAAGAACTACAGACCAATAGCACTAACATCCCATATCATAAAAATCTTTGAAAGGGTCCTAAGAAGCAAGATCACCACCCATCTAGAATCCCATCAGTTATACAACCCAGGGCAACATGGATTTAGAACAGGTCGCTCCTGTCTGTCTCAACTACTGGATCACTACGACAAGGTCCTAAATGCACTAGAAGACAAAAAGAATGCAGATGTAATATATACAGACTTTGCAAAAGCCTTCGACAAGTGTGACCATGGCGTAATAGCGCACAAAATGCGCGCTAAAGGAATAACAGGAAAAGTCGGTCGATGGATCTATAATTTCCTCACTAACAGAACACAGAGAGTAGTCGTCAACAGAGTAAAGTCCGAGGCAGCTACGGTGAAAAGCTCTGTTCCACAAGGCACAGTACTCGCTCCCATCTTGTTCCTCATCCTCATATCCGACATAGACAAGGATGTCAGCCACAGCACCGTGTGTTCCTTTGCAGATGACACCCGAATCTGCATGACAGTGTCTTCCATTGCAGACACTGCAAGGCTCCAGGCGGACATCAACCAAATCTTTCAGTGGGCTGCAGAAAACAATATGAAGTTCAACGATGAGAAATTTCAATTACTCAGATATGGTAAACATGAGGAAATTAAATCTTCATCAGAGTACAAAACAAATTCTGGCCACAAAATAGAGCGAAACACAACGTCAAAGAACCTGGGAGTGATTATGTCGGGGGGATCTCACCCTTCAAGGACCCTAACATTGTATCAATCGCACTCTAAAAGCACCTTTCGGGGCAGGTGAATTGCCGACCTAAAAATGTCAGGAACTTTCCGGCGCGCAAAACGGAGTAAAACACCTCAATTACTGGGAGCGCTTGAGATTTCTAAACCTTATTCCCTGGAACGCGGAGGAGAGATACATATTTTAAAAAACCCCGGAAAATCCAGAGGGGCTAGTACCGAAAATTGCCCGAAAATCATCCACTACGAAAGCAAAAGATTGGCAGACGATGCACCATCCCCCAATAAAAGCAGGGGGTGTTCCCAGCCTTAAGAAAACCATACAATAAGTTCAGGGGCCCGAAGTTCAACTCCTCCCCCCCAGCAACATAAGGGGGGGTTACCAACAGACCCCCGGCAGTCTTCCCAAACTGGCACTGGGGCAAGACCTAAATCGTTCCTGATCACAGGGCTGTGGCCGTACGTTGATTTGGTGCAGCCAGCCAACAGCCTGGTTGATCAGGCGCTGATCCCCCCGGAGGGGTGGGCACAGACCGGGCCGCGGGGGGGTTTTCCCCCGAAAACTCCCCGGTAAACTCCCGGGAACTTGAGGCTGACACGGGCCTCCCCTTTTGGGAATCTGGTTACTCAAAAAAATCTGAGGTTTAAACTGGCCTAATCATGGCAAGGTCTGGCAACTCAGCGATAACTCTGAGGCTGGCACTGGCCTCAACGTGGCAAGGTCTGGTAACTCAAAAATAACTCGGAGACACTGGCCTCCCCTTGCAAGTCTGATAAATTAGAAATAACTCTGAGCTGATACTGCCCTCCACGTTTCAAGGTCTTGTAACTCAGAGATAACTCGAGGCTGACAGGCCTCCCGTGGGAAGGCTGGTAACTCAGAGATAACTCTGAGGCGACACGGGGCCCCAACGTGGGAAGGGGTGGGAACTCAGACATACTTGAGGCTGACACTGGCCTCCAGTAGCAAAGGGCCGTAACTCAGAAAAAACTCTGAGACTGACACTGCCAACAGTGCTTGGTCTGGTAACTCAGATGTAACTCTAGACGACAGTGGCCTCCACGAGACAAAGGGTTGGGAACCCCGAGAAACTTGAGGCTGACACTGGCCTCCCCTTTGGGAAAAGGTCGGTAACTCAGAGATAACTCTGAGGCTGACACTGGCCTCCTCTGGCAAGGTTGGACTCAGGGAAACTTGAGGCGGGATGGCCCCCCCCTGGCAAGGCTGGTAACTCAAAATAACTCTGAGACTCACTGGGCCCCCACGTTTCAAGGCTGATTACCAGAAAAAAAAATTTTGAGTCGACCCCTCCTCCTCGTCCAAGGTCTGGTAACTAGAAATAACTCTCAGACTGACACTGGCCCGCCATGGCAATGTCGGTAACTCGAGATAATTCGAGCTGACACTGGGCCCCTCGTGGCCAAATTTGGTGACTCAAGAAACTTGAAACGACACTGGCCTCCTGTGGCAAGGGCTGGTAACTCAGAAAAAAACCCGAAACGACACTGGCCTCCTCGTGCCAAGGTCTGGGGAAATCAAAAACCTCAAGAATGGCCCCACGTGCAAGTCTGGGAAATCAGAATAACTCTGGGGTACACTGGCCTCCACGTGGGGAAAAGGGGGTAAATCAGATTAAATCTGGGACTGACCTGGCCAATCGTGCCAAAGGGTTTGGGAACTCAGAAATAACTCTGAGATGACCTGGCCCCCACGAGGGAAGGTCTGGTAACTCGAAAAAACTCTCAGCTGCACTGGCCCACACTGCAAGTTGGTAACTCAGAGAAATTGAGGCCACTGGTCCTCGTGGCAAGTTCTGGGGACCAGAGATAACTTAAAAATGACATGGCCCCACTGGCAAGGTCTGGTAACTCAGAAATAACTCTAACTGGGCACGGCCTCCTCGTGCCAAGGTCTGGTAACTCAGAAATAAATCTCAGACTTAAAAGGCCCCACGTGGCAAGGGCTGGTAACTAGAGATAACTCTGAGCTGACATGGCCTCCACGTGGGAAAGGGCTGGTAACTCAGATTACTCTGGGACTGACACGGCCAATCGTGCCCCAAAGGGCTGGGAACCAGAAATACTCTGAGACGACACTGGCCTCCCCGAGGCAATGTCTTGTAAATCAGAGATAACTTGAGGCTGACACTGGGCCCCCACGTGCCAAAGGGCTGGGAACTCAGAATAAAATAGGCTGACACTGCCCTCCACGAGGCAAGGTCCGGTAATGAGAGATAGCCTTAGGCTTCCTGGGCCCCATGTGGCAAGGTCGGTAATCAGAGATCTCTGAGACTGACACTGGCCTCCCTTGGCAAAAGGTCTGTAACTCAGGGTAAATCTGAAGCTCACGCCCGGCCCCCCACGAGGCAAAGTCCGTAACTCAAAAAACTCTGGGGCGACACTGGGCCCCATCGGGCAATGGTTTTTGCATCGCTATTGGGGGCGTGCGGGTGTCAACGCAGTGGCTCCCGTTTTAGTGGCTTTTGCGCTGTGAGTGACTTGGCTCTGTGAAGACCCGTTTTGGGGCCCCTCAAATTGAAGCAAGTGCCCTCCACGACCTTTACCAAAACCTTAAGGAAGAATTTAGGTTGGGGAATATGGAAATTCGGCGACTGACCAAAGGAAAAAAAAAAGATCGGAGTAGTCCTCCTGTTTGAGCCTAGGGCAAGAAGGGAAATGGGCAGTGGGGGCAGCAGGGAAAGAAGTTACATCAAAAGACGAATGGAAAGGTAGAAACATGAAGAAAAAGAGACTGCCGTGGAAACTTTTTGTGGAAAATCCAATACTTTCCCAGTGCAAACCCCGACAATGGGGAAGTCGACTACGGGGAATGTCAGGGACAAAGAATTGGGGAAGGTACGAATATTGTTGTTGTTGGGGATAGCCAAGTTAGGTATATGGTTTAGGGCTTTTCTGCTTGAAGGACGGGAGTAGGGGGGCAGAGATTTTTGTTTTCCCTGGGGGGGGATTGGGGATATTTTTTGCCGTCTGGTTGACATAAAGAGAGGAAATTTGGGAGAAACCCCTTTTATCTGTCTCAGTGTTTGGAGGAAAACGATTTTGGGGCAACAGAGGAGTGGGCCCTAAATTAGCGGGGATAGGTCAGAAAAAATAGAAATAATTAAAAAGTAAGGGGGGGGGAAAACCCCTCTCATTGTGGTATTTTGCCAAGGAGGGGAGTTGGGAAATAAAAAGGGTTTTTCCAGGGCAATTGGTTTTCAATTGCTGGGGTGGACAAATACTGTAAGGAAAAAAGCGGTAACATTTTATTGGGCAACTGGGGGGCCTCTTCTATGGTGAAAGACATGTATGCCCAGGGGTGGTTTTTACTTATCTAGGGGTGGGGTGGGAACTGGCAACTGCATTTGGGGGGAGCAGGTTTGGACATTAAAAATAGGAATAGTTTTGTGGTAGGGGTTTTTGGGAGGAAAAAAGTGAAAAATCCCGTGTGGGAATTTACGGTTTTTAGGGGGAAAATAGTAATAAAAAAGAACGAGATAGATATTGAAAAGCCCGGGACCTTGGGGGATAAGGCAGTAATTTGGTTTGTAGAAAAAAAAGGAAAAAAGCAGGGAAAGGGGAAAAAGAAAAAGGGGGTCCCTTTTAATGTTTATTTTTGCAAATTTGGGCCCTAGTGTAGGGAAAAAGATGGAAAAGGGTTTAGATTATTGCTGTTAGGTAAAATTGATGTAAATTTTTTTTAACGAGACGTGGTTTTTTTTTCAAAAAGTCGGGACATGCCTGCGGATTGTCCCTATTCCCGGGTTTTAAATTGCCCCCAAGGGAAAATAGAAAAATATGGGGGGGAAAGGGGGGGGGGTGGCATTGTTTTGTCCCAATCGGGTTGAACTGTTTTCATAAAAAGGGGGGTTAAAATCGGAAGGAACCCCATCAGATCTGTTTGGGTAGAATTTTCAAGGGGGCCAAAGAAAAACGATTTTATGGGAGGAAATTGTTAAGGCCCAAAGGGACGATAAAGTAGTAATTCTCGGAGACTTTAAAATTTAGTCATGTTGATTTGGGAATTTTTTTGAATGGGGAATTTTGAATCATACGACTTCTTAGAAGTTTTTTTCAGGATTTTTTTTTGAAGCAGTTTGTGACAGAAAACCTACAAGGGGGAAAAAACCTTCTTTTACTTAGTTATGGCAAAAAATGAAACCCCTTTTTAAAAAATTTAGAAATTTTTGAGGAACGGGGGCTTTTTGACCACAAAACAAATTTCATTTTGCATTGAAGGAAGTTACGTAGTTTGCGATAACTCAGTTTAAAAGTCCCAGGGTTTTTTGCTTAAACAGTTACGATGGGCTTAGGAAGAAAACTTATCATCTGTTTTACTGGGTAACGAAGAGAGGGTATCAATAACATTTTTCTGAACACTATACATGCTGCTAAAAGAGCGTTAACCCCCCAATAAAGAAATAATCAAATAGAAAGCCCAAAATGGATGAATAATAGGCTCAAATACTACTAGGGCATAAAAAAAGGGAAATTTATAGGCATCAAAAGAGGTGGGGGGGGGTCATCTATGAATCATATTTTAAATTTAAGGGGGACTTTAAAAAAAGGGATAAGAAAAGCAAAAAGGACTAGAAATTAAAGTTGCTAGGTTCTAAAAAAAAACCCAAAAAGTTTTTTCCAGTCTATAGAACAAAATTTAAGAAAAAATTTGGTCCCCTTTAAAAATAACTAGGCCCCTTAGACAAAAAAAAGAAAGGCTTGATTTTAAAAATTATTTTCCCCCTCATTTTTTTTAAAAACAGGAAACACTAACAATATTCCAGTAATTAAATTTTTTACGTGGGCTAGAAAAGATAAATTTTGTAACATCACAGTCACTAGTGAGATGGTTTTGGAAGCAGATAGACAGACTGAAGCAAAATAATCCCCCGGGGCCTGATGGGTTTTTTTTAAGGGTTCTTAAAGGAATGCAAAATGGAACTCTGTAACCATTAACTAAATTTTTAATTTACTCTTCAAACATTAGTGTCTGATATGGGGAAGAGGGCTAATGTAACTCCTATTTTTTAAAACAGGGGACAAGTCGTTACCTCCAAATTACCGGCCCATAACCTACCTAAATTGTAGTAAAAATTACTAATAAATTATAGCTGAGATTATAAAACCATCTCGATAAGCATAGCTTGTTTAAATATACTCGCATGGATTCACAAGGGGCCCGGGTCTTGTCTAACAATTTATTAACTTTTTTCCCGTAAAGCTTTTGAGGCTGTTGCCCACAATAAAGAATTTGATATTATTTACTTAATCTTAGAGGCTTTTGAAGATTTTCTGAAACCATAACGTTAAAGAAAGGGGCAGCTCAGGGGCTTGGGGAAAAGTCCTCTCGGGGATCGAGTCTGGCCACTGACAGGAAGCAAGAGTGCCCCAAAAAGGGGGGAAAATCCAGGGGGACTGTAACAAGGGGGTTCCACAGGGATCATCTTGGGCCCCGTTGTTGTTTAAAATATATATCAATGATTTTTGATGAGGGAATTACATGGATATAGCAAATTCGCCGAGACACAAAGAAGTAGGATAATTGGTTCAAACGTAGATGTCATGGAATTCACGGGGTTTAATTAAATAAAACACCCAAAAAACTAGCAATGTTGCACAAAAAAGTAAATTTTTCACAGGTTTTAAAATTAAAAATAACACCCAAAAAAACTACAATTTTTGCAAACAAAGGTAAAATTATTTTGTGTGATGTTATATGAATTGTTTCCTCTGACCAAACCCCATAAGAATGATTATTGACTTTCCCCAGGTTGCAAACTTGATTACCAAAAAAATTTATAATTCCCCCCATTTACGGGCCCCCCATTTACGAAAAAAATTGGGGGATAGCTGGGGGCTTGAGCCGGGTCTAAAGGCAAAGAAAAAGTTACACCCACTCAGGCATAAACAGGCCACCCAGGCTCCCCCCAAAAAAAAAAAAACAGAAAGCGCTAAACCATATGTGTTATTAAAGGGGGTTGGTTAACAAGGGTTGGGAAAAAATCCAATTAGGAAAATTACTATTTAATCACCAAACAAAAAAACCTTAATTCTACACCCCAAATAAAGGGTACACACAGCGGGCGGGATTCACCACCATTACACGGGCCCCGTCAGCGTCGGGCCGTCATGACACCCAAAACCTCATTTCTTACTTCTCACTCATTCCACAGCACCCTGACCATGTCAGAGCTGGGTTTAAAATCAGGAACCATATAAAGCCTAGGCTTGAATTGGAAAAACAAAAGAGTGTATTTTGCAAACTTAACTTAAAAAACACAACATCTCCGAAGCCCTTTTACCGCCTTTCTAACGTCACGTGACCTCCTCCCCCCACGCTTTCCGCTTACCCAAACATCCTTTGGAAAATAAACACTAACTCCTTTTTTATAATTAAAGTTGATACTTTACAGTACCCCAAAAACACATTAAATTATAAATTATTCCTTTCAACTACAAATTTAAATTTTTATGGACACCTTTCCCCACTAATAAATTTCATAGATTTATGCAGAACCCTCAAAAAACAGACTTTTCCTCGTGGAGGGCCCGCTCAGCTTCAATTACCCCTGAGCTACCCGACCTTGCCAAAAGGAGGGGCCCGTGTCAACTCAGATTTATCTCTGGTTACCAGACCTTGTCACTGGAGGGCCCGTGTCATCTCAGATTATCTCTGAATACAAGACCTTGCCACGTGGAGGGCCCGGCACCTAAGAGCTTCTCGAGTTACCAGACCTTGCCACGTGGAGGCCAGTGTTAGCCTCAATTTACTCTGAGTTACCAACCTTGGCACGTGGAGGGCCGTGTCTGAATCTGAGTTATCCAAGTTACCAGACCTTGCAACGGTAGCGCAGGCAGCCTCAGAGTTACTCTATTAACCGCCTTGCCAGGTGGTGGCCAGTGTCAGTCTCAGAGTTTTTTTCTGAGTTACCAACCTTGCCACGTGGAGGCCATGTCATCTCAGAGTTATGTCTGAGTTACCATACCCTTTCCACTGGGGGGTCAATGTCACCTCAATTTACTCTGAGTTACCAACCTTGGCCGGGACGCCAGTGTCGAATTTTACGCAGGAAGGGATTGTAACACAGACAAACTCTGAGGCTGGGACTGGGCCCCAACGTGGGAAAGGGATTGTAACACAGACATAACTCTGAACTGACACGCCTCACGTGGCAAGGTCGGTAACTCTGAGATAACTCTCGGGGAGACCTGGCCAAACTGCCAAGGGCTGGTAACTCAGAGATAAATCTGTGGCTACACTGGGCCCCACGGGCAAGGTCTCTAACTCAGAGATAGCCTTGGCTGACACTGGCCCCACGAGGGAAGGGCTGGGGAACTCAGAGATAACTCTGAGACGACACGGCCTCCACGAGACAAGGGCGGACCTCAGAGAAAACTCGAGTCTACAACCGGCCTCCTCTTTGGCGAGGGCGGTAGCTCAGGGGTAACTCTGAAGCTGAACATTGGGGGTCCCCGAGGGAAAGTCGGTAACTCAAAATAACTCTGGACTGAAACTGGTCTCATCGTTTCAATGCCCCGGTAACTCATAGATAACTCTGAATCTACACTGGGCCCCCACTGGGAAGGTCTGTTAACCTCCCCCCCCAAAAAAAGGGGTTTTTCCCAAAAAAAAAAGGCCCGGGAAAAAACCAAAACCCGGCCCCCCGGGGGTTTGGGGGTTTAAAAAAAAATTTTGGGTTTACCCCCCCCGGGGAAACCCCGGCCCCTTTTTCCCCAAACCCCCGGGGTTGAAACCCAAAAAAACCCCTTTGGGGGGGGGGGTTTTTCCCAAAATTTTTTTCCCCGGGCCCTTGGGCCAAATTTTTCCCTAAGAAAAAATTCTGAAAACCCCGGGGGGGGGGTTTTTAAAAAAAAAAAAAAACCCCCCCCCCCCCCTTTAATTTTTAAAAAACCCAATTTTTCCCCAAATCCAAGGTCCGGAAAATTGGGGGGTTTTAAAACCCCCCTTTGGGGGGGAAAAAAAAAGGGGGGGGGCCCCCCGGGGGAAAGGGGCCCCCCTTAAATTAATTTTCCCCAGGGGGGGTTTTTAAAACCCAAAAAACCTCCCAAAAATTTTTTAAAAAAACCCCCCCCGGGGGGGGGAAAAAAAACCCAAAAATTTTAAAAAAATTTTCCCCCCCAAAAAAGGGTTCCCCCCCCCCCGGGGGGGTTTGGCCCCCCGGGTCCCGGTTCCCGAGCAAACCTGGCCCCAAAAAAAAAAAAGGGAAAATTTTTTGGGGGGGCCCCCCCCCCCCAAACACGGGCCGCCAGTGGCAAGGTCTTTTAAAACCTCTAAAGAAAAAAATCCGGGGCTGACATTTTGCCTCCACGTGGCAAATTTTGGTTAACTCAGAAAATAAACTTTATCCCTGCACTGGCCTCCATGAGGAAAGGTTTGGTAACCCCGGAAAAACTCGGGAAACGGGAAAATGGTCTCCACTTGCCCAAGGTCCTGGTAACTCAGAAAAACTCATAGACTTACACTGGCCCTTACGGGGCAAGGTCTGTAATTTCAGATAAAAACTCTGAGACTAAACACTGGCCTCCCAAGTGGAAAGGGGTTTTGGGTAACTCAAGATAAATTTAAATGCTGACACTGGCCTCCAAGCGGCAAGGCCCTGAAAAACCAGAAATAACCCCTGAGACTGACACGGGTTCTCCACATGAAAAAGGTTTGGGAAACCCTCAGAAATAACTCTGGGGGCTGACTCGGGCCCTTTACCGTGGCAAAGCTGGTAACTAAGAAATAACTCGAGACTGACACTGGTCCCCACGTGAAAAAGGTTTCGGTAACTCAAGATAACTCTAAACCCGACACTTGGCCTCCCCCCTTGGCAAGATCTGGTAACCCCAGAGAAAACCCTGAAGCTGACATTTGGCCCTTTTTCCCAAGGGAAATTTCTGGTAACTCAGAAAACTCTAGGCTGACACTGGCCTCAACGGGCGGGGTTTTGGTAACTCTGAAAATAACTCTGAGGTAAAAACTCTGGCCACTACGTGGCAAGGTCTGTTAACTCAGAGGTAACCCTGAGCTGACCCTGGCCTCCCACGTGGCAAGGTCTGGAAAACTCAAAATAACTCAGAGACTGTTTCTGGCCTCCACGGGCAAGGTCTGGAAAACCTAAAGGAAAACTCTCGGGCGCCCACGGCCCACCATGTGGTAAGGTCTTTTAAACCCCCAGAAAAACCAGAGGCTGCCACTGGCCCCCCAAGTAGCAAGGCCCGGGTTTAATTCAGAAAAAAACTCTGATGCTGGCACTGGCCCGACGGGCAAGGTAGGGTAACTAAAACATAACTCGAGACTGACACCCCGTTTACACGAGGCAAGGACTGGAAAACTCTGAGATAACTCTAGGCAGACACGGGCCGGGCCACGTCCCAAAGGGGTCTGTTTAACTCAGAGATAAAAATTTTTGAGGCTGACACTGGCCCCCCCCACGTGGCAAGGTCGGGTTTAACTCAGAGATAGCTCTAGGCTGACACTGGGCCCCCAAACGGGAAAAGGTTTTGGAAAACTCAGAGATAACCCCGAGATTGAAAAGGGCCCCACTGAAAAATTTTCGGGAAACTCAAAATTTTTAAAACTCGGGATTAACCCCGGGCCCCTCCTTTTGGGGCAAGGTCGGGTACTCGGGGGTAACTCTGAAGTTTAAACGCGGGCCTCCAGGGAGGAAAAAGGGGGGTAACCCCCAAAAATAACTCGGGGACTGACACTGGCCCTCATCGTGGAAAAGTCTGGAAACTCAGAAATAACTTTTGACCCCTGACACTCCCCCTCAATGTTCCAAGGTCGGGAAAACTCAAGAAAAAACTCTGAATCTGACACGGGCCGCCACGTGGCAAGGCTTTTAAACCCTCTAAAGATAAATCTGGGGCTAAACATTTTGCCCCACGTGGCCAAGTCTGGAAACTCAGAGATAACTTTTTATGCTGACACGGGCCCCTCCAAAAAGGAAAAAGGTCTGGAAAACTCAAAAATTAACTCTGAAACTGACACGGGCCTCATCGTGGGCAAAGTCGGGTAACTAAAAATAACTCTGGACTCACACTGGCCTCTGCGAGCCAAGGTCGGGTAACACAGGATAACTCAGAGACTGACACTGGCCTCCACGTGGCAAGGTCGGTAACTCAGAGATAACTCTAAAAATGACACGGCCTCCACGTGGCAAGGTCTGGTAACTCAGAGTTTAACCCTCTGAGGCTGCCCACGGGGCATCCCCCTTGGCAAGGTCTGGTAACTCAGAGATAACTCTGAGCCTGAAAACTGGCCTCCCCCCCCCCCTATGGAAAGGTCGGGTTTAAACTCGGGGATAACTCTGAGGCTGCACTATCCTGCACGTGGCAAGGTCTGATAACTAAAAAATTAACCTAAAGTCTGACACGGGCCTCCACTTTGGAAAGGGCCCTGGTAAGTCAGAGTTTAACTCTGGGGCTGACACTGGCATCCACGTGGCAAGGTCTGGTGACTCAGAGAAAAACTGTGGGGCCCAAAATCGGGCCTCCACGTGGCGGGCTGGTAACTCAAGACAACCCTGGGGCTGAAAATGGCCTAAAAAGGGTGGCAAGGTATGGTAACCCCAGCCCTTAACCCCTGGGGCTTACACGGCCTCCACTTTCAAATCTGGTAATTTAAGAAATAACCTGGATTTACACTGCCAAAAATGGGGAAAAGGTTTTCGGGAAACTCAGATATAACCCTGAGGCTGAAAACGGCCTAAAAACTTGGCAAGGTTTGGGTAACTAAAGAATAATTCTGGGGCGACACGGGCCATACGAGGCAAGGCCCTGGAAAACTCAGAAATAACCCCGAAGGTGAAACGGGGCCTCCACTTTGGAAAATTTTCGGGGTAACTCAGAAAAAAAATCTGAGACGACACTGGCCTCACCGTGGAAAGGGTCTATAACTCAGAAAAAAAATTTTTGAGCTGCCCACGGGCCTCCACGTTTCAAGCTGGAAAACTCAGAAAATAACTCTGAGGCGACACAGGCCTCCACTTGGCAAGACCCCGGGTAACTCAACAAACTCGGGGGGGCTGACACGGCCTTTTAACGGGGAAAAGGTCGGGAAACTTAAAGAGATAACTCTGAGGCTAACCGGGCCTAAAACGTGGCAAGGTAGGGTTTAACTCGGGACATAATCTGAGGCTGACACTGGCCCCACGGGGCCCAAGGCCCTCGAAACCTCTGAAAAAAACCTGAACTGACACTGCCAACAAGTGCTTTGTTTTGGTAACCAGAAAAAAAATCTGATGCTGACACTCCCCTCCACTTTGCAAGGTTTTGGTAACTCTGGTTTAACTCTGGGGTTAGACACGGGGCCCTCTACGTGGCAAGGTCTTTTTAACCAAGGTAACTCTGCCCCCTAAACACGGGCCCCACGGGGAAAAGGGCCCGGGTTACCCCAAAAATAACCTGAAACCTATACTGGCCTCCCCCGGGGAAAGGGTTTCTTTTTAAACCAGAGATAACCCCTAAGGCTGACCTTCCTCCTTGTGGAAAACGTCTTTTTAACTCAAAGAAAACCCTCAGAGGCTGACACGGGCCTCCAAGTGGAAAGGGTTCTGGTAACTCAAAAAAACTTTGGGCGGGCACGGGCCTTTAAACGTGGCAAGATCGGGTAACTCAACATAACTCTGAGACTGACATTTGGCCGGGCAGGGAAACAAGGCCCTGGTAACTCAGAGAAACTCTGGGGTCTGACACTTGGCCCCCCTCTTGGAAAGGGTCGGGAAAAGCTCGGGGAAAAACTCTGAAGCTGACGCGGGCCCCTCCACGAGGGAAAAATCTGGTAACTCAGAAAAACCTGAGGCGGGCACTGGCCCCCAACGTGGCAAGGTTGGAAAACTCAACATAACTCTGAGTCTGACACTGGCGTCCACGTGGCAAGGCGGGAAACTCAGACAAACCTGAGACTAAACATGGCCCCCACGTCCAAGGTCTGGTAACTCAGAGATGAATCTGGGGCTACACTGGCCTCCACGGGGCAAGGTCTGGTAACTCAGGGGTTTGCTCTTAGGCTAAAACCCGGCCCTCCACGGTGGCAAGGTCGGGAAACCAGAATAATTTCTGAGACTGACACTGGACTCCACTTTACAAGGTCGGGTAATCAGAGATAGCTTTTAAGGCTAAACGGCCTCCACGTGGAAAAGGTCGGGGTAACTCAAGATAATTTGAAATGAAAAACTGGCCCTCCACGTGGCAAGGTCGGGTAACTCTTAGATAACTCTGAGTCGAAAAACCGGCCCCCTCTTGGCGGGGTCGGGTTTAGTTTCAGGGTAACTCGAAGCTGACGTTGGGCCCCACGAGGCAAAATCTGGTAACTCAGAAATAACTCTGGGACGCCCACTGGCTCATCGTTGCAATGTCTGGAAAACTCAAAAATAACTCGGGACATTTGGCCCACGGCCCCAAAATTTTTTCAAATGTCTGGTAACTCAAGAAAACTCGGGAATCTGACAGGGGGCCGCCTCGTGTCAAGGTCTTTTTAACTCTGAGATAAATTTTCAGGCTGACATTTGGGCCTCCACGGGCAAAGTCTGGTAACTCGGGAGAAAACCCTTTTATGCTGAAAATTTGGCCCTTTCCAAGGGGAAAAGGGGTTTTGGTAACTCAAAAAATCTAAACCCTTGAAAAAGGTTCGCCACGTGACAAGGGGGTGGTAACCTCAGAAATAACTCATAGACTTACACGGCCTCAAACGAGGCAAGGTCTGGTAACCCCAATATAACTTTTAGACTGAAAACAGGCCTGAAACGTGGCAAGGCCCGGGTTAAACAAGAAAAATCGGGGCCTGACACTTGCCTCCCCCCGGCAAAGGGTCCCCAAACTCAGAGATAACTCTTAAACTGAAACTGGCCCTCCAAGCGGAAAGGGAACTAAATAACTAAAAGAAATAACTCTGAGACTGACATCCCAAAACCATGGGGAAAATGGTCGGGTAACTCAGATATAACTCTGGGGCTAAACCCCATTTGCCCAAACACGTGGAAAAAGGTCTGGAAAAATCAGAAAAAATTTCTGAGACGACACGGGCCAACATGTGGAATGGTCGGTAACTCAGATATAACTCTGGGGGCTGACACGGGCCCTACACGTGGCAAGGTCGGGTAACCCCAGAAATAACTCGAAAACCTGCCCACCCCCAACATGGGGAAAAGGGTTCGGGTTTAACTAGAAAATAACCCCTGGGGCGACACTGGCCTCCACGAGGCAACCTGGCAACTCAGAAAAATAACTCTGAAGGGGGACACGGGGCCTCCACAGGGCAAGGCCCGGGTAATCAAAATAAATCTGAAACTGACAACTGGCCTCCCCCCGTGGCAAAGTCTGATAACTCGGGAAAAACCCCTGAGTCTGAAAAAAGGCCCCACTTTTTAAAGGTCCTGGTAACTCAAGAAAACTCGACTGACCCCGGCCTTTACACCAAAGGCCCTGGAAAACTCAGAATAAACTCTGAGGCAAAAACACGGGCCTCAACTGGAAAGGGTTTATGGAAAAACCAACATTTTTTCTGAGGCTACACGGCCTTCACGTGGCAAGGTCTCGGACTCTAAAAATAACCTAAGACGACATTTGCCAAAAAGGCATTGTCTGGTAACTCAGATAAAACTCTGATGCTAAACACGGGCCCCCCCACGGGGCAAGGCCCTGGTAACTCTGAATAACCGAGGAAACACTGGCCTCTACGTGGGCAAGGTCTTTTTAACCCTAGGGGTAACTCTGAGGCTGACACAGGCCCCACGTGGAAAGGGTTTTTTGGTAATTTCAAAATAACTCATTTGAGTCTGAAAACGGCCTCCAAGTGGCAAAGCCCGGGTTAACCCCAGAAATAACTCTTGGGCCCCCTGGCACTGGCCTCAACGTGGCAAGGTAGGTAACTCAGACATAACTTGAGACTGACACGGCCCCCCACGGGCAAGGCCCGGGTTTTACTCAAACAAACTCTGGGGCCCGACCCCTGCGCAACACGGGGCAAGGTCGGTAACCCCTTGGGGTAACTCGGGGGCAGACACGGCCCCACGTGCCAAGGCCCTGGTAACTCAAGATAAATCTTTTCTGCACTGGCCCCCCCAAAGGGGGCAAGGTCTGGTAAACTCAGAGTTTAACCTTGGGGCTGAAAACGGGCCTCCACGGGGCAAGGTCTGGTAACCCCAGAGATAACACAAAAGACGGGACACGGGCCTTTCTACGTGAAAAGGGCCCGGGTAACTCAGAGATAACTCGAGATTTGAAACCGGCCTCCCTTGGCGGGGTCTGGTAGCTCATGGGAACTCTGAAGGTGACTTTTGGCCCCCACGATCAAAGCCCTGGAACCCCAAAAATAACTCGGGGAACTGACACGGGTCTCATCGTTGAAATTTCCCTGGAAACCCTCAGAAATAACTCTGACACTGACACGGCCTAAAATGTTTCAAGGTCGGGTAACTCAGAGATAACAACGGGAAACTGACACTGGGCCGCCAAGGGGGGCAAGGTCAGTTAACTCGGGAAAATTAAACTAGGCAGATATTTGCCCCCCACTTGGAAAAAAGTGGGGTAACTCAGAGATAACTCTTATGCTGACAGGGGGCCCCTCCAAAGGAGAGGTTTGGTAACCAAAATAACTCTGGGGACTGACAATGGCCCTCCACGTGAAAAGGTCTGGAAAAACTCGAAATAATTAAATAGATTTAAACACTGGCCTCTACGGGGCAAGGTTTTGGTAACTCAGTTTAAAACTTTTGAACTGACCCTGGCCTCCAGGGTGCAAGGCCCTGGTAACTCAAGATAACCCCTGAGACTGATATTGGCCTCAAACTTGTAAAGGGTTTTGGGTAACTCAAAAATAACCTGAGGCGGGATACGGGCCCTTTACTTGGAAAGGGTTTTGAAAACTCAGAGATAACTCTGGGGTTTGACACTGGCCTCCCAGGCAAAGCCCTGGAAAACTCAGCGAAAACCCTCTGAGGCTGGCACTGGCCTCAACGGGCAAGGTTTTGGTAACCCCAAAAATTTAAACTCTGAGACTGACACTGGCCTCCATTCTTATGTTTTATTTTTCTTATGTTCTTATGTCTGGAAACCCCAGAAATAAAACTGCACTTATCACTGCCTCAATGTTTAAAAGGTTTGGAAACTAAAAGATAACACTAATGCGGGACCCCGGGGCCCCTCCATGGGGGAAATCGGTAACTCAAAAAAACTCTGGGGCTGACACGGGCCTCCAAGGGGGAAAGGTCGGAAACCCCGAAATAACCTCTGAGGCTGGCAAGGGCCCTCAACGTGGCAAGGTATGGTCCCCCAAACATAATTCCCCCTAGACTGACACCCCCCCTCCACGGGGCCCAAGGCCCGGGTTTAACTCAGAGATAACCCCTGAGACTGACACTGCGCTACACGTGGAAAGGGTCTGGAAAACTTTTGAGAAAACCCCTGAGGTAAAAACACTGGGCCTATACGTGGCAAGGTCTGTTAACTCAGGGTAACCTGAGGCTGAAATTTGGCCTCCACGGGCAAGGTCGGGTAACTCAGACATAACTCTGGGGTTTAAAACACTGGCCCCCCACGGGGCCAAGGTCGGGTAACTCAGAAAAAACTCTGAGACTGACACTGCCAAATGTGGAATGGTCGGGTTAACCCCCAGATAAAAACTCTGAGGCTGACAGTGCCCTACACTGGCAAAGTCGGGGGAAAGCCCGAAGTAACTCGGAGACTGACACTGCCAACATTGGAATGGTCTGGAAAACCCCAGAGAAAACCTGGGGCTGACACGGGCCTCAATTTGGGCGGGGCTTGGAAACTCAAAGTTTAACTCTGAGGGTTTCACACTGGCCTCCACGAGGCAAGGTTTTAACAACCAATATAACCTGAAGGTGACACGGCCCCCACAGGGAAAGGGTTCTTAACTCAGAAAAAAAACGAAAACTGACACGGCCCCACGGGGGTAAGGTCTGATAACTCAAAAAGAAACACAGAGTCTGACACAGGCCTCCACTTTCAAGGTCGGGGTAACTCAGAGAAAAACTCTGAGCCTGCCCCTGCCTCCACTTGGAAAATCGGTAACTCAGAGATAACTCTGGGGCCCTGACCTTGCCTTTAAAAACGGAAGGGGTCTGGTTATTTCAAAGATAACTCTGAGGCTGACACTGGCCTCAACTTTGGAAAGGTATGGAAAATTAAGACAAAACTCTGAGGCTGACAGGGGGCCTCCCCGGGCCAAGGTCCCCGTAACTCTGAAATAACCCCTGGACTGACACGGCCAAAAAAGGAAATTGCCCTGGTAACCCCAGATATAACTCTGATGCTGACACGGGCCCTCCACTGGCAACCTCTGGTAACTCTGAGAAAACTCTGAGGTAGACACTGGCCTCTACGGGGCAAGGCGGAAAACTCAAAAAAAAAACTCCTGAGACTGATACTGCCTCCACGGGGAAAGGGTCGGTAACTCAAAAGATAACTCTAAGGCTGACACTGGCCTCCTTGTGGTAAGGTCTTTTTAACTCAGAGTTTACTCAGAGGCTGACACGGGCCCCTCCAAGTGCCAAGGTCCTGGTAACTCAAAATTAACTTTTAAAGGCTCGCATTTGGCCTCAACGTGGAAATTTTAATGGTAACTCAACATAACTCTGAACTGACACTGCGCTAAAAACCGGAAAGGGTTCGGGTACTCTGAGAAAACCCTTCCTGGGGAAAGACCCGGGCCCTTCCAAACGTGCCAAGGTCTGGTAACTCAAAGATAAATTTTTTGGCTGACCACCTCCAGGGGGAAAGGGGTTCTGCTAACTCAGAGATAGCTCTTAGCTGACACGGGGCCTCCACGAGGCAAGGCCCGGGAACTCAAAGATAACTCTGAAAATGACACTGGCCTCCACGTGACAAGGTCGGTACCTCAAGAAAAACTCGGAGTCAAAAACCGGCCTCCTCTTGGTGAGGTTTTTGGTAGCTCAGGGGTAACTCTAAAGCTGACTTTGGGCCTCCACGAGGCAAATTTCGGGGTAACCAGAAATAACTCGGGGACTGACACTGGCCCTCATCGTTTAAATGTCTGGTAACTCGAGATAAACTCTGAATCTGCATTTGGCCGCCACGTGGCAAGGTCAAATTAAACCTGAGATAAATTGAGGCGCCCATTTGTTTCCCACGGGGCCCAAAGCCCTGGTAACTCAAGATAACTCTTATGTTTGACACTTCCTCCAAGGGGAAAAGGTTTGGAAAAAACAGAAAAAACCCTCATGGGGCCTTACACGGAAATTTCTACAGGCAAGGTCTGGTAACTCCAGATATAACCTGGGGGGACTGACACGGGCCCCCCACTGGCAAGGCCCTGGTAACTCAAAATAACTCATAGCCCTTAAAACTGGAATCACGAGGCAAGGCCCTGGAAAACCTCAGATAAAAAACTCTGAGACCGACCTGGCCTGCACGTGGAAAGGGTCTGGTAACTCGGAAAAATCTAGGCTGACTCTTGCCTCCCCCTTTGGAAAAGGCCCGGGAAAACTCAGAATAACCCCTTATCCCACCCCACGGGCCCTTTCCCAAGGGGGCAAAGGACTGATAACTCAGAAATAACTCGAACTGACACTGGTCTCCCCCCTAAAAAGGGTTCGGGTAACCTCAGAAAAAAACTCGAAAACTGAAAAGGGCCTCATCGGGGGCAAAGCCCTTGGTAACTAAGAAAATCTCTGAGACAAACACTGGTCCCACTGACGGGTTTCTGATAACTCAGAGATAACCTGAGGCTGAAAACGGGCCCTCCACTTGGCAAGATCTGGTAACTCAAGAAAATCCGAGGCTGACATTTGGCCTCAACCCGTGGCGAGGTAGGAAAACTCAGACATAACTCTGAGGCGACACTGGCCTCCACGTTGCAAGGTCGGGGTAACCCCGAAAAACTCTGAGACTGAAAACTCCCCAAAAGGGGAAGGTCGGTAATTTCAATAAAAACTCTGGGGCCTAAAAGGGCCCCCAGCACGTGGCAAAGCCCGGGAAAGTCAGAATTAACCCCTTAGACTGACACTCCCCCAAAAATGTGGAATGGTCGGGGAAACCCTCGGGAAAAAAACCTCTGGGGCTACACGGCCCTAAACTTGGAAAGGCTTGGTAACCAAAGAAAATTTCTAGGCTGACACGGGGCCTCCACGAGGCAAGGTCTGGAAAACTAAAGATAAAACTCTGAAGGTAAATCCCTGGCCTCCACTTTGGAAAGGGTTCCCGGGTAACTCAAAAATAAAATCTGAGACTGACACGGGCCCCCCTCCAGGGGGCAAGGTCCGATAACTCAAAAAAAACACTGAGTCTGAAAACCGGGCCTCCACGTTTAAAAGGCCCTGGTAACTCAGAGATAACTCTGAATCTAAACACTGGCCGCCACGTGGAAAGGTCTATTAACTCTGAGATAAATCGGGAGGCTGACACTTCCCCTCCACGTGGAAAAAGTCTTTTAACTCAGAAAAACCCTTTTATGCGACCTGGCCCCCAAAAGGGGAAAAGGGTTTTGGAAACCCTCGAAATAACTCTGAGACTGACAAGGGTCTCCACGTGAAAAGTCTGGTAACTCAAAAATTTAACTCAAAGACTTAAAACTGGCCCTACAAACCCAAGGGGTTCGGAAACCCCAATTTTTAACTCTGAGACTGACACTGGCCTCCACGGGGAAAGGGTTTCGGGAAACCAAGAAAAAATTCTGGGGCGGGACTCTTGCCTCCACCTTTCAAGGCCCGGTAACCAGAAAAAACCGAGACTACAACTGCAAAAGGGGGAATGGTCTGGTAACTCAGATAAAAACTCTGGGGCTGACAGTGCCCTAAACTTTTCAAAGTCTGGAAAGTCAAAGAAACCCTCTGAGACAACCCCTCCCAAACCCATTGGAAGGGCCCCGGGAAAACCAGAAAAACTCTGGGGGCGACACGGCCTAAATTTGGGGCCAAGGCTTGGTAACTAAAAGGGAAAACCCTCTGAGGCGGGCACGGGCCCCACGAGGAAAGGTCTGGCAACTCAGATATAACTCTAAAGGTGCCCTTTGGCCCCCCAAAGGCAAGGTCGGGAAAACCCTCAGAAATAAATCTGAAAACTGCCCACTGGCCTCCACGGGGAAAAGGCCCTGATAACCCCAGAAAAAAACACTGATTTTTACACAGGCCTCCACGTTTAAAGGGTCTTCCCTAACTAGAGATAATTTCAAAAGGGGTTTGACACTGGCCTCAACTTGGCAAGATCTTTTAACTCAGAGTTTAACTCTGGGGCTGACACGGGGCCTTTTCCCAACGCAAGGTCGGGTTAACCCTAAGAGAAAACTCTGAGGCTGAAACGGGCCCCTCAACTTGGAAAGGGTTTTTGGTAACCAGCATAACTCTGGGGGCTGACACCCTTTGGGCCTGGCAAGTCTCGTAACTCTGAAATAACCCCGAACTGACACTCCCCAACAATTTCCCATTGCCCCTGGTAACTCAGATATAACCCCGGATGCTGACCCGCCCCCCCACGTGGCAAGGCCCGGAAAACCTGAGTAACTCTGAGGAACCCACTGGCCTTTTTACGTGGCAAGGTCTTTAACTCAGGGGGTAACTCTGAGGCCGACCTGGCCTCCAGGGTAGAAAGGCCCTGGTAACTCGGGAAATAACTCTGGACTGATACCCCCCTCCACGTGGCAAGCCCGGAAACTCAGACAAAACTCTGGGCTGACACTGGCCTCCCCGTGGAAAAGGCGGAAACCCTCAGAAATAACCTGAGACAAACACTCCCAAACCCATGTGGAATGGCCCGGGTAACCCAGATATAAATCTGAGGCTGACAGTGCCCTACACGTGGCAAAGTCTGGTAAGCAAAGAAAACCTGAGACTGAAAACTCCCAAAAATTTTGGGGAAATTTGGTCTGGTAACTCAGAGAAAACTCTGGGGAAATGACATTTGGGCCCCAATTTGGGCAAGGCTTGGTAACTCAAAGATAACTCTGGGGCCCGACACTGGCCCCCAAAACGAGGCAATTTTCTGGCAACTCAGTATAACTCTGAAAGGCCCCCCTTTTTGGCCTCCACATGGCAAGGTTTTGGAAACCCTCAAAAAATAAATCTGAGACTGACACTGGCCTCCCCGTGGCAAAGTTTTATAACTCAAAAGAACTCTGAGCCCTGACACAGGCCTCCACGTTTAAAGGGTCTGGAAACTCAAGAAAACTCTGAGGCTAAACACGGGCCCTTTTAAAAACGGCAAGGTCTGGAAAATTTCAAGATAACTATGAGGCGGGACACTGGCCTCAACTGGAAAGGGAAAGGTAAAAAAAAACATATTTTTTGAGGCTGACACGGCCTTTAAAAACGGGGCAAGGTCCCCGTGACCCCTGAAATAACTCGAGACTGACATTTGCCAAAATTTCTTTGTCGGGTTTAACCCCAATTTTATAACTCTAAAGCTGCACTAAGGCCCCCCCATTTGGAAAGGTTTTGGGTAACTCTGAGATAACTCTGAGGTAGACATTTGGCCCCCAAAGGGAAAGGGGTCTGGAAACCCCAGAAAAAACTCTGAGTCGAAACTGGGCCTCCAAGTGGCAAAGTCTGGTAACTCAGAAATAATTTTAGGCTGGCAGGGCCCCCAACGTGGCAAGGTATGGAAAACTCAGACAAACTGTGAGACTAAACACGGGCCCCTCCACGGGAAAGGCTGGTTACTCAGAACAAACTCTGAGGCTGACCCCCTGCGCTACACGGGGCCCAAGGTCTGGTAACTCTGAAATAACTCGGGGGCAGAACGGGCCTCCACGTCCCAAAGGGTCGGAAACTCAGAGAAAAAATCTTGGCTGACACTGGCCCCCAAAGGGAAAGGGGCCCTGGTAACTCAAGATAACCTTGGGCCCTAAACACTGGCCTCCACGGGGAAAAAGGTCTGGTAACTCAGAATAACATTTGGAGACTGACACGGGCCCTACGTGACAAGGTCTGGTAATTTCAAAGAAAAACTCGAGACTGACACCGGCCCCCTCGGGCGAGGTCGGTAGCTCAGGGGTAACTCTGAAGGTGACGTTGGCCTCCACAAATGCAAAGTCGGGGTAACCGAAATAACTTTTGGGACTGAAAACTGGTCTCATCGTTGCAAGGGCCGGGGTAATCAGAAAAAAAACCTGACACGGAAAACGGGGCCTCAAGATTCAAGGCCCGGTAACTCAGAAAATAACACAAACTGACATTTGGCCCCGCCAAGTGGCAAGGTCATTTAAACCTCTGAAAATAAATCTGAGGCAGATACTTGCCTCCACGTGGCAAAGGGGGTAACCCCAGAGAAAATTTTTATCCCTGAAAACGGGCCTCCAAGAGGAAAAGGTTTTGGTAACTCTGAAATAATTTCTGAGACTAAACAATGGTCTCCACGTGAAAAGGGCTGGTAACTCAGAAATAATTCATAGCCCTTACACGGGCCTCTCCGGAAAGGGCTGGAAACTCAGATAAAACCCTTTTGAGACTGAAAAACTGGCCTCCACGTGGCAATTTCTGGTAACTCAGAGATAACTCGAACGATAGTGGCCTCACGTGTCAAGGCCCGGAAAACCCAGAGAAAACTCTAAAGGCTGATATTTGGCCTCCCTTGGAAAAGGTCGGGATACTCAGAGTTTAACTCTGAGGTTGACCCCAGGGGCCCCCCTTAGGGCAATTTTCTGGAAACCCCAACGAAACTCTGGGGCGGGCCCAACTGGCCTCAACGTGGCAAGGTCTGGTAACTCAGAAATAACTCTGAGACTGCCCACTGGCCTCCATTTTTAAAGTTCTTATTTTTTCTTATTTTTCCTTATGTCTGGTAACCAGAAATATTTCTGACACTTATCATTTGGCCCCTCAATGTTTCAATTTTTTGGTAACTCAGAGAAAAACTAATGCGACACGGGCCTCCATGGGGTTTAAAAACTGGAAAACTCAGAAAAACCTGAGGCTGACACTGGCCTCCAAGTGGAAAGGTATGGTAACCCCAGAAAAAAACTCGAGGCTGGCAATGGCCCAACGTGGCAAGGTATGGTAACTCAGCCCAAAAACTCGGGAAAATTTTGGGAAAACAGGCCTCCACGTGGCGGGTCGGGGTAACTCAGAGATAACTCTGAGACTGCCCCAAACTGGCTAAAACGGGGCCCAAAGGTCTGGAAAACTCTGAGATAACTCTGAGGTAGCCCACGGGCCTAACGGGCAAGTCGGGTTAAACTAAAGGTAACTCTGAGGCGGGAAACTGGCCTCCACGTGGCAAGGTTTTGGTAACTCAGACAAAAACCTCTGAGGTTTTAAAACGGGCCCCAAACGGGCCAAGGCCCGGGAAAAAATTTTTTCAGAAAAACTCTGAAAAATTTGAAAACCTGCCAACTTTGGGGAAAGGGCCCTGGAAAACTCAGATAAAACTCTGGGGCTGACAGTGCCCTCCACGTGGCAAAGTCGGAAAGGGGGTCAGAAGAAAACTCTGAGCCCTGACACTGCCAACATGGGGGGAAATGGTCGGGTAACCCCAGAGAAAACTCGGGAGGCAAAACACGGGCCTAAACTTGGCAAGGCTTGGTAACTCAAAGATAACTCTGAGGCTGACACTGGCCTCCACGAGGCAAGGTCTGGCAACTCAGATATAACTCTGAAGGTGACACTGGCCTCCACATGGCAAGGTCTGGTAACTCAGAAATAAATCTGAGACTGACACTGGCCTCCACGTGGCAAGGTCTGATAACTCAGAAAGAACACTGAGTCTGACACAGGCCTCCACGTTTCAAGGTCTGGTAACTCAGAGATAACTCTGAATCTGACACTGGCCGCCACGTGGCAAGGTCTATTAACTCTGAGATAAATCTGAGGCAGATACTTGCCTCCACGTGGCAAAGTCTGGTAACTCAGAGATAACTCTTATGCTGACACTGGCCTCCAAGAGGAAAGGTTTGGTAACTCAGAAATAACTCTGAGACTGACAATGGTCTCCACGTGACAAGGTCTGGTAACTCAGAAATAATTCATAGACTTACACTGGCCTCTACGAGGCAAGGTCTGGTAACTCAGATATAACTCTGAGACTGACACTGGCCTCCACGTGGCAAGGTCTGGTAACTCAGAGATAACTCTGAGACTGATAGTGGCCTCTACGTGTCAAGGTCTGGTAACTCAGAGATAACTCTGAGGCTGATACTGGCCTCCTCTTGGCAAGGTCTGGATACTCAGAGATAACTCTGAGGTTGACACTGGCCTCCTCATGGCAAGGTCTGGCAACTCAGCGATAACTCTGAGGCTGGCACTGGCCTCAACGTGGCAAGGTCTGGTAACTCAGAAATAACTCTGAGACTGACACTGGCCTCCATTCTTATGTTCTTATGTTCTTATGTTCTTATGTCTGGTAACTCAGAAATATATCTGACACTTATCACTGGCCTCAATGTTTCAAGGTTTGGTAACTCAGAGATAACACTAATGCTGACACTGGCCTCCATGTGGTAAGATCTGGTAACTCAGAAATAACTCTGAGGCTGACACTGGCCTCCAAGTGGCAAGGTCTGGTAACTCAGAAATAACTCTGAGGCTGGCAATGGCCTCAACGTTTCAAGGTCTGGTAACTCAGAGATAACTCTGAATCTGACACTGGCCGCCACGTGGCAAGGTCTATTAACTCTGAGATAAATCTGAGGCTGACACTTGCCTCCACGTGGCAAAGTCTGGTAACTCAGAGATAACTCTTATGCTGACACTGGCCTCCAAGAGGAAAGGTTTGGTAACTCAGAAATAACTCTGAGACTGACAATGGTCTCCACGTGACAAGGTCTGGTAACTCAGAAATAACTCATAGACTTACACTGGCCTCTACGAGGCAAGGTCTGGTAACTCAGATATAACTCTGAGACTGACACTGGCCTCCACGTGGCAAGGTCTGGTAACTCAGAGAAAAATCTGAGGCTGACTCTTGCCTCCACCTTTCAAGGTCTGGTAACTCAGAAATAACTCTGAGACTGACACTGCCAACATGTGGAATGGTCTGGTAACTCAGATATAACTCTGAGGCTGACAGTGCCCTAAACGTGGCAAAGTCTGGTAAGTCAGAAGTAACTCTGAGACTGACACTGCCAACATGTGGAATGGTCTGGTAACTCAGAGAAAACTCTGAGGCAGACACTGGCCTCAACTTGGCAAGGCTTGGTAACTCAAAGATAACTCTGAGGCTGGCACTGGCCTCCACGAGGCAAGGTCTGGCAACTCAGATATAACTCTGAAGGTGACACTGGCCTCCACATGGCAAGGTCTGGAAACTCAGAAATAAATCTGAGACTGACACTGGCCTCCACGTGGCAAGGTCTGATAACTCAGAAAGAACACTGAGTCTGACACAGGCCTCCACGTTTCAAGGTCTGCTAACTCAGAGATAACTCTAAGGCTGACACTGGCCTCAACTTGGCAAGATCTGGTAACTCAGAGATAACTCTGAGGCTGACACTGGCCTTTACACGGCAAGGTCTGGTAACTCAGAGATAACTCTGAGGCTGACACTGGCCTCAACTTGGCAAGGTATGGTAACTCAGACATAACTCTGAGGCTGACACTGGCCTCCACGTGGCAAGGTCTCGTAACTCTGAAATAACTCTGAGACTGACACTGCCAACAAGTGCATTGTCTGGTAACTCAGATATAACTCTGATGCTGACACTGCCCTCCACGTGGCAAGGTCTGGTAACTCTGAGATAACTCTGAGGTAGACACTGGCCTCTACGTGGCAAGGTCTGTTAACTCAGAGGTAACTCTGAGGCCGACACTGGCCTCCACGTGGCAAGGTCTGGTAACTCAGAAATAACTCTGAGACTGATACTGGCCTCCACGTGGCAAGGTCTGGTAACTCAGACATAACTCTGAGGCTGACACTGGCCTCCACGTGGCAAGGTCTGGTAACTCAGAAATAACTCTGAGACTGACACTGCCAACATGTGGAATGGTCTGGTAACTCAGATATAACTCTGAGGCTGACAGTGCCCTACACGTGGCAAAGTCTGGTAAGTCAGAAGTAACTCTGAGACTGACACTGCCAACATGTGGAATGGTCTGGTAACTCAGAGAAAACTCTGAGGCTGACACTGGCCTCAACTTGGCAAGGCTTGGTAACTCAAAGATAACTCTGAGGCTGACACTGGCCTCCACGAGGCAAGGTCTGGCAACTCAGATATAACTCTGAAGGTGACACTGGCCTCCACATGGCAAGGTCTGGTAACTCAGAAATAAATCTGAGACTGACACTGGCCTCCACGTGGCAAGGTCTGATAACTCAGAAAGAACACTGAGTCTGACACAGGCCTCCACGTTTCAAGGTCTGGTAACTCAGAGATAACTCTGAATCTGACACTGGCCGCCACGTGGCAAGGTCTATTAACTCTGAGATAAATCTGAGGCTGACACTTGCCTCCACGTGGCAAAGTCTGGTAACTCAGAAAAATCTTATGCTGACACCTCGGCCTCCAAGAGAAAGGTTTGTAACTCAAAATAACTCATAGACTTACACTGGAAATCTACGGAGGCAAGGTCTGGTAACTCAGTATAACTTGAGACTGACACTGGCCTCCATTTGGCAAGTCTTGGTTAAAATCAGATATATCTCTGATACTGACATCTGGCCTCCAATTGTCCAAGGTCTGGTAATCAGAGAAAATCTGAGGCTGACTCTTGCCTCCACCTGGCACAGTCCTGGTAAACTCGAGATTAACTCTAATGCTGACATACAGGCCTCCCAAGCGGCAAGGACCTGATAACTCCGAATATAACTCTGAGACTGAACCCTGGTCTCCAATGACAAAGGGTCTGGTAACTCAGAAATAACTCTGAGACTGAACACTGGCCTCATCGTGGCAAATAAGTCTGGTAACTAAGAAATAACTCTGAGACTGACACTTGGTTTCACGTGACAAGGTCTGATAACTCAAAGAAAACTCGAAGTCTGACACATGGCCTCCACATGCAAGCATCTGGTAACTCAGATATAACACCGAGGCTGACACAGGCCCCCGTGGCTAGGATTGGTAACGTCATACCATAACTCAGGGCTGACACTGGCCTCCACGTGGCCAGGCCTGGTAACGATCAGCAAATAACTCGGAGGCTGACACTGCCAACAGTGAAATGGTCATGTAACTCGATATAACTCTGAGGGGCTGGGGGGACATTGCCTACACGTGGCAAAGTCTGTAAGTCTGAAGTAACTCTGAAGACTGAACACTTGCCAAACCATGGTGGAATGGTCTGGTAACTCAGAGAAAACTCTGAGGCTGACACTGACTCAACTTGGCAAGCTTAGTAACTCAATGAATAACTCTGAGGCTGACCCATCGTGGCCTCCACGAGGCATGGTCTGCAACTCAGATATAACTCTGAAGTGTCACTGGCCTCCACATGGCAAGAAGATCTGTACTCAGAAATAAATCTGAACTGACACTGGCCTCCACGTGCAAGGTCTATACACTCAGAAAGAACACTGAGTCCAGACACACCCCCCTCCACGTTTCAAGGTCGGTAACTCAGAGCTAACCTGAAATCTGACATCTGTCCGCCACGTGGCAAGGTCTATTAACTCTGAGATAAAAATCTGAGGCAGATACTTGCCCTCCAAGTGCAAAGTCTGGTAACCTCAGAGATAAACTCTTATGCTGACACTGGCCTCCAAGAGGAAAGGTTCGGTAACTCAGAAATAACTCTGAGACTGACAATGGTCTCCACGTGACAAGGTCTGGTAACTCAGAATAACTCCCACTAGACAGTACACTGGCCTCTTCGAGGCAAGGTCTGGTAACTCAGATATAACTCTGAGACTGACACTGGCCTCCACGTGGCAAGGTCTGGTAACTCAGAGAAAAATCTGAGGCTGACTCTTGCCTCCACCTGGCAAAGTCTGGTAACTCAGAGATAACTCTTATGCTGACACTGGCCTCCAAGCGGCAAGGACTGATAACTCAGAAATAACTCTGAGACTGACCTGACTCGCGCACACATGACAAGGTCTGGTAACTCAGAAATAACTCTGAGACTGACACTGGCCTCATCGTGGCAAAGTCTGGTAACTAAGAAATAACTCTGAGACTGACACTGGTCTCCACGTGAAAAGGTCTGATAACTCAGAGATAACTCTGAGGCTGACACTGGGCCTCCGCTTGGCAAGAGCTGGTAACTCAGAGATAACTCCGAGGCTGACACTGGCCTCAACGTGGCGAGGTATGGTAACTCAGACATAACTCTGAGGCTGACACTGGCCTCCACGTGGCAAGGTCTCGTAACTCAGAAATAACTCTGAGACTGACACTGCCAACAAGTGCATTGTCTGGTTACTCAGAGATAACTCGATAACTCTGAGGCTGACACTGCCCTCCACGTGGCAAGGTCTGGTAACTCTGAGATAACTCTGAGGTAGACACTGGCATCTACGTGGCAAGGTCTGTTAACTCAGAGGTAACTCTGAGGCTGACACTGGCCTCCACGTGGCAAGGTCTTGTAAGTCAGAGACTGATACTGGCCTCCACGTGGCAAGGCCTGGTAACTCAGAAATAAGTCTAAGGCTGACACTGGCCTCGATGTGGTAAGGTCTGTTAACTCAGAGATAACTCAGAGGCTGACACTGGCCTCCAAGTGGCAAGGTCTGGTAACTCAGAAATAACTCTGAGGCTGGCACTGGCCTCAACGTTGCAAGGTATGGTAACTCAGACATAACTCTGAGACTGACACTGGCCTCCACGTGGCAAGGTCTCGTAACTCTGAAATAACTCTGAGACTGACACTGCCAACAAGTGCATTGTCTGGTAACTCAGATATAACTCTGATGCTGACACTGCCCTCCACGTGGCAAGGTCTGGTAACTCTGAGATAACTCTGAGGTAGACACCTGCCTCTACGAGGCAAGGTCTGTTAACTCAGAGTAACTCTGAGGTCGACACTGGCCTCCACGTGGCAAGGTGACTGTAACTCAGAAATAATCTGGAGACGATACTGGCCTCCACGTGGCAAGGTCTGGTAACTCAACATAACTCTGAGGCTGAACTGGCCTCCACGTGCCAAGTCTGGTAACTCAGAAATAACTCTGAACTGAAACAGCCAACATGTGGAAAGGTCCTGGTAACTCATATAAAACTGAGGCTGAACAAGTGCCCAACACGTGGCAAAGTCTGTATGTCAGAGTAACTTCTAGACTGGAACACTGCCAACATGTGGAATGGTCTGGTAACGCAAGAAAACTCTGAGGCTGACACTGCCTCAACTTGCAAGCATGGTAACTCAAAGATAACTCTGAGGCAGCCACTGCCTCCACAAGGCATAGGTCTGGCAACTCATATTATAACTCTGAAGGTGACACTGGCTCACAGGGCAAGGTCTGGTAACTCAGAATATACATCGAGACTGACACTGCCTACCCACGTGCAAGGTCTGATAACTCAGAAAGAACACTGGGAACGGGGTTTTTTCCCCCCCCCCCCCCCCCAGACACAGGCCTCCACGTTTTCAAGAGTCGGTAACTCAGAGATAACTCTGAATCTGACACTGGCCGCCACGTGGCAAGGTCTATTAACTCTGAGATAAATCTGAGGCTGACACTTGCCTCCACGTGGCAAAGTCTGGTAACTCAGAGATAACTCTTATGCTGACACTGGCCTCCAAGAGGAAAGGTTTGGTAAATCAGAAATAACTCTGAGACTGACAATGGTCTCCACGTGACAAGGTCTGGTAACTCAGAAATAACTCATAGACTTACACTGGCCTCTACGAGGCAAGGTCTGGTAACTCAGATATAACTCTGAGACTGACACTGGCCTCCACGTGGCAAGGTCTGGTAACTCAGAGAAAAATCTGAGGCTGACTCTTGCCTCCACCTGGCAAAGTCTGGTAACTCAGAGATAACTCTTATGCTGACACTGGCCTCCAAGCGGCAAGGACTGATAACTCAGAAATAACTCTGAGACTGACACTGGTCTCCACATGACAAGGTCTGGTAACTCAGAAATAACTCTGAGACTGACACTGGCCTCATCGTGGCAAAGTCTGGTAACTAAGAAATAACTCTGAGACTGACACTGGTCTCCACGTGAAAAGGTCTGATAACTCAGAGATAACTCTGAGGCTGACACTGGCCTCCACTTGGCAAGATCTGGTAACTCAGAGATAACTCCGAGGCTGACACTGGCCTCCACGTGGCAAGGTCTCGTAACTCAGAAATAACTCTGAGACTGACACTGCCAACAAGTGCAGTGTCTGGTAACTCAGAGATAACTCTGAGGCTGACACTGCCCTCCACGTGGCAAGGTCTGGTAACTCTGAGATAACTCTGAGGTAGACACTGGCATCTACGTGGCAAGGTCTGTTAACTCAGAGGTAACTCTGAGGCTGACACTGGCCTCCACGTGGCAAGGTCTGGTAACTCAGAAATAACTCAGAGACTGATACTGGCCTCCACGTGGCAAGGTCTGGTAACTCAGAGATAACTCTAAAGCTGACACTGGCCTCCATGTGGTAAGGTCTGTTAACTCAGAGATAACTCAGAGGCTGACACTGGCCTCCAAGTGGCATGGTCTTGTAACTCAGAAATAACTCTGCGGCTGGCACTGGCCTCAACGTGGCAAGGTATGGTAACTCAGACATAACTCTGAGACTGACACTGGCCTCCACGTGGCAAGGTCTGGTAACTCAGAGATAACTCTGAGGCTGACACTGCGCTACACGTGGCAAGGACTGGTAACTCTGAGATAACTCTGAGGCAGACACAGGCCTCCACGTGCCAAGGTCTGGTAACTCAGAGATAAATCTGAGGCTGACACTGGCCTACACGTGGCAAGGTCTGGTAACTCAGAGATAGCTCTTAGGCTGACACTGGCCTCCACGTGGCAAGGTCTGGTAACTCAGAGATAACTCTGTGACTGACACTGGCCTCCACGTGGCAAGGTCTGGTAACTCAGAGATAACTCTAAAGCTGACACTGGCCTCCATGTGGTAAGGTCTGTTAACTCAGAGATAACTCAGAGGCTGACACTGGCCTCCAAGTGGCATGGTCTTGTAACTCAGAAATAACTCTGCGGCTGGCACTGGCCTCAACGTGGAAAAGGTTTGGGTAACTCA
>NC_069433.1:45169150-45280358 GCF_026875155.1 Cherax quadricarinatus | reverse complement strand
GCTTACACATCTTATAAAATCCCCAAATCTATTTGCCCTTACTACGTACGCTTAGGCATTGCTGTTTTGGGTTTTAAAAGGTTGCTGCTCCCATAACCCCCAAGTCCTTTTCGCATCTGTATGGCTAAGTTCTACATCATTTAACTTATAAGTACTGGGGTTTTATGGGCACTCCCAAGCTTCAGAACCTTGCATTTATCTACATTGAACTGCTCTGCCAACTTTTCTGCCCCAAGAATAGAGTTTGTTTAAATCCTCCTGAAGTTCCATAACATCTACGTTTGAATCAATTATCCTACCTATCTTTGTGTCATCGGCGAATTTGCTCATATCACGGGCCCAATACTGATCCCTGTGGAACGCCACTTGTTACAGATCCCCACTCGGATTTAACCCCATTTATGGACACTCCCGCTTCCTGTCATGAGCCATGACTCGATCCACGAGAGCACTTTTCCCCCCAATGCCATGAGCTGCCACTTTCTTTAACAGTCTATGGTGCGGAACTCTATCAAAAGCCTTACTAAAATCTAAGTAAATAATATCAAATTCTTTATTGTGGTCAACAGCCTCAAAAGCTTTACTGAAGAAAGTAAAAAAATTTAATTTAAAGACAAGCCCGGGCTCTTGTGAATCCATGCTGAGTATCTTTAATCAAGCAAAGCTTATCGAGATGGCTTCTTATAATCTCTGCTAAAATTTGACTCTAGAATTTGCCTAAAATTGAGGTCAGGCTTTTTTGGGCGTAATTTGACGGTAACGACTTGTCCCTGTTTTAAAAATAGGAGTTACATTAGCCATCTTCCACATATCAGACACTACACCTGTTTGAAAGATAAATTAAAAATATTAGTTAATGGTTCACAGAGTTCAATTTTGCATTCCTTAAGAACCCTTGAAAAACACCTCATCAGAAACCCGGGCGACTTTTTTTTGCTTCAGTCTGTCTATCTGCTTCTCAACCATCTCACTAGTGACTGTGATGTTACATAATTTATTTCTTCTAGCCAACTGTAAAAATTAAATACTGAATATTGTTAGTGTCTTCCTGTGTAAAAATGAAGAAAAAAATTATTTAAAATAAAGCACATTTCATTCTCTTTGCATAAGGTGCCCTATTATTTTTAAGGGGACCTATTTTACTCTAACTTTTTTCTATAAACCGGGAAAAAAAATTTTTTGGGTTATTTTAGAATCCCTAGAATTTTTATAGCCCTTCTAGTTTTTTACCCCCTTTTTAATGTCCCATTAATGCAATATACTGATTCATAAGAGACCCCCACCTCTTTTGATACGCCTATAAATTTCTTTCTTATGCCCAATAATTTTTGACCCATTTTTCATCCATTTTGGGTCATTCATTTGACAAATTTTCTTTTAGGGGAAAAACGTTCTTTTGGAGCATGTATAGTTTTCAAAAACTGTCATTTTGATAGCTCCTTCGTTACCCCCCACAATGATAAGAGTTCCTAACCCCATGTAATCTGTAACGAAAATCTGGGACTTTACGAGTTATCGCTACTATCGTACTTCCTTTCAATGCTAAAGTAATTGATTTGTGGTCCTAGCACCCATTCCTCGAAATTTCAAAATTATTAACAAAGGATTCTTGTTTGCCATAACAAAGTCAAGCAGGTTATTTCCCCTTTAGTTCTGTCAAAAACTCTTTCAAAAAACAACCCGAAATACTTCTAAAAAGTTAAATATTCAAAATTCCCAGTCAAGAAATTCCAATAAACGACTAAAGTTAAAGTCTCCTAAATTACTACTTTCGTGCCTTGTGGCCTTAACAATTTCCTCCCAAAGTTTCCCCTTGGTCCCTATCTAAGTTTGGGGGGGCGGTATATCATCCCTAAAATCAGTTTTTTTAAAATAACTTAGGACTGTCACGGCCTCACGTGGCAATGTCTGGTAACTCAGAAATAACTCTGACCTGACACTGGCGCAATGTGGCAAGGTTGGTAACTCAAAATAATCTGAGACTGAACTGGGCCCCCACTGGCAAGGGCGGGTAACTCAGAGTAACTCTGAGGGTGACATGGCCTCTACGGGTAAGGACGGTAACTCAGAAATAACTCTGAGACTACACTGGCCTCCCCCTTTCAAGGTTGATAACTCAGAGATACTCTGAGGGTGACACTGGCCCCACGGGCAAGGGCTGGTAACTCAGAGGTAACCTGAGGTGACACGGCCTCCCCGTGGCAAGGTCTGGTAACTCAGAGGGAAACCTGAGGGTGACTCTGGCCTCCCCGTGGGAAGGTCTCGAAAATCAAAATAACCCTTTAGACTGCACTGCCAACACGGGATTTTTTAACTCAGATATAACTTGAGGCTGGCACTGCCCCCCACGTGGCAATGTCTGTTAACGCTGAGATAACTCTGAGGGAGACACTAGCCTCACGTGGGAAAGGCTGGGAAACTGAAGATAAAACCCGAGGCTGACACTGGCCCCCTCTTGGGAGTTGGGAACTCAGGTAAAACCCGAGGCGACACTGGCCCCTCAGGCAAAAGGGCTATAAATCGGGGAAACTCTGAGGGGGAAAATGGCCTCATCGTGGGCAAGGTCTGGTGACTCAAAATAACTCTGAGAGACACTGGGCCCCCAGTGGCAAGGTCCGGGAACTCAGAGTAAATCGAGGTTGACCGGCCTCCAAAAGGGGAAAATCGGTAACTCAGAGATAATTGTGAGGGGGAAACTGGCCTCCATCGGCAAGGTTTGGTAAATCAAGAAAACTGTGGGCTGACACTGGGCCCCCACATGCAAGGTCTGGGAACCAAAATAACTCTGAGGCCGACACTTGCCCCACGGGGAAGGGCTGGTAATCAGAAATAACTCTGAGGCCGACAGCCCTCCCCGTGGCAAGGGCCCGGGAATCTGAAAAACTATAATAACTCTTTAGGGGAGAAATGGGGATCACGTGGCAAGGCCTGGTAACCAGATATAATCTGAGGCTGACACTGGCCTTCACGTGGCAAAGGGCGGTAAACCGAAATAATTGTGAGGCTGAAACTGGCCCCCACCCGGCAAGGTTTTGGGAACTCAGAGATAATGTGAGGCTGACACGCCTCCACATGGGAAAGGGCGGTAACTCAGAGAAAACTCGAGGCCCCCCACTTTCCTCCACGGGCAAGGTCTGGTAACTAGAAAAAAACCTGAGGGGGACCTGCCCTCCCCGTGGCAAGGCCTGTAACTCGAAATAACTATGAGATAACTTGAGCAACCTGGGATCACGTTTGGGAAGGCCTGGTAACCAGATATAACTCTGAGGCTGACACTGGCCTTCCCTTGGCAAGGGTTTTGGAAACTCAAAATAAAACCCGAGACTGACATGGCCTCCCCGTGGGAAGGGCTTGTAACTCAGAGATAACCCCCGAGGCTAAAACTGGCCCCCGTGGCAAAAGGGTTTGGGAATCTGAAAAAAACTCAGAGACTGACATGGCCCCACGTGGGAAAATCTGGGGACTCAGAGAAAACTCTAATCAGGACACTCCTCCGCGTGGCAATGTCGGTAACCAGAAATTTAAATTTTGAGACTGACACTGAACCCCGTGCCAAGGTCTGGGAAAATCAAGATAACTCTGAGACGACACGGCCTCATCGGGCAAGGTCTGGTAACTCAGAAAAACTCTGGGGCGACACTGGCCCCCATCGTGGCAAGGTTGGTAACTAAGAAATAACTCTGAGACTCCACTGGCCTCTACAGGCAAGGTTGGTAACTCAGAGATAAAATCTGAGGCTGACCTGGGATACACGTGGGAAGGTCTGGGAACCAGAGAAAATCTGAGGCTGACACTGGCCACCACGTGGCAAGGTTAGTAACTCAGGGATAACTCTTAGCAGACACAGGCCCTCCCCTCCAATTTTGGTAACTCAGAGAAAACAGAGACTGACTGGCCTCCACGGTCAGGTCGGGAACCAGAGATAAATCTCAGGTTGACACTGGCCTCCTCTTTCCAAGGTCTGGTAACTAAGAAACACTAAGGTTGACATGGCCTCAACGTTTCAAGGGCTGGGAACTCGAAATACTCTGACACTGACACGGCCTCAACGTGGCAAGGTCTGGTAACTCGAGATAACCCCTGAATTTGACACAGGCCTCCCCCGGGCAAGGGCTGTAAATCAAAATAACTCTGGAAAAGACACTGGGCCCCTATGTGGCAAGTCTGGGAATCGAGATAAATCTAGGCTGACCTGCCTTCAGTAGCAAGGTCTGGAAACTCGAAAAAAACCTGAGACTGACACTGGCCTCCACGTGGGAAGGGTTTTTTAAATCAGAGATAACTTGAGGGTAACACTGGCCCCCCACGGGGAAGGGTCTGTAACTCTGAAATAACTCTGAGACTGACACTGGCCTCCACGGGAAAATCTGGTACTCGAGATAACTTAATCCGGACACTGGCCTCGCGTGGAAGGTTAGTAACTCAGAGATAACTCAGAGATACAGGAATCCACGTGTAAAGGTCTGGTAAATCAGAGATACTCTGAGGCTGACATGGGGCCCCCCCTTGGGAAGGGCTGATAACTCAGAGATAACACTGAGGTTCACACTGGCCCCCAGGCAAGGGCTGGGAAATCGGGATAAATCTGACTGGCACTGGCCTCAACGGGCAAGGTTTGGTAACTCAGAAAAAACCTGAAAATGACACGGCCTCCCGTTTTCAAGGTCTGGTAACTCAGAGATAACTCGAGGGGACTCTGGCCCCAGGTGCAAGGCTATAAAATCAGAAAAATCTGACGCTGACACTGCCCCCATTGGGGAAGGTCTGGTAACCAGAGATAATTCTGAGCTGACACTGGCCTCAACGTGGAAAGGTGTTGTAACTCAGACATAAATTGAGGTGACACGGCCTCGATGGGAAGGTCTTGTAACTCAAAATTAGCTTGAGACTGACACGGCCTCCCGTGCCAAGGCTGGGAACTCAGAAATAACCTGAGACGGAAAATGGCCTCCCGAGGCAAGGTCTGGCAATCGAGATAACTCTGAGGCTGACATGGCCTCCCAGTGCCCAAAGGTTTGGAACTCCCCGAGATAAATCGAGGTGACACTGGCCCCCGACGTGGCAAGGGCTTGTAACTAAGAAAATTTTTCTTGAGACTGACACTGGGGCCCCACGTCCCCCAAGGTTGGGAACTCAGAAAAAAAAATTCTGAACTGACATGGCCCCCAGTGGCAATTTGGTAACTCAGAGATAACCTGAGGCTGACACGGCCCCCCACGTTCAAGTCTGTAACTCAGAAAAAAATCTAGACGGACACTGGCCTCCACGAGGCAAAGGGCGGCAATCAAGATAACTCGAGGCTGACCTGGCCCCAGTGCCAAAGGGCGTAAATCAGAGATAAAACTGAGGCGAACTAGCCCCCCACGTGGGAAGTCTGGTAACCAAAAACCTTGGAGGCATGGCCTCCACGTGGAAAGGTCTGGTAACTCAGAGAAAACCCTCTCAGACTGAAACGGGCCTCCACGTGAAAAGGGTCTGGTAATCAGGGGAAACTCTGAAGTGGCCCGTGGCCTCCACGAGGAAAAGGTCTGGAAAACATAATAACATAAGAAAATAAGAACATAAAAAAAGGAGGGAAACACTGAGGAGGCCTGCAAACCCAAACTGGGCAGGTCCTTTAAAATTTTCCTCCCACTAACAAAACTTTTTCCCCAAACCCCAAATTTTTCAATCCCAAACCAAAAAAATTAAGCTCTGATGTGAAAGTCCCACTCAATCCAACCCCTCCCACTCATGTACTTATCCAACCTAGATTTGAAACTACCCAAAGTCCCAGCCTCAATAACCCAACTAGGTAGACTGTTCCACTCATCAACTACCCTATTTCCAAACCAATACTTTCCTATGTCCTTTCTAAATCTAAACTTATCTAATTTAAATCCATTACTGCGGGTTCTCTCTTGGAGAGACATCCTCAAGACCTTATTAATATCCCCTTTATTAATACCTATCTTCCACTTATACACTTCGATCAGGTCTCCCCTCATTCTTCGTCTAACGAGTGAATGTAACTTAAGAGTCTTCAATCTTTCTTCATAAGGAAGATTTCTAATGCTATGTATTAATTTAGTCATCCTACGCTGAATGTTTTCTAACGAATTTATGTCCATTTTGTAATACGGAGACCAGAACTGAGCTGCATAATCTAGGTGAGGCCTTACTAATGATGTATAAAGCTGCAGTATGACCTCTGGACTTCTGTTGCTTACACATCTTGATATAAATCCCACTAATCTATTTGCCTTACTACGTACGCTTAGGCATTGCTGTCTTGGTTTAAGGTTGCTGCTCACCATAACCCCCAAGTCCTTTTCGCAATCTGTATGGCTAAGTTCTACATCATTTAACTTATAAGTACTAGGGTTATGGGCACTCCCAAGCTTCAGAACCTTGCATTTATCTACATTGAACTGCATCTGCCACTTTTCTGACCAAGAATAGAGTTTGTTTAAATCCTCCTGAAGTTCCATAACATCTACGTTTGAATCAATTATCCTACCTATCTTTGTGTCATCGGCGAATTTGCTCATATCACGGGCCCAATACTGATCCCTGTGGAACGCCACTTGTTACAGATCCCCACTCGGATTTAACCCCATTTATGGACACTCTCTGCTTCCTGTCAGTGAGCCATGACTCGATCCACGAGAGCACTTTTCCCCCAATGCCATGAGCTGCCACTTTCTTTAACAGTCTATGGTTCGGAACTCTATCAAAAGCCTTACTAAAATCTAAGTAAATAATATCAAATTCTTTATTGTGGTCAACAGCCTCAAAAGCTTTACTGAAGAAAGTTAATAAATTAGTTAGACAAGACGGCCTCGTGTGAATCCATGCTGAGTATCATTATCAAGACTATGCTTAATCGGATTGGCTTCTTATAATCTCAGTTTAATTGACTCTAGTAATTTGCCTACAATTGAGGTCAGCTTATTGGGCGGTAATTTGAGGTAACGACTTGTCACCTGTTTTAAAAAATAGGAGTTACATTAAGCCATTCTCCACATATCAGGACCACTACACCTGTTTGAAGAGATAAATTAAAAATATTAGTTAATGTTCACAGGAGTTCAATTTTGAATTCCTTAAGAACCTTGAAAAAACCTCTCAGAACCCGGCGACTTATTTTGCTTCAGTCTGTTTCTGCTTCTCAACCATCTCACTTAGTGACTGTGGATGTTACATAATTTATCTTCTTCTAGCCCCAACTGTAAAAATTAAATTACTGGAGTATTGTTAAGTGTCTTCCTGTGTAAAAACTGAGAGAAATAAATTATTTTAAAATCAAGCACATTTCATTCTCTTTGTTCAGTAAGGTGCCTTAGTTATTTTTAAGGGGACCTATCTTTCTCTACTTTTGTTCTATAACTGAAAATAAACTTTTTGGGTTAGATTTTAGAATCCCTAGCAACTTTCATAGTCCCTTTCTAGCTTTCTTATCCCTTTTTAATGTACCTCTTTCTTATGCCAAGTCGTTATTTGGAGCTATTATTCATCTTTTGGTTGTCCATTTCTATTTGATCTAATTTTTTATATGGGATATATTAAACGTTCCTTTGAGCCAAGCAGGTTTAGTGTTCAAAAAACTGTCATATTGATAGCTCCTCTTCGTTACCCCAGTCAACAGATGATAGAGATCCTCTAAGCCCATCGTAATCTGCTAAGCTAGAAAATCTGGGACTGTTTACTGAGTTATCGCTACTATCGTACTTCCATTCAATGCTAAATGTAATTGATTTGTGGTCGCTAGCACCCAGTTCCTCTGAAATTTCTAAATTATTAACAAGGGATTCATTGTTTTGCCATAACTAAGTCAAGCAGGTTATTTCCCCTTGTAGGTTCTGTCACAAACTGCTTCAAAAAACAATCCTGAATATTCTAAGAAGTCGTATGATTCTAAATTCCAGTCAAAAATTCCAAATCAACATGACTCAAGTTAAAGTCTCCTTAGAATTACTACATTATCGTGCCTTGTGGCCTTAACAATTTACTCCCATAGTAGTTTCCTCCTTTCCTTGGTCCCTGTCTAAGTTTGGGGGACGGTTATCACTCCTAAAATCAGAGTTTTTCAGAAATAAAACTTTGGGACTGTCACTGCCTCATCGTGGCATGTCTGGTAACTCCAGAAATAACTCTGACACTGACACTGGCCTCCACGTGGCAAGGTCGGGTAACTCAGAGATAACTCTGAGGCTGACACTGGCCTCTACGTGGTAAGGACTGGTAACTCAGAAATAACTCTGAGACTGACACTGGCCTCCCCGTTTCAAGGTCTGATAACTCAGAGATAACTCTGAGGCTGACACTGGCCTCCACGTGGCAAGGTCTGGTAACTCAGAGGTAACTCTGAGGCTGACACTGGCCTCCACGTGGCAAGGTCTGGTAACTCAGAGGTAACTCTGAGGCTGACTCTGGCCTCCACGTGGCAAGGTCTCGTAACTCAGAAATAACTCTGAGACTGACACTGCCAACACGTGCATTGTCTGGTAACTCAGATATAACTCTGAGGCTGACACTGCCCTCCACGTGGCAATGTCTGTTAACGCTGAGATAACTCTGAGGCAGACACTAGCCTCTACGTGGCAAGGTCTGGAAACTGAGAGATAACTCTGAGGCTGACACTGGCCTCCTCTTGGTAAGGTCTGGTAACTCAGAGATAACTCTGAGGCTGACACTGGCCTCCTCATGGCAAGGTCTGATAACTCGGGGATAACTCTGAGGGTGACACTGGCCTCATCGTGGCAAGGTCTGGTGACTCAGAAATAACTCTGAGACTGACACTGGCCTCCACGTGGCAAGGTCCGGTAACTCAGAGATAAATCTGAGGTTGACACTGGCCTCCAAGTGGCAAGGTCTGGTAACTCAGAGATAATTGTGAGGCTGAAACTGGCTTCCACCTGGCAAGGTTTGGTAACTCAGAGATAACTGTGAGGCTGACATGGCTCACATGGACAAGCGTTGGTTAAACTCAGAGTAACTCTGAGGGCGACACTTTGCTCCACGTGGCAAGGTTCTGGTAACTCAGAAATAAACTCTGAGGCTTGGACCACTGCCCTCCACGTGGCAAGGCCTGGTAACTTGAAATAACTTGAGATATACTCTTGAAGGCTGACACTGGCATCCGTGGCAAGGCCTGGTTAACTAGATATAACTCTGAGGCTTGACCACTGGACTTCACGTGGCAAGGTCTGGTAAACTCAGAAATAACCTGAGGCTGACCCACTGGCCTCCACGTGGCAAGGTCTTGTAACTAGAGATAACTCTGAGGCTAACACTGGCCTCCACGTGGCAAGGTCTGGTAACTTGAATAACTCAGAGACTGAACACTGGCCTCACGTGGGAAAGTCTGGTGGACTCAGAGATAACTCTAATCAGGACATGGCCCCGCGTGGCAATGTTGGTAACTCAGAAATTAATTCTGAGGACTGACACTGTCATCCACGTGCCAAGGTCATGGTAAACTCGAGATAACTCTGAGGACTGACATGGCCTCATCGGTTGCAAGGTTGGTACCTCAGAATAAACTCTGGGACTGACATGGGCCTCATCGTGGCAAGGTCTGGTAACTAAGAAATAACTCTGAGACTCTCACTGGCCTCTACGAGGCAAGGTCTGGTAACTCAGAGATAACTCTGAGGCTGACCTGGCATACACGTGGCAAGGTCTGGTAACTCAGAGATAAATCTGAGGCTGACACTGGCCACCACGTGGCAAGGTCTAGTAACTCAGAGATAACTCTTAGGCAGACACAGGCCTCCACGTGCCAATTTCTGGTAACTCAGAGATAACTCAGAGACTGACAGTGGCCTCCACGTGTCAAGGTCTGGTAACTCAGAGATAACTCTCAGGTTGACACTGGCCTCCTCTTGCCAAGGTCTGGTAACTCAGAGATAACACTAAGGTTGACACTGGCCTCAACGTTGCAAGGTCTGGTAACTCAGAAATATCTCTGACACTGACACTGGCCTCAACGTGGCAAGGTCTGGTAACTCAGAGATAACTCTGAATTTGACACAGGCCTCCACGTGGCAAGGTCTCGTAACTCAGAAATAACTCTGGAACTGACACTGGCCTCTATGTGGCAAGGTCTGGTAACTCAGAAATAACTCTGACACTGACACTGGCGTCAATGTGGCAAGGTCTGGTAACTCAGAAATAACTCTGAGACTGACACTGGCCTCCACGTGGCAAGGTCGGGTAACTCAGAGATAACTCTGAGGCTGACACTGGCCTCTACGTGGTAAGGACTGGTAACTCAGAAATAACTCAGAGACTGACACTGGCCTCCCCGTTTCAAGGTCTGATAACTCAGACATAACTCTGAGGCTGACACTGGCCTCCACGTGGCAAGGTCTGGTAACTCAGAGGTAACTCTGAGGCTGACACTGGCCTCCACGTGGCAAGGTCTGGTAACTTAGAGGTAACTCTAGGACTGACACTGGCTCCACGTGGCAGGGTTTCTCCGTACTCAGAAATAACTTGAGACTTGACACTTGCCAACACGAGCATTGTCTGGTAAACTCAGATATAACTCTGAGGCTGACACTGCCCTCCACGTGGCAATGTCTGTTAACGCTGAGATAACTCTGAGGCAAGACACTCTGCCTCTACGTGGCAAGGTCTGGAAACTGAGAGATAACTCTGAGGCTGACACTGGCCACCTCTTGGTAATGTTCTGGTAACTCAGAAATAACTCTGGAGGCTGGACACTGGCCTCCTCATGGCTCAAGGTACTTATAACTCGGGGATAATCTGAGGGTGACACTGGCCTTCATCTTGCAAGGTTGGTGACTCAGGAAATAACTTGAGATGACACTGGCTCCACGTGGCAAGGTTGGTAAACTCAGAGATACTCTGAGGGCACGACACTGGCCTCACGTGGCAAGGTCTGGTAACTAGAGTAAATCTGAGGTTGACACTGGCTCCAAGTTGAAGGTCTGGTAAACTCAGGAGATAACTGTCGAGGCTGACATGGCCTCCAACATGGCCAAGGTCTGGTAATCAGAGATAACTTGAGGCCGACACTTGCTCCAGTGGCAAGTTGGTAACTCAGAAATAACTCAGAGACTTGACAGGTTGGCCTTCCAGTGTCAAGGTCTGGTAACTCAGAGATAACTCTGAGTTTGACACTGGCACCTCTTGCCAAGGTCTGGTAACTAAGAGATAACACTATAGGTTGACACTGGCCTCAACGTTTGCAAGGTCTGGTAACTCGAAATATCTCTGACACTGAACTGGCGTCACGTGGCAGGTTGGTAACTCAGACAAACTCTGATTTGACACAGGCCTCACGTTGGCAAGGTATCTCGTAACTCAGAAAATAACTTGGGACTGACACTGGCCTCATCGGGCAAATATCGGTAACTAAGAGATAACTCTGACCACTGACACTGGCCTCTATGTGGCAAGAGTCTGGTAAACTCAGAGATAACTCTGAAATTTGACACTGGCCTCACGTGGAAAGGTTCTGGTAACTCTGAGTTAAATTGAGGCTGACATTGCCTCCACATGGCAAAGTCTGGTAACTCAGAGATAACTCTTATGTGACACTGGCCTCCAATGGCTAATGGTCTGGTAACTCAGAAATAACTTCTGAGATGACACAGGCCTCCCACGTGGCAAGGTTGGTAACTCAGAGATAATATGAGGGTTGACACTGGGCCTCCACGTAAAAAGTCTGGTAACTCGGAGATAAATTGAGGCTGACCTTGGCCTCAAGTGGCAAGGTCTGGTAACTCGAAATTAACTCTCTGAGGGCCGGACACTGGCCTCACGTGGCAAGGCATTGTAACTCAGACATAACTCTGAGGCTGACACTGGCCTCCACGTGGCAAGGTCTTGTAACTCAGAAATAACTCTGAGAATGACAGTGGCCTCCACGTGGCAAGGTCTGGAATCTCAGAGATAACTCTGAGGCTGACACTTACCTCCACGTTGCTAAGATCTGGTAACTCAGAGATAACTCTGAGACTGACACTGGCCTCCACGTTGCAAGGTCTGATAACACAGAAATAACTATGACTCTGACACTGGCCTCCATGTTTCAAGGTCTGGAAACTCAGAGATAAGTCTGAGGCTGACACTGGCCTCAAGGTGGCAAGGTATGGTAACTCAGACATAACTCTGAGGATGACACTGGCCTCCACGTGGCAAGGTCTGTTAAGTGTGAGATAACTCTGAGGCAGACACTGGCCTCTACGTGGCAAGGTCTGGTAACTCAGAGATAACTCTGAGGCTGACACTGCCCTCCACGTGGCAAGGTCTGTTAACTCTGAGATAACTCTGAGGCAGACACTGGCCTCTACGTGGCAAGGTCTGGTAACTCAGAGATAACTCTGAGGCTGACACTGGCTTCCACGTGGCAAGGTCTGGCAACTCAGAAATAACTCTGAGACTGACACTGGCCTCAACCAGACAAGGTCTGGTAACTCAGAGATAACTAGGAGGCTGACACTGGCCTCCTCTTGGCAAGGTCTGGTAACTCAGAGATAACTCTGAGGCTGACACTGGCCTCCTCATTGCAAGGTCTAGCATCTCAGGGATAACTCTGAGGCTGAGACTGGCCTCATCGTTGCAAGGTCTGGTAACTCAGAAATAATTCTGAGACTGACACTGGCCTCCACGTGGCAAGGTCTGGTAACTCAGAGAAAACTCTGAGACTGACAATGGCCTCAACCAGACAAGGTCTGGTAACTCAGAGATAACTTGGAGGCTGACACTGGCCCCTCCTTTTGGCAAGGTCTGGATAACTCAGAGGATAAACTCGAGGATGAACACTGGCCTCCTTCATTGCAAGGTTCTGCCTGGGGATAACTTTGAGGCTTGTAGACTGGCCTTCATCGTGGCAAGGTCTCTGGTAACTCGAAATAACTCTGAGACTGACACTGGCGTCCACGTGGCAAGGTCTGGTAACTCAGAGATAATTCTGAGGCTGACACTGGCCTCCACGTGGCAAGGTTTGGTAACTCAGAGATAAATCTGAGGTTGACACTGGCATCCAAGTGGCAAGGTCTGGTAACTCAGAGATAACTGAGAGGCTGACACTGGCCTCCACATGCCAAGGTCTGGTAAATCAGAGATAACTCTGAGGCTGACACTTGCCTCCACGTGGCAAGGTCTGGCAACTCAGAAATAACTCTGAGGCTGACACTGCCCTCCACGTGGTAAGGCCTGGTAACTCTGAGATAACTATGAGATAACTCTGAGGCAGACACTGGCATCACGTGGCAAGGTCTGGTAACTCAGATATAACTTTGAGGCTGACACTGCCCTCCACGTGGCAAGGTCTGGTAACTCAAAAATAACTCTGAGACTGACACTGGCCTCCACGTGGCAAGGTCTGGTAACTCAGAGATAAATCTGAGGCTGACACTGGCCCTCACGTAGCAAGGTCTGGAAACTCAGAAATAAAAATGAGACTGACACTGGCCTCCACGTGGCAAGGTCTTGTAACTCAGAGATAAATCTGAGGCTAACACTGGCCTCCACGTGGCAAGGTCTGGTAACTCTGAAATAACTCTGAGACTGACACTGGCCTCCACGTGCGACAGTCTGGTGACTCAGATATAACTCTAATCCGGACACTGGCCTCCGCGTTGCAATGTCTGGTAACTCACAAATAAACCTGAGACTGACACTGGCCTCCACGTGGCAAGGTCTGGTAACTCAGAGATAAATGTGAGGCTGAAACTGGCCTCCATGTGGCAAGGTTTGGTAACTCAGGGATAACTGTGAGGCTGACACTGCCCTCCACGAGGCAAGGCCTGGTAACTCGGAGATAACTATGAGATAACTCTGAAGCAGACACTGGCATCACGTGGCAAGGTCTGGTAACTCAGATATAACTATGAGCATGACACTGCCCTCCACGTGGCAAGGACTGGTAACTCTGAGATAACTCTGAGGCAGACACTGGCCTCCACGTGGCAAGGTCTGGTAACTAAGAGATAACTCTGAGGCCGACACTGGCCTCCACGTGGCAAGGTCTGGTTACTCAAAAATAACTCTGAGACTGACACTGGCCTCCACGTGGCAAGGTCTGGTAACTCAGAGATAAATCTGAGGCTGACACTGGCCTTCACGTGGCAAGGTCTGGAAACTCAGAAATAAACCTGAGACTGACACTGGCCTCCACGTGGCAAGGTCTTGTAACTAAGAGATAACACTGAGGCTAACACATGGCCTCCACGTGGCAAGATCTGGTAACTCAGAAATAACTCTGAGACTGACACTGGCCTCCAAGTGGGAAAGTCTGGTGACTCAGAAATAAGGTCACTGGCCTCCGCATGGCAATGTCTGGAAACTCAGAAATAACTCTGAGACTGACACTGACAACCTTGTGCCAAGGTCTGGTAACTCAGAAATAACTCTGGGACTGACACTGGCCTCATCGTGGCAAGGTCTGGTAACTAAGAAATAACTCTGAGACTCACACTGGACTCTACGAGGCAAGGTCTGGTAACTCAGAGATAACTCTGAGGCTGACCTGGCATCCACGTGGCAAATTCTGGTAACTCAGAGATAAATCTGAGGCTGACATTGGCCTCCACGTGGCAAGGTCTAGTAACTCAGAGAAAACTCTAAGGCTGACACTGGCCTCCACGAGGCAAGGCCTGGTAACTCAGAGATAACTCAGAGACTGACAGTGGCCTCCACGTGGCAAGGTCTAGTAACTCAGAAATAACTCTGAGGCTGACACTGGCCTCAACGTGGCAAGGTATGGTAACTCAGACATAACTCTGAGACTGGCACTGGCCTCCACGTGGCAAGGTCTGGTAACTCAGAAATAACTCAGAGACTGACACTGGCCTCCACGTGGCAAGGTCTGGTAACTCAGAGATAACTCTGTAGCTGACACTGGCCTCCACGTGGCAAGGTATGGTAACTCAGACATAACTCTGAGGCTGACACTGGCCTCCACGTGGCAAGGTCTCGTAACTCAGAAATAACTCTGAGACTGACACTGCCAACACGTGAATTGTCTGGTAACTCAAAAATAATTCTGAGACTGACACTGTCCTCCATGTGGCAATGTCTGGTAACTCAGAAATAACTCTGAGGCTGACACTGGTCTCCACGTGGCAAGGTCTGGTACCACAGAAATAACTCTGGGACTGACACTGGCCTCTTCGTGGCAAGGTCTGGTAACTCAGAAATAACTCTGAGATTGACACTGGCCTGCACGAGGCAAGGTCTGGTAACTCATAGATAACTCTGAGGCTGACACTGGCCTCCACGTGCCAAGGTCTGGTAACTCTGAGATAAATCTGAGGCTGACACTAGCCTCCACGTGGCAAGGTCTGGTAACTCAGAGAAAACTCTTAGGCTGACAGTGGCCTATACGTGGCAAGGTCTGGTAACTCAGAGATAACTCTGAGACTGAAACTGGCCTCAACGTGACAAGGTCTTGTAACACAGGGGTAACTTTGAAGCTGACGCTGGCCTCCACGAGGCAAGGTCTGGTAACTCAGAAATAACTCTGGGACTGACACTGGCCTCATCGTGGCAATGTGTGGTAACTCAAATATAACTCTGACACTGACACTGGCCTCAATGTGGCAAGGTCTGGTAACCCAGAGATACCTCTGAATCTGACACTGGCCTCCACGTGGCAAGGTCTGGTAACTTTGAGATAAATCTGAGGCTGACATTTGCCTCCATGTGGCAAAGTCTGGTAACTCAGAGATAACTGCGAATCTGACACTGGCCTATAAGTGACAAGGTCTGGTAACTCAGAAATAACTCTGAGTCTGACACTGGCCTCTACGTGGTAAGGTCTGGTAACTCAGAAATAACTCTGAGACTGACACTGGCCTCCACGTGCCAAGGTCTGGTAACTCAGAAATAACTCTAAGACTGACTCTGGCCTCCACGTGGCAAATTCTGATAACTCAGAAATAACTCTGAGTCTGACACTGGCCTCCAAGTGGCAAAGTCTGGTAACTCAGAGATAACTCTTATGCTGACACTGGCCTCCAAGTGGCAAGGTCTGGTAACTCAGAGATAACTCCGAGGCTGACACTGGCCTCGACGTGGTAAGGTCTGGTAACTCAGAGATAAATCTGATGCTGACACTGGCCTCCAAGTGGCAAGGTCTGGTAACTCAGAAATAACTCTGAGGGCGACACTGGCCTCAACGTGGCAAGGTATTGTAACTCAGACATAACTCTGAGGCTGACACTGGCCTCCACGTGGCAAGGTCTGGTAACTCAGAAATAACTCTCAGACTGACAGTGGCCTCCACGTGGCAAGGTCTGGAAACTCAGAGATAACTCTGAGGCTGACACTGCGCTACACGTTGCATGGTCTGGTAGCTCAGAGATAACTCTGAGGCTGACACTGGCCTCTACGTGGTAAGGTCTGGTAACTCAGAAATAACTCTGAGACTGACACTGGCCTCCACGTGCCAAGGTCTTGTAACTCAGAAATAACTCTAAGACTGACTCTTGCCTCCACGTGGCAAATTCTGATAACTCAGAAATAACTCTGAGTCTGACACTGGCCTCCACGTGGCAAGGTCTGGTAACTCAGAGAAAACTCTTTGGCTGACCCTGGTCTTAAGGTGGCAAGGTGTGGTAACTCAGACATAATTCTGAGGATGACACTGGCCTCCACGTGGCAAGGTCTCGTAACTCAGAAATAACTCTGAGACTGACACTGCCAACACGTGCATTGTCTGGTAACTCAGGTATAACTCTGAGGCTGACACTGCCCTCCACGTGGCAAGGTCTGTTAACTCTGTGATAATTCTGAGGCAGACACAAGCCTCTACGTGGCAAGGTCTGGAAACTCGAGATTTCTGAGGTTTGCCCAACGGGCCCCCCCCACGTGGCAAGGTCGGGCCCAACCTCAGAAAATAACTATGGGGACGGGCCCACTGGCCTCCACGTCCCAAGGAGGGAAAATCGGGGGAAAAAAAACTCTGGGGATTTCACACTGGCCTACACGTGGAAGGGGTTGGTAACTCGAGAAAAACTCTGAGGCTAACGGGCCCCTCCACGTGGAAAGGGGGTCTGGAAAAACTCGAGAAAAACTCTGAGGCTGTGCCCGGGCCCCCTTTGGAAAGGGGGGTTTAACTCAGAGAAAACCCTCTGAGACAAACCCGGGGCCCTTTCCTCATAAAAAAGGGTCTGGTAAATCAGGGATATTCTGAGGGTGACCCGGGGCTCTTGGGGGAAAAGGTCTGGAACTCGGGAAATAACTGTGGGGACTGACATTTCCCTCCGGGGAAAAGGGTTTTTTTGGGTAACCCCCCCCCAGAGATTAATCTGGGGTTTGACACTGTCCTCCAAGTGGCAAGGTCGGTAATCAGAGTAACTGTGAGGCTGACACTACCCTCCACGAGGCAACCCCCTGGTTACTCGGAGATAACTATGAGAAAACTCTGAAGCGGGACACTGGCATATGTGGCAAGGTTTGGAAAACTCAGATAAAAACTATGGGGCTGAAAATGCCCTCCCGTGGCAAGGACGGGCCCAACTCTGATTTAACTCTGCAGTGACACTGGCCCCCACCTGGCAAGGTCGGGTTTAATAAAAAATAACTCTGGGGGAATGACACGGGCCCTTTCCCCCGGGAAGGTCTGGAAAACTCAGAGAAAAATTTCTGAGGTTTTGGACACTGGCCTTCACGTGGCAAGGTAGGGAAAACTCAAAAAATAAACCTGAGACTGACACTGGCCCCCCAGTGGCAAGGTCTTTCAATTTCGGGAGTAACTTGGGGGCTAACACGGGCCTCCGGGGAAAGGGTTTTCGGGTTTAACTCAGAAAAAACTCTGACACTGACATTTGGCCCCCAAGGGGAAAAAGTCTGGTGAATCAGAGATAACTCTAATCCGGACATGGCCTCCGCATGGCAATGTCTGGAAAACTCGGGAAATAACTTTTTTAATGCCCACTGACAACCTCGTCCAAGGTCGGGTTAACTCAGAAATAACTCTGAGACTGACACGGGCCCTCACGGGTGGCGGTTTCTGGGAAACTCAGAAATAACATTGGACTGCCCAATTGGCCTCATCGGGGAAAAGGTTTTGGGAACTAAGAAAAAACTTGGGGGACTCATATGGACTCTAGGAGGCAAGGTCTGGAAACTCAGAGTTTAACTCTGAGGTGACCTGGCTCCACGGGGGCAAGGTTTTAGTAATTTCAGAGATAACTCTTAGGCGGGACACGGGCCCTCCCGGGGCAAGGTTTCTGGAAACTCAGAGAAAACTCAGAGACGGGACAGTGGCCCCCACGTTTTAAAGGTCTGGTAAACTCAGAGTAACTCTGGGGCCCGACAGGGCCCTTTCTTGGCAAGGTTGGAAACTCAGGATAAACACTGAGGTTGACACGGGCCCTCCCCCATGGCAAGGGTTGGAAAATCAGGGATAAACTCTGATGCTGGCACGGGCCCTTTCCAACGGGGGAAAAAGGTTTTGGAAACTCAGAAATAACTCTGAGCTGACACTGGCCTCCACATGGAAAGGTCTGAAAAACTGGGAAACTCGGGATGTGGCACGGCCCCCAACGGGGCCCGGGTTTTTGGTAACCCCAGAAATAACTCTGGGGTCTGACTTGGCCTCCACGTTTAAAAGCTCTGGTAATCAGAGAAACTTGGGGCCCAAAACCACGGGGGCCTAAACGGGGAAAAGGTATGGTAACTCAGAAAATAACTCCGAGGATGACACGGGCCCTCGACGTGGAAAGGGTTCTGGTAATCAAAAATTTTATCTCTGGGGGACGGGACACTGGCCCCCAAAGTGGAAGGTCTGGTAACTCAAAATAATCTGAAAATAAACACGGGCCCTTTCCACGTGGCAAGGTCTGGAAAATCTGAGATAACTCTGACCCTGACACTGGCCTCCAAGTGGCAAGGTTTTTAGAAAACTCAGAAATAACTCTGAGGCGGGCACGGGCCTCCACGTGGAAAGGTCTGGTAATCAGAAAAAAACTCTGAGACTGCCCACGGGCCCTCCACTTTGGGCAAGGTCTGGTTACTCAGAGATAACTTGTGGCTGACCTGGCCCCCACTTGGAAAGGGGCTGGTAAAACTATATAACTCGACGCTGACACGGGGCCTCAACGTACAAGGTAGGAAACCCTCAGACAAAACTCTGAGGCTGACACGGGGCCCCCACGGGGCCCAAAGGTCTGTAACTCAGAATTAACTCTGGAGACTGACACTGCCAACACGTGATTGTCTGGAAAACTCAGATAAAAATTTCTGAGGCGGGACATACCCTCCACGGGGAAAGGGGTTTTGGTAATTTGGAGTTTACTATGGGAAAGGCACTGGCCTCTACGGGGCAAGGTCTCGTAACTCAGAAAATTTTTCCCTGAGGCTGACACTGGCCTCCAGTGGAAAGTTCTGGTAATCAGAAATAACTCTGAGACGCCCCTGTCCTCCACGTGGCAAAGTCTGGAAAATCAGAAATAACTCTGAGGTTGACACTGGTCTCCCGTGGCAAGGTCGGGTATCTCAGAAAAAAATCTGGGGGCGGGGACACGGCCTCATCGGGGGAAAGGGTTGGTAACTCAGAAATAACTCTTGGCGGGGACCGGGGCCTATCGTGGAAGGTCTGGTTAACTAAAAAAATAACCTGAAAACTCCTATGGACTCTACGAGGCAAGGTTGGTAACTCAGAGAATAACTTTGGGCGGGCGGGAAACCCAACTCCCAAGGTCTAGTAACTCAGAGAAAAACTCTTAGCCTGACAGGGGCCTCCCGAGGAAAGGGTTTCTGGAAAACTCAGGAAAAATCAGGGGACTGACAGTGGCCTCCCCCTTGTAAAGGTTGGTAACTCAGAGAAACTTGAGGCGGGAGACGGGGCCTCATCGTGGCAAGGTCTGGTAACTCAGAAATAACTCTGAGGCTGACACTGGCCTCCAAGTGGCAAGGTCTGGTAACTCAGAGATAACTCTGAGGCTGACACTGCCCTCCACGTGGCAAGGTCTGGTAACTCAGAGATAAATCTGAGGTTGACACTGGCCTCCAAGTGGCAAGGTCTGGTAACTCAGAGATAACTGTGAGGCTGAAACTGGCCTCCACGTGGCAAGGTTTGGTAACTCAGAGAAAACTGGGAGGCTGACACTGGCCTCCAAATGGCAAGGTCTGGTAACTCAGAGATAACTCTGAGGCTGACACTTGATTCCAAATGGCAAGGTCTGGTAACTCAGAAATAACTCTGAGGCTGACACTGCCCTCCACGTGGCAAGGTATGGTAACTCTGAGATAACTATGAGATAACTCTGAGGCAGACACTGGCATCACGTGGCAAGGTCTGGAAACTCAGATATAACTCTGAGACTGACACTGGCCTCCACGTGCCAAGGTCTGGCAAATCAGAAATAACTCTGAGACTGACAGTGGCCTCCACGAGACAAGGTCTGGTAACTCGGAGATAACTCTGAGGCTGACACTGGCCTCCTCATGGCAAGGTCTGATAACTCAGGGATAACTCTGAGGGTGACACTGGCCTCATCGTGGCAAGGTCTGGCAACTCAGAAATAACTCTGAGAGTGACACTGGCCTCCACGTGGCAAGGTCTGGTATCTCAGAGATAAATCTGAGGTTGACACTGGCCTCCAAGTGGCAAGGTCTGGTAATTCAGAGATAACTGTGAGGCTGACACTGGCCTCCACATGGCAAGCTCTTGTAACACTGAAATAACTCTGAGGCCGACACTTGCCTCCACGTGGCAAGGTCTGGTAACTCAGAAATAACTCTGAGGCTGACACTGCGCTCCACGTGGCAAGGCCTGGTAACTCTGAGATAACTATGAGATAACTCTGAGGCAGACACTGGCATCACGTGGCAAGGCCTGGTAACTCAGATATAACTCTGAGGCTGACACTGCCCTCCCCGTGGCAAGGTCTGGTAACTCAAAAATAACTCTGAGACTGACACTGGCTTCCATGTGGCAAGGTCTGGCAACTCAGAAATAAGTCTGGGACTGACACTGGCCTCATCGTGGCAATATCTGGTAACTCAGAAATAACTCTGACACTGACACTGGCCTCAATGAGGCAAGGTCTGGAAACTCAGAGATAACTCTGAATTTCACACTGGCCTCCACGTGGCAAGGTCTGGTAACTCTGAGATAAATCTGAGGCTGACATTTGCCTCCACATGGCAAAGTCTGGTAACTCAGAGAAAACTCTTATGCTGACACTGGCCTCCAAGTGGCAAGGTCTGGTAACTCAGAAATAACTCTGAGACTGACACAGGCCTCCACGTGGCAAGGTCTGGTAAATCAGAGATAACTCTGAGGCTGAGACTGGCTTCCACGTGGCAAGGTCTGGCAACTCAGAAATAACTCTGAGACTGACACTGGCCTCCACGTGCCAAGGTCTGGTAACTCAGAGATAACTCTGAGACTGACAATGGCCTCAACCAGGCAAGGTCTGGTAACTCAGAGATAACTCGGAGGCTGACACTGGCCTCCTCTTGGCAAGGTCTGGTTACTCAGAGATAACTCTGAGGCTGACACTGGCCTCCTCATTGCAAGGTCTGGCAACTCATGGATAACTCTGAGGCTGAGACTGGCCCTATCGTGGCAAGGTCTGGTAACTCAGAAATAACTCTAAGGCTGACACTGGCCTCCACGTGGCAAGGTCTGGTAACTCAGAGATAAATCTGAGGCTGACACTGGCCTCCACGTGGCAAGGTCTGGTAACTCAGAGATAAATCTGAGGTTGACACTGGCCTCCAAGTGGCAAGGTCTGGTAACTCAGAGATAACTGTGAGGCTGACACTGGCCTCCACATGGCAAGGTCTGGTAACTCAGAGAAAACTCTGAGGCTGACACTTGCCTCCACGTGGCAAGGTCTGGTAACTCAGAAATAACTCTGAGGCTGACACTGCCCTCCACGTGGCAAGGCCTGGTAACTCTGAGTTAACTATGAGATAACTCTGAGGCAGACACTGGCATAACGTGGCAAGGTCTGTTAACTCAGATATAACTTTGAGGTTGACACTGGCCTCCAAGTGGCAAGGTCTGGTAACTCAGAGATAAATCTGAGGCTGACACTGGCCTTCACGTAGCAAGGTCTGGACACTCAGAAATAAACCTGAGACTGACACTGGCCTCCACGTGGCAAGGTCTTGTAACTCAGAGATAACTCTGAAGCTAACACTGGCCTCCACGTGGCAAGATCTGGTAACTCTGAAATAACTCTGAGACTGACACTGGCCTCCACGTGGGAAAGTCTGGTGACTCAGAGATAACTCTAATCCGGACACTGGCCTCCGCGTGGCAAGGTCTAGTAACTCAGAGATAACTCAGAGACTGACAGTGAACTCCACTTGTAAAGGTCTGGTAACTCAGAGATGACTCTGAGGCTGACACTGGCCTGATCTTGGGAAGGTCTGATAACTCAGAGAAACCTAGGTTCACACGGGCCTCCTCATGGAAAGGTCGGAAAATCAGGGAAAACTCTGAGGCGGCACGGCCTCAACGGGGGAAGGTCTGGTAACTCGAAATAACTCTGAGACTGACACGGCCTCCACAGGCAAGGGTTTGAAAACCCAAAAAATAACTCTGAGTCTGACACGGGCCCTCCACTTTCAAGGTCTGGAAACTAAGATAACTCTGAGGCTGACTCGGGCCCTCCAGGTGGAAAGGGCTAGTAACTCAGAAAAAACTCTGACGCTGACACTGGTCCAGTGGCAAGGGTTGGAACTCAGAATAATTCTGGGGTGCATGGCCTAATGGAAAGGTTTTTTTAACTCAGACTAACTTGAGGCTGACAGGGCCTCGAGTGGCAAGGTTTTGTAATCAAAAATTGCTCTGAGACTGCAGGGCCTCCACGTGCCAAGGTCTGGTAAAGAAATAACTCTGAGACTGCAGGCCTCCACGTGGCAATGTCTGGTAACTAAAGGAAATCGAGGCGACACTGGCCTCCCCCGGGCAAGGTCGGTAACTCGAAATAACTTGAGGGGAACGGGGCTCCACGAGGCAAGGTCTGGCAACTCAGAGATAACCTGGGCTGACACGGGCCTCCATGTGCCAAGGTTTGGTAACTCAGAGTAAATTGAGGCGACACTAGCCTCCAGTGGCGGGTCTGGTAACTCAGAATAACTCTCAGACTGAAACTGGCCTCCAGTGACAAGGTCTGGTAACTCGGGGGGTAACCTGAAGCTGAGCTGGCCTCCACGAGGAAAGGCTGGTAAATAATAACAAAAAAAAATAAGAACATAAAAAAAGAGGAACACGCAGGGGCCTGCAACCCAAACTGGGCAGGTCTTTAAATTCACCCCACAACAAAACATTTCCCCCAACCCCAATTTTTTAAATGCCACCCAAAAATAAGCTCTGATGTGAAGTCCCCCTCAAATCCAACCCCTCCCCCTGTTTATCCAAACCTAATTTTTAAACAACCCCAAATCCCACCTCAATAACCCAAAAAAGGGAGGGTGTTCCCCTCTCAACTACCCTATTTCCAAAAAAACTTTTAGTCCTTTCTAAATCTAAACTTATCTAATTTAAATCCATTACTGCGGGTTCTCTCTTGGAGAGACATCCTCAAGACCTTATTAATATCCCGTTTATTAATACCTATCTTCCACTTATACACTTCGATCAGGTCTCCCCTCATTCTTCGTCTAACAAGTGAATGTAACTTAAGAGTCTTCAATCTTTCTTCATAAGGAAGATTTCTAATGCTATGTATTAATTTAGTCATCCTACGCTGAATGTTTTCTAACGAATTTATGTCCATTTTGTAATACGGAGACCAGAACTGAGCTGCATAATCTAGGTGAGGCCTTACTAATGATGTATAAAGCTGTTAGGTAAGACACATATGCAACAGTTAGACATCTTTATTCCGAAACGTTTCGCCTACACAGTAGGCTTCTTCAGTCGAATACAGAAAGTAGGCAGGAGCAGTAGAGATGTGAAGACGATGTAATCAGTCCATCACCCTTAAAGTCGTAGAATTTGAGGTTGTCAGTCCCTCGGCCTGGAGAAGTTCAGTTCCATAGTCAGGAAATATCTGAAGATCAAGCGACAGTGCGGAGACTTAAATACTGTCGGAAGGAGAGGTGCAGGGTAGTATTAGTAGTAGTAGTAGTAGTAATAGTAGTGAGAGGCAACTGAGAGGTCATGTCCCTCTCAGATCCAACCCTTCTCACTTGAAAAGCTTGTCCAAGGTGTTTTCTGTACCAAGATGCCACGTGTTGCAGTGTCTGACAAGATGAACATCAAAATGGTATACAATACCGACAGGTTGTTAGGTAAGACACATATGCAACAGTTAGACATCTTTATTCCGAAACGTTTCGCCTACACAGTAGGCTCTTCAGTCGAATACAGAAAGTAGGCAGGAGCAGTAGAGATGTGAAGACGATGTAATCAGTCCATCACCCTTAAAGTCGTAGAATTTGAGGTTGTCAGTCCCTCGGCCTGGAGAAGTTCAGTTCCATAGTCAGGAACTATCTGAAGATCAAGCGACAGTGCGGAGACTTAAATACTGTCGGAAGGAGAGGTGCAGGGTAGTATTAGTAGTAGTAGTAGTAGTAATAGTAGTGAGAGGCAACTGAGAGGTCATGTCCCTCTCAGATCCAACCCTTCTCACTTGAAAAGCTTGTTCAAGGTGTTTTCTGTACCAAGATGCCACGTGTTGCAGTGGGCTGACAAGATGAACATCAAAATGGTATACAATACCGACAGGTTGTTAGGTAAGACACATATGCAACAGTTAGACATCTTTATTCCGAAACTGCTCCTGCCTACTTTCTGTATTCGACTGAAGAAGCCTACTGTGTAGGCGAAACGTTTCGGAATAAAGATGTCTAACTGTTGCATATGTGTCTTACCTAACAACCTGTCGGTATTGTATACCATTTTGATGTTCATCTTGTCAGACACTGCAACACGTGGCATCTTGGTACAGAAAACACCTTGGACAAGCTTTTCAAGTGAGAAGGGTTGGATCTGAGAGGGACATGACCTCTCAGTTGCCTCTCACTACTATTACTACTACTACTACTACTAATACTACCCTGCACCTCTCCTTCCGACAGTATTTAAGTCTCCGCACTGTCGCTTGATCTTCAGATAGTTCCTGACTATGGAACTGAACTTCTCCAGGGCCCAGGGACTGACAACCTCAAATTCTACGACTTTAAGGGTGATGGACTGATTACATCGTCTTCACATCTCTACTGCTCCTGCCTACTTTCTGTATTCGACTGAAGAAGCCTACTGTGTAGGCGAAACGTTTCGGAATAAAGATGTCTAACTGTTGCATATGTGTCTTACCTAACAACCTGTCGGTATTGTATACCATTTTGATGTTCATCTTGTCAGACACTGCAACACGTGGCATCTTGGTACAGAAAACACCTTGGACAAGCTTTTCAAGTGAGAAGGGTTGGATCTGAGAGGGGACATGACCTCTCAGTTGCCTCTCACTACTATTACTACTACTACTACTACTAATACTACCCTGCACCTCTCCTTCCGACAGTATTTAAGTCTCCGCACTGTCGCTTGATCTTCAGATAGTTCCTGACTATGGAACTGAACTTCTCCAGGCCGAGGGACTGACAACCTCAAATTCTACGACTTTAAGGTTGATGGACTGATTACATCGTCTTCACATCTCTACTGCTCCTGCCTACTTTCTGTATTCGACTGAAGAAGCCTACTGTGTAGGCGAAACGTTTCGGAATAAAGATGTCTAACTGTTGCATATGTGTCTTACCTAACAACCTGTCGGTATTGTATACCATTTTGATGTTCATCTTGTCAGACACTGCAACACGTGGCATCTTGGTACAGAAAACACCTTGGACAAGCTTTTCAAGTGAGAAGGGTTGGATCTGAGAGGGACATGACCTCTCAGTTGCCTCTCACTACTATTACTACTACTACTACTACTAATACTACCCTGCACCTCTCCTTCCGACAGTATTTAAGTCTCCGCACTGTCGCTTGATCTTCAGATAGTTCCTGACTATGGAACTGAACTTCTCCAGGCCGAGGGACTGACAACCTCAAATTCTACGACTTTAAGGGTGATGGACTGATTACATCGTCTTCACATCTCTACTGCTCCTGCCTACTTTCTGTATTCGACTGAAGAAGCCTACTGTGTAGGCGAAACGTTTCGGAATAAAGATGTCTAACTGTTGCATATGTGTCTTACCTAACAACCTGTCGGTATTGTATACCATTTTGATGTTCATGTATAAAGCTGCAGTATGACCTCTGGACTTCTGTTGCTTACACATCTTGATATAAATCCCACTAATCTATTTGCCTTATTACGTACGCTTAGGCATTGCTGTCTTGGTTTAAGGTTGCTGCTCACCATAACCCCCAAGTCCTTTTCGCAATCTGTATGGCTAAGTTCTACATCATTTAACTTATAAGTACTAGGGTTATGGGCACTCCCAAGCTTCAGAACCTTGCATTTATCTACATTGAACTGTATCTGCCACTTTTCTGACCAAGAATAGAGTTTGTTTAAATCCTCCTGAAGTTCCATAACATCTACGTTTGAATCAATTATCCTACCTATCTTTGTGTCATCGGCGAATTTGCTCATATCACGGGCCCAATACTGATCCCTGTGGAACGCCACTTGTTACAGATCCCCACTCGGATTTAACCCATTTATGGACACTCTCTGCTTCCTGTCAGTGAGCCATGACTCGATCCACGAGAGCACTTTTCCCCAATGCCATGAGCTGCCACTTTCTTTAAACAGTCTATGGTGCGGAACTCTATCAAAAGCCTTACTAAAATCTAAGTAAAAAATATCAAATTTTTTTATTGTGGTCAACAGCCTAAAAAGCTTTACTGAAAAAATTTAAATTAAATTAGTTAGACAAGCCCGGCCTTTTGTGAATCTTGCTTTTTCATTAATCAAGCTATGCTTATCAAAGATGGCTTCTTTTTAATCTCAGCTAAAATTGACCTATAATTTGCCTACAATTGAGGTCGGGCTTATTGGGGGGAAATTTTTGAGGGTAACGATTGCCCCGGGTTTTTTTAAAAAATAGGATTTTAATTACCCTCTTCCACAAATCAAAACACTAAAACCGGGTTTGAAGAGAAAAATTAAAAATATTGTTAATGGTTCACAGATTTTAAATTTTTTGCATTCCTTAAGAACCCTTAAAAAAAACCCCTCAAAACCCCGGGGACTTTTTTGCTTAAGTTGTCTATCGGCTTCTAAACCATCTCACAGGGGACTGTGATTTTTTAAAAAACAAAAATTTTTATCTTCTTCTAGCCAACTGTAAAAATTAATTACTGGAATTTTGTTTTGCTTCCTGTGAAAAAAATGGAGAAAATAATTTTTTAAAAAATTCAAGACATTCTTCTCTTTGTCAGAAAAGGTTGCCCTTATTTTTTTTTTTAAGGGGTTCCCCAAAATTTATCTCAAAACTTTTGTTCAAAAAAACCGGGAAAAAATTTTTTGGGGTTTAAATTTTAGAATCCCTGGGCAACTTTATAGCCCTTCTAGCTTTTTTTTTCCCCTTTTTTAAATTTTGCCCCCTCTTAATGTCAATATACTGATTCATAAGAGACCCTCCCCTTTTTGATAGCCTAAAAAATTTTCTTTCTTATCCCCAAGTAGATATTTGAGCCTTTTTATTCAGCCTTTTTGGGGGTCATTTCTTTTTATCAATTTTCTTTATAGGGGGAAAAAAACTTTTTCTTTGAGAAAGCATGTATAGTGTTCAGAAAAATTGTCATTTTGATAGCTCTTTTTCGTTCCCCCAGCCCAACAATGAAAAAGAGTTCTCTAAGCCCATCGTAATTGCAAAGGGCAAAAATTTGGGGACTGTTACTGAGTTATCGTACTACGTACTTCCTTTCCCAATGCAAAATGTAATTGTTTTTTGGGTCGCTAGCACCAGTTCTCTGAAATTTCTAAATTATTAAAAAGGGGTTTAAATTGTTTGCCAAAACAAAGTCAAGCAGGTTTTTTCCCCCTTGTAGGTTCTGCCACAAACTGCTTCAAAAAAAATCGGAAATACTTTAAAAGTCTTTATGATTTAATTCCCACCCAAGAAATTCCAAAAAAACATGACTAAAGTTAAAGTCTCCTAAAAATTACTAAAATTTTTCGTGCCCTTTTGGGGATTAACCCAATTTTTCCTTTCCCCTTGTGTTTCCCTTGGTCCCTATCTAAGTTTGGGGGGGGCTGTATATCACTCCCAAAATCAGTTTTTCAGAAAAAAACTTGGGACTGTCACTGGCCTTTATCGTGGCAATGTCGGTAAACTCGAAATAACCTTCACTGAAACTGGCGTCAATGGGGCAAGGTCCCGGTAACCAAAATAACTCTAAGGCTTTACACTGGGTCCACGTGGCAAGGTCGGGAAAATCCCGAGATAACTCTTTAGGCTGAAATGGCCCTTTACGTGGTAAGGACTGGTAACTCAGAAATAAAATCTGAGACTGACACTGGCCCCCCCGTTTAAGGTCTGATAACTCAGAGATAACCTGAAAGGTGACACTGGCCTCCACGTGGCAAACTGGTAACTCAGAGGTAACTCTGAGGGTGGGCACGGGCCCCCACGTGGGAAGGTCTGGTAAATCCAGGGGGAACTCTGAGGGGTGACCTTGGGCCCCACGTGGCAAAGGGCTCGTAACCAGAAAAAACTCTGAACTGACACTGCCAACACGGCATTGTTGGTTTAAATCAGATATAACTCTGAGGCGACACTGCCTCCACGGGCAATGTCGGGTTTAAAGTGAGATAACTCTGGGCCCGGGCACTAGCCTATACGGGCAAGTCTGGAAAATGAGAGATAACCCCTGAGGTGACATGGCCCCCTCTTGGTAAGGTCTGGTAACTCAGAGATAACCTTTAGGCTGACACTTGGGCCCCTCATGGCAAGGGGCTGATAATCAGGGATTTAAATTGGGGTGACCCCCGGCCCATCGTGGGAAGGGCGGTGGGCTCAGAAAAAACTCTGAAAACTGACCCTTGGGCCCCCCCACGTGGCAAAAGGTCTGGTAACTCAGAGATAAACCTTGGGGCCCAAAACTGGCCTCCAACCCTGGGAAGGTCCGGTAACTCAGAGATAAATTGGGTTGACACTGGGCCCCCAAGGGCAAGGGCTGGTAAATCAAGATAAAAATGTGAGGGTGAAACGCCTCCACCTGGGAAGGTTTGGGAAAATCAAAGATAACTGTGAGGCTGAACCCCTGGCCTCCCCCATGGCAAGGTCTGGTAATCAGAGATAAAATCGAGGCCGGCACTTACCTCCCCCGTGGCAAGGTCTGGTAACTCAGAAAAAATCTGAGGGGTGGGCCCCTGCCCTCCCCGTGGCAAGGTCTTGTAACTCAAGAAAAATTGAGGCTAAAAATGGCCCCCACGGGCAAGGCTGGTAATTTTGAAATAATCAGAGACTGGGCATGGCCCCACGTGGGAAAATCTGGTGACTCAGAAAATAACTCTAAACAGGACAATGGCCTCCCGTGGGAAAGCTGGGAACTTTCCGAAATAAATTTTGAGGAATGACACTGCCTCCACGTGCCAAGGGCTGGTAACTTTCCCGAAATAACTCGGGGACTACACTGGCCTCACGTGGCAAGGTCCCGGAAACTCAAAAAATAACTTGGGGACTGACAATTTGGCCCTACGGGGCAAGGGTTGGTTTAAATAAAAAAATAAAATCTGAGGGCCTCACTGGGCCCCTACGAGGGAAGGGGCTGGGAACTCAAGGGGAAACTCTGAGGTGACCTGGGGATACACGTGGGCAAGGTCTGGTTTAAAAACCCGAGATAAAAACTGAGGCTGACATGGAAAAAAAGTGGGCAAAGGGCTAGTAACTCAGAGTAAAATCCCTTTGGCAAGGGCACAGGCCTCCACGTGCCAATTTTTTGGGAACTCAGGGAACTCAGAGACGGACCGTGGGGCCCCCGGGGTCAAGGTCTGGTAACTCAGAGATAACTCTGAGGTTGACACTGGCTCCCCTTTGGGCCCAAAGGGCTTTGGGAAAATAGAGATAACATAAGGTTGAAAAATGGCCTCAACGTTGCAAGGTCTGGTAAATCAGAATAACCTGACATGACACTGGCCTCAACGTGGCCAAAGGGCTGGTAAATCAGAGGGAAATCTGAATTTTGGGCACAGGCCCTTTACTGGGAAGGTTGGTAAAATCAAAATAACTTGGGAAATGACACTGGCCTTTATCGTGGCAATATCGGTAACTCGGGAAAAAACTCTGACACTGACACCCGCCTTGGTTTTCGGCCCCCCCCAAACCCAGCGGTTAAATGTTAAACCCGGCCCGGGCCGGGAGTAACCCCGGGTACGTCATCAAAAACCCCAATTTTGGGGACTGCTGAGCCCGGGCCCTTTGAGGGAAAAAAGTTCCCGAGTTGGGCCCCACGGGGGCACATCCCAAGCAGTAGGGACCTGACCACCTAAGGGTACGTCCCACTGGGTTTAGTAAAAAGTAAAGTAAACCCGAGGCCCAGGTTTCGCACCTAAGCAGTAGGTACCTTACCACCTAAGGGACCGGGCTACTGGCTTTAGCAAATTTTGGGACCTATGTGGCAAAGGGCTGGGAAATCAGAGATAAAATCTGAATTTTTTACACTGGCCCCTGTGGAAAAAGGGTTTTGGTAACTTGAGATAAATCTGAGGCTGACATTTGCCTCCACAAGGGAAAGTCTGGGAATCCGAGATAACTCTTATCGCAGGCCCCCAAGTGGGAAGGTCTGGTAACCAGAAATAAATTGAGACGACACAGGCCCCCCACGTTGGGAAGGTCCCGGGGAACTCAGAGAAAAAAAAAATCTGAGGGTGAAAATGGGGCCCCCACTAAAAAAATCTGGTAACTCAAGATAAATCTGAGGCTTACAAGGCCCTCCAAAATGGGAAGGGCTGGTAACTCAGAAAAAATCGGGGGGCCGAAATTCGCCTCAACGTGGCAAGGTATTTTTAACTCAGACATAACTCTGAGGCCGACACTTTTCCTCCACGTGGCAAGGTCTCGTAACTCAGAAATAACTCTGAGACTGACACTGCCAACACTTGCTTTGTCTGGTAACTCAGATAAAAATCTGAGGTGAAAACACCCCCAGTGGCAAGGTCTTGTAACTCGAGATAACTATGGGGCGGGCACGGGCCCTTACGGGGCAAGGTCTCGTAACTCAAAATAATTCTGAGGCGAACTGGCCTCCACTGGCAAGGTCTGGTAACTAAAAAAATAATTCTGAGACTGCATGCCTCCCGGGGCAAGTCTGGTAACCAGAAATAACTTGGGGCTGACCTGGTCCCAACGTGGCAAGTTGGTACCTCAAAAAATAAATGGAAAAAACACGGCCTCATCTGGCAAGGTCGGTAACTCAGAAAAAAATCGGATTGACACGGGCCTTTCACGAGGCAAGGTTGGTAACTCAAGAAAACCCTTTTAGGCTAAACCGGGGCCCCACGTGCCAAGGTCTGGTACTCTGGATAAACTGGGGCTGACACGGGGGCCCCAGTGGAAGGTCGGTAACTCAAAAAAAACCTTAGGCTGACAGGGCCCTATACTGGCAAGGTCGGGTAATCAGAGAAACTCTGAACTGAAACGGGCCCTAACGTGACAAGGTCTTGTAACACGGGGGTAATTTGAAGCGACGGGCCCCCACGAGGCAAGGTCTGGTAACTCAGAAAAACTCTGGGATGAACGGCCCACGTGAAATGCTGGTAACTCGATAAACTCTGACCTGACACGGCCTAATTGGAAGTCTGGAAACCCAGAGTCCCTCTGAATCTGACACTGGCCTCCACGTGGAAAGGGTTTCTGGTAACTTTGAGATAAATCTGAGGCTGACATTTGCCCCCATGGGCAAAGCTGGTAACTCAGAATAACTGCGAATTGACAGGGCCCCCCAAGTGACAATCGGGTAACTCAAAATTTAACTCTGAGGCTGCACGGCCTCTACGGGGTGGGTTTTGGAAACTCAGAAATAACTTGAACTGCACGGGCCTCCACGTGCCAAGTTCGGAAAACTCAGAAATAACTCTAAGATGACTCTGGCCTCCCTGGCAAATTTGATAACTCGAAATAACTCTGATCTGACACTGCCTCCACCTTTCAAAGTCTGATAACTCGAATAACCTAGGGACACTGGCCCCACGGAGGTCTGGTAACCAGAGAAAACTCTTTGCTGCCCTGGTCTCAAGGTGGCAGGTGTGGTAACTCAGACATAACTCTGAGGATGACACTGCCTCCACGTGGCAAGGTCTCTAACTCAAAAATAACTCTGAACTGACATGCCAACACGTGCATTGTCTGGTAACTCAGGTTAACTCGAGGCTGCCCACTGCCCCCCACGGGGGAAGGCTGTTAACTTGAGATTTTCTAGGCGACACAACCTCTACGTGGCAAGGTCGAAACTCAGAGATAATTCTGAGGCTGAATACCTCCACGGGAAAAGGGTCGGGCAACAAAATAAATATGAGACTGACACGGCCTCCAGTGCCAAAGGACGGAAAATAAAATAACCTGAATCAACGGGCCCGCACTGGAAGGTCTGGTAACTCGAAATAACCGAGATGCACTGGCCCCCACGGCAAAGATCGGGAACTCAAAATAACTTGAGACTGACACTGGCCTCCACGTTGAAAGGGTCTGAAACACAGAAATAATATACCGGGACACTGGCCCCATTTTTTAAAGGTCGGGAAAAAACAGAGATAAGCTGAGGCTGACAGGGCCCTAAAGGGGGCAAGGTAGGGAAAAACTCAAAAACCCGGGGATGACACGGGCCTCCCGGGCAAGGTCTTTTAAGGGAGATAACTCTGAGGCAACACGGCTTCTACGGGGCAAAGTCGGTAACTCAAGAAACTTGAGGCTGCACTGCCCCCAGTGGAAAGGGGTTTTAACCTGGAAAACCTGAGGCGACCGGCCTCACGTGGGCAAGGTTGGTAACTCAGAGATAACTTGAGGCGACACTGGTTCCCCGTGGCAAGGTCGGGCAACTCAGAAATAACTCTGAATGACACGGGCCCCAACCAACAAGGTCTGGTAACCAGAATAACGGGAGGCTGACCTGGCCCCCTTTTGGGCAAGGTCTGGTAACTCAGAGAAAACTCTGAGGTGACATAGCCTCCTCATTGCAAGGTTGGCATCTCGGGGATAATCTGAGGCTGGGGACTCCTCATCGTTGAAAGGTCTGGAAACCAGAAATAATCGAGACTGACCGGGCCCCACGGGGCAAGGTCGGTAACTAGAGAAAACTCTGGACGACAAGGCCTCAACCAAAAAGGTTTGGGGGTAATCAGAGAAACTAGGAGGGAAAAAGCCTCCTCTTGGCAAGGTCGGGTAATCAGAGAAAACCGAGGCTGACAGGGCCCTCCTCTTTGCAAGGTCTGGCAACTGGGGGATAACTCTGAGGCTGAGACGGCCCTCATGTGGCAAGGTCGGTAACTCAGAAAAACTTTTAGATGACACTCCCCACGTGGCAAGGTCTGGTAACTCAGAGATAATTCTGAGGCTGACACTGGCCTCCACGTGGCAAGGTTGGAAACTCAAGATAAATCTGAGGTTGACACGGATCCAAGTGGCAAGTCTGGTTCAGGTTAACTGTGGGGCCGAAACGGCCTCCACGGGGCAAGGTTTGGTAACTCAGAGATAACTGTGAGACTGACACTGCCTCCACATGCAAAGGTTTGGTAAATAAAGAAAAACCTAAAGGCTGCCCTTTGGGCCTCCACGTGTCAAGGTCTGGCAACTCAAAAAATCTGGGCTGACACTGCCCCCACTGGTAAGGCCGGGGAACTCAATAACTATAGATAACTCTGGGGCAGCACTGGCATCACGGGGCAAGGTCTGGAAATCAATATAACTTTGAGGCTGACACGCCCTCCAGGGGCAAGGTCTGGTAATAAAAATAACTCTGAGATGACATGGCCTCCACTGAAAGGGACTGTAACTCTGGAAAATTTCGAGGCAGACATGGCCTAGTGGCAAGGTTGGTAACAAAAGATAAAAAGGGAAAATTTACACTGCCCTCCACTGGCAAGGACGGGTAACTCTGAGTAACCGAGGCGACACTGGCCTCCCGGGGCAAGGTTCTGGTAACAAAGAGATAATCTGAGGCCGACACGGGCCCCACGGGCAAGGTCGGGTTATAAAAAATAACTCTAGACTGACACTGGCCCCCACGTGGCAAGGTCGGGAAACTCAGAGATAAATCGAGGCTGACCGGCCTTCCTGGCAAGGTCTGGAAACTCAAAAAATAACTCTGGGTGACATGCCCCCCACGGGGTAAGGCCCTGGTAACTCTAGAAACAAAGAGATAACTCTGAGGCAGACACTGGCACACGTGGCAAGTCGGGTAACTCAGATATAACTTTGAGGCGACACTGCCCCACGGGGAAAGGTCTGGTAACTCAAAAAAACTCTGGCTGACAGGGGGCCCCCACGTGGCAAGGTCTGTAACTCAGAGATAAATTGAGGCTGCACGGCCCTCACTAGCAAGGTTGAAACTCAAAAATAAAATTGAGACTGACACTGGCCTCCACGTGGCAAGGTCTTTTTAACTCAGAATAAATTGAGGCTAACATTTGGCCTCCACGTGGCAAGGTCTGGAAACCTCTGAAATAACTCTGGAAGATGAAAACTGGCCTCCACGTGGCAAGGTTGGTAATCAGAGATAAGTGTGAGTGAAACCCCTTTGCCCATGTGCAAGGTTTGGTAACTCAGAGATAACTGTGAGGCTGACACTGCCCTCCACGAGGCAAGGCCTGGTAACTCGGAGATAACTATGAGATAACTCTGAAGCAGACACTGGCATCACGTGGCAAGGTCTGGTAACTCAGATATAACTATGAGGATGACACTGCCCTCCACGTGGCAAGGACTGGTAACTCTGAGATAACTCTGAGGCAGACACTGGCCTCCACGTGGCAAGGTCTGGTAACTAAGAGATAACTCTGAGGCCGACACTGGCCTCCACGTGGCAAGGTCTGGTTACTCAAAATTAACTCTGAGACTGACACTGGCCTCCACGTGGCAAGGTCTGGTAACTCAGAGATAAATCTGAGGCTGACACTGGCCTTTCCCACGTGGCAAGGTCTGGAAACTCAGAAAAAAACCCTGAGACTGACACGGGCCTCCACGTGGCAAGGTCTTGAAAACTAAGAGATAACACTGAGGCTACACGGCCTCCACGTGGCAAGGTCTGGTAACTCAGAAATAACTCTGAGACTGACACTGGCCTCCAAGTGGGAAAGTCTGGTGACTCAGAAAAGTCACTGGCCTGCATGGAAAATTCTGGAAACTCAGAAATAACTTGAGACGACACTGACACCCGGGGCAAGGCCCTGGTAACTCAGAAATAAACCCTGAACTGACACTGGCCTCACGTGGCAAGGTCTGTAACCAGAAATAACACTGGACTGACACTGGCCTCCACATGGCAAGGTCTGGTAACCAGAGATAACTCTGAGGCCGATGGCCTCCACGTGGCAAGGTCTGGTAACTCAGAGATAAATCTGAGGCTGACACTGGCCTCCACGTGGCAAGGTCTTGTAACTAAGAGATAACACTGAGGCTAACACTGGCCTCCACGGGGCAAGGTCTGGTAACTCAGAAATAACTCTGAGACTGACACTGGCCTCCAAGTGGGAAAGTCTGGTGACTCAGAAATAAGGTCACTGGCCTCCGCATGGCAATGTCTGGAAACTCAGAAATAACTCTGAGACTGACACTGACTACCTTGTGCCAAGGTCTGGTAACTCAGAAATAACTCTGAGACTGACACTGGCCTCATCGTGGCAAGGTCTGGTAACTCAGAAATAACACTGGGACTGACACTGGCCTCATCGTGGCAAGGTCTGGTAACTAAGAAATAACTCTGAGACTCACACTGGACTCTACGAGGCAAGGTCTGGTAACTCAGAGATAACTCTGAGGCTGACCTGGCATCCACGTGGCAAATTCTGGTAACTCAGAGATAAATCTGAGGCTGACATTGGCCTCCACGTGGCAAGGTCTAGTAACTCAGAGATAACTCTAAGGCTGACACTGGCCTCCACGAGGCAAGGCCTGGTAACTCAGAGATAACTCAGAGACTGACAGTGGCCTCCACGTGTCAAGGTCTAGTAACTCAGAGATAACTCTGAGGCCGACACTGGCCTCCTCTTGGCAAGGTCTGGTAACTCATGGATAACTCTGAGATTGACACTGGCCTCCACATGGCAAAGACTGATAACTCAGAAATAACTCTGAGTCTGACTCTGCCCTCCACGTTTCAAGCTCTGGTAACTCAGAGATAACTCTGAGGCTGACACTGGCCTCCCCGTGGCAAGGTCTGGTAACTCAGAGATAACTCTGAGGCGGACACTGCCCTCCACGTGGCAAGGTCTGGTAACTCAGAGATAACTCTTAGGCTGACACTGGCCTCCACGTGCCAAGGTCTGGTAACTCTGAGATAAATCTGAGGCTGACACTAGCCTCCACGTGGCAAGGTCTGGTAACTAAGAAATTATCTCTGAGACTGACACTGTCCTCCACGTGGAAGGTCTGGTAACTCAGAAATAACTCTGAGACTGACACTGGCCTCCACGTGGCAAGGTCTGGTAACTCAGAGATAACTCTGAGGCTGACAAAGGCCTCCAAGTGGCAAGGTCTAGTAACTCAGAAATAACTCTGAGGCTGACACTGGCCTCAACGTGGCAAGGTATGGTAACTGAGACATAACTCAGAGGCTAGCACTGGCCTCCACGTGGCAAGGTCTGGTAACTCAGAAATAACTCTGAGACTGACACTGGCCTCCACGTGGCAAGGTCTGGTAACTCAGAGATAACTCTGTGGCTGACACTGGCCTCCACGTGGCAAGGTATGGTAACTCAGACATAACTCTGAGGCTGACACTGGCCTCCACGTGGCAAGGTCTCGTAACTCAGAAATAACTCTGAGACTGACACTGCCAACACTTGCATTGTCTGGTAACTCAGATATAAATCTGAGGCTGACACTACCCTCCACGTGGCAAGGTCTTGTAACTCTGAGATAACTATGAGGCAGGCACTGGCCTCTACGTGGCAAGGTCTGGTAACTCAAAAATAATTCTGAGACTGACACTGTCCTCCACGTGGCAATGTCTGGTAACTCAGAAATAACTCTGAGGCTGACACTGGTCTCCACGTGGCAAGGTCTGGTACCTCAGAAATAACTCTGGGACTGACACTGGCCTCATCGTGGCAAGGTCTGGTAACTCAGAAATAAATCTGAGATTGACACTGGCCTTCACGAGGCAAGGTCTGGTAACTCATAGATAACTCTTAGGCTGACACTGGCCTCCACGTGCCAAGGTCTGGTAACTCTGAGATAAATCTGAGGCTGACACTAGCCTCCACGTGGCAAGGTCTGGTAACTCAGAGAAAACTCTTAGGCTGACAGTGGCCTATACGTGGCAAGGTCTGGTAACTCAGAGATAACTCTGAGACTGAAACTGGCCTCAACGTGACAAGGTCTTGTAACACAGGGGTAACTCTGAAGCTGACGCTGGCCTCCACGAGGCAAGGTCTGGTAACTCAGAAATAACTCTGGGACTGACACTGGCCTCATCGTGGCAATGTCTGGTAACTCAGATATAACTCTGACACTGACACTGGCCTCAATGTGGCAATGTCTGGTAACCCAGAGATACCTCTGAATCTGACACTGGCCTCCACGTGGCAAGGTCTGGTAACTTTGAGATAAATCTGAGGCTGACATTTGCCTCCATGTGGCAAAGTCTGGTAACTCAGAGATAACTGCGAATCTGACACTGGCCTCCAAGTGACAAGGTCTGGTAACTCAGAAATAACTCTGAGGCTGACACTGGCCTCTACGTGGTAAGGTCTGGTAACTCAGAAATAACTCTGAGACTGACACTGGCCTCCACGTGCCAAGTTCTGGTAATAGAATGAACTCTAAGACTGAACTCTGGCCCTCCACGTGGCAAAATTCTGATAACTCAGAAATAACTCTGAGCTGACACTGGCCTCCCACTTTCAAGTCTGATAACTCAGAGATAACTTGAAGGTGAACTGGCCTCTCGTGGCCATGGTTCTGGTAACTCAGAGAACAACTCTTTGGTTGACCCTGGTCTCAGGTGGCAAGGTGTGGTCAACTCTGGACATTAACTCTGAGGATGACACTGGCCTAAAGGGGGAAAGTTGGTAACTCAGAAAAACCTGGGGCTGACACGGCCCCCGGGGCAAGCGGGGTAACTCGGGAAAAACTAGAACTCCCCCCTTGCAGGCGGGTAACCGAATAATTGAGCAACACCCCCCTTTCCCGGGAAAGGTCTGGTAACTCGGAAAAATTCTGGGGTGACCTGCCTCCGGGAAAGGGTCGGGGAAAACTAGAAATTTTGAGCTGACACTGGCCCCACGGGGAAGGCGGGAAAAAACCAAAAATAATCTGAGTCAACTCCTCAAGGGGAAGGTTGGTAACTCAGAATAACTTGGCTGACACGGGCCTCCAGAAGGCAAAAGGGGGTTGGGGGCGCCTGGTCCGGAAAGTTTAACTAGAAAATCTGAGGGGCACGGGCCTAAAAGTGGAAGGGTTTAAACTAAAAAACCTAGATAAACCCGGCCCTCCACGTGGCAAGGGGGGGAATTGAGAAAACTCTGAGGCGACACGGTTTCCCGTGGAAAGTCGGGAAAACCAAGAAAAACCGGGCGACACGCCCCATGAAGGTTGTAATCAAAAAAACTCTGGGCGCACGGCCTCCCGTGGAAGGGTTGGACTCGAAATAACCTGAGCGACACGGCCCTCCCGGGAAAATTTTTAACCAGAAATAACCTGAGCACAGGGGCCTCAACGGGCAAGGTCTGGTAACTCAAAAAACCCGGGGCGACACTGGCTCCGGAAAGGGTCTGGAATCAGAGAAAACCTAGGGGACACTGCCTCCCTTGCAAGGGTCGGAAACCGAAAAAACTTTTGGCTGAAGGGGGCCCCTTTGCAAGGCCTGGAAACTCAAAAAATAACTCTAAAACTGACATGGCCTCCACGGGCAAGGCTGGTAACCCAGAAAAACTCTGGGCTCCCCGGTCACGGCAAGGTCTGGTAACAAATAATTTGGGGCTCACTGGCCCCCGTCCAAGGTCTGGTAACTCAGAGAAAAATCTGAGGCCGACACGGGCCTCCACGTGGCAAGGTCTGGTAACTCAGTGATAGCTCTAGGCTGACACTGGCCACACGTGGCAAGGTCTGGTAACTCAGAGATAACTCCTGAGACTGACACTGGCCTCCACGTGTCAAGGTCTGGTAACTCAGAGATAACTATGAATCTGGACACCTGGCCTCCTCTTGGCAAGTCTGGTAGCTCAGGGTTAACTCTGAAGCTGACGCTGGCCCTCCACGAGGCAAAGTCTGGCTAACTCAGATAATAACACTGAGGCGCACTGGCCTCAACGTGGCACAGGTAATGTAACTCAGACATAACTCTGATACCTGACACTCTGGCCTCACGTGGCAAGGATCCTGTAACTCAGAGATAACTAGGAGGCAGACACTGGCCTCCACGTGCCAAGTGTCAGGTACCTCAGTGATGAAAATCTGAGCTGACACTGCCTCCACATGGCAAGGACTTGGTAACTCAGAGATAGCTCTGAAGGCTTGACACTGGCCTCACGTGGCCAAGGTCTGGAAACTCAGAGATAACTCCTGAGACTGACACTGCTGGGCCTCCACGTGACAAGGCTGGTAACACAGAGATAGCACTTAAGGCTGACAACGGGCTACTTTAACGAGGCAAGGTCTGTAACTCAGAGATAACTCTGAAGGCGAACACTGGCCTCAACGTGCAAAGGTATGTAACTCAGACATAACTCTGAGGCTGACACTGCCTCCACGTGGATGACCGGCGTACGCAGCAAATAACTCTAGAGACTGACACTGCCAACAAGTGCATTGTCTGGTAACTCAGATATAACTCTGAAGCTGACACTTCCCCTCCACGTGGCAAGGTCTGGTAACTCCGAGATAACTCTGAGGTTAGAACACTGGCCTCTACGTGGCAAAGGTATGTTAACTGCAGAGGTACCACTGAGGCTGACACTGGCCCTCCACGGGCAAGGTCTGGTAACTCATAATAGCTCTGAGATTGATACTGGCCTCCAACGTTGCAAAGGTTTGGTAACTCAGAGATAACTCTAAGGCTGACACTCTGGGTCCTCATGCGGTATGGTCTGTAAACTCAGAGATTAACTCAAGGCTGACACTGGCCTCCAAGTCGAAAGGTAGGTAACTCAGACCATACTCTGAGACGTGAACACTGGCCTCCACGTGGCAGGTCTGGTAACTCAGAGATAACTCTGAGGCTGACACTGCGCTACACGTGGCAAGGTCTGGTAACTCTGAGATATCTCTGAGGCAGACACCGGCCTCCACGTGCCAAGGTCTGGTAACTCAGAGATAAATCTGAGGCTGACACTGGCCTCCACGTGCCAAGGTCTGGTAACGCAGAGATAGCTCTTAGGCCTGACCCTGCCTTCCCACGAGCAAGTCTGGTTAACTCCAGCAGATAACTCAGAGAACTGACACCTTGGCCTCCACGTGACAAGGTCTGGTAACTGAGAGATAACTCTGGAACTGACACTGGTCTCGTCGTGGCAATGTCTGGTAACTCAGAAATAACTCTGACACTGATACTGGCCTCAGTGTTTCAAGGTCTGGTAACTCAGAGATAACTCTGAATCTGACACTGGCCGCCACGTGGCAAGGTCTGTTAACTCTGAGATAAATCTGAGGCTGACACTTGCCTCCACGTGGCATAGACTGGAAACTCAGAGATAACTCTTATGCTGACACTGTGCCTCCAAGAGGAATGGTTTGGTAATTCAGAAATAACTCTGAGACTGACAATGGTCTCCACGTGACAAGGTCTGGTAACTCAGAAATAACTCTGAAACTGACACTAGCCTCATCGTGGCAAAGTCTTGTAACTAAGAAATAACTCTGAGTCTCACACTGGCCTCTACGAGGCAAGGTCTGGTAACTCAGAGATAACTCTGAGACTGACACTGGCCTCCACGTGGCAAGGTCTGGTAACTCAGAGATAACTCTGGACTGACACTGGCCTCCACGTGGCAAGTCTAGTAACTCATAAGATAACTCTGAGGAGCTCTTGGACACTGCACTCATTCTTGGCAAGGTTTTGTACTCAGAGATAACTCTGAGCCTGACACTGGCCTCCTCATGGCAAGGTCTGGTAACTCAGGGATAACTCTGAGGCTGGCACCACTATCCTTCACGTGGCAAGGTTTTTCTCTTAACCTTCAGAAATAAACTCTGAGACTGACACTCAGGCCTCTTCCCACGTGGCAAAGGGGTCTGGTAACTCAGAGATAACTCTGAGGTTGACACTGGCCTCCTCTTGGCAAGGTCTGGTAACTCAGACGTAACTCTGAGCCTGACACTGGCCTCCTCATGGCAAGGTCTGATAACTCAGGGATAACTCTGAGGCTGGCACTATCCTGCACGTGACAAGGTCTCGTAACTCAGAAATAACTCTGAGGCTGACACTGGCCTCCACGTGGCAAGGTCTTGTAACTCAGAGATAACTCTGAGGCTGACACTGGCATTCACGTGGCAAGGTCTGGTGACTCAGACATAACTCTGAGGATGACTCTGGCCTCCACGTGGCAAGGTCTGGTAACTCAGAAATAACTCTGAGGCTTACACTGGCATCCACGTAGCAAGGTCTGGTAACTCAGAAATAACTCTGAGACTGAAACTGCCAACATGTGGAATGGTCTGGTAACTCAGATATAACTCTGAGGCTGACACTGCCCTACACGTGGCAAGGTCTGGTAACTCAGAAATAACTCTGAGACTGACACTGCCAACATGTGGAATGGTCTGGTAACTCAGATATAACTCTGAGGCTGACACTGGCCTCCACGAGGCAAGGTCCTGGCAACTCAGATATAACTCTGAAAGTGACACTATGCCTCCACATGGCAAGGTCTGGTAACTAGAAATAAATCTGAGACGACACTGGCCTCACGGGCAAGGTCTGGATAACTCAGAAAGAACTCTGAAGTCCTGAACACAGGGCCTCACGTTTAAGCAAGGTCTGGATCACTCAGAGATAACTCTGAGGCTGACACTGGCCTCCACTTGATAAGATCTGGTAACTCAGAGATAAACTCTGAGGCTGACATCTGGCCTTTAACGCGGCAAGGTCTGGTTAAACTCAGAGATAACTCTTAGGCTGACACGTGGCCTCAACGTGGCCAAGGTATGCGGTAACTCTCAGACATATTTCTGAGGCTACACTGGCCCTTCCGTGGCAAGGTCTCGTAACTCTGAAATAACTCTGAGACTGACACTGCCAACAAGTGCATTGTCTGGTAACTCAGATATAACTCTGATGCTGACACTGCCCTCCACGTGGCAAGGTCTGGTAACTCTGAGATAACTCTGAGGTAGACACTGGCCTCTACGTGGCAAGGTCTGTTAACTCAGAGGTAACTCTGAGGCTGACACTGGCCTCCACGTGGCAAGGTCTGGTAACTCAGAAATAACTCTGAGTCTGATACTGGCCTCCACGTGGCAAGGTCTGGTAACTCAGAGATAACTCTAAGGCCGACACTGGCCTCCTTCTGGTAAGGTCTGTTAACTCAGAGATAACTCAGAGGCTGACACTGGCCTCCAAGTGGCAAGGTCTGGTAACTCAGAAATAACTCTGAGGCTGGCACTGGCCTCAACGTGGCAAGGTATGGTAACTCAGACATACTGTGGAGACCTGACACTGACCTCATCGTACCAAGGACTGGTAACCTCGGCAGTAATAACTCTGAGACTGACACTGGCCACCACGAGGCAAAGGTCTGGTAACTCAGAGATAACACTGAGACTGACGCACTGGGCCGCCACGTGACAAGGTCTGGCAATTCACAGATCACTCTAGAGGCTGACATTGGCCCTCCTCTTGTCAAGGTCCTGGTACTCAGGGGAAAATCTGGAAGCTGACGCTGGCCTCCACGGATGGCAAGGTATGGTAACTCCCAGAAATAAGCTCTGGGACTTGACACTGGCCTCAATCGTGGCAATGAATGGTAACTCAGAAACACTCTGACACTACACTGGCCTCAATGTGGCAAGGTCTGTAACTCAGAGACAACTCTGAAATCTGACACTGGCCTCAAACTTTGATCCAGGTCTGGTAACTCTGTTAAAAATCTGAGGCTGACATTTGCCTCCACGTGGCAAAAGTCTTGTAACTCAGAGATAACTCTGAGGCTGGCCACTGGGCCTCAACGTGTCAAGGTAAGGTAACTCAGACATAAATCTGAGGCGACACTGGCCTCCACGGCAAGATCTGGTAACTCAGAGATAACTCAGAGGCTGACACTGCGCTACACGGCAAGGTCTGGTAACTCAGAGATTAGCTCTTAGCTGACACTGGCCTCCACGCAGCTAAGGTCCTGGTAACCTGAATAAATCTGAGGCTGACACTGGGCCTCCACGTGGAAAGGTCTGGTAACTCAGAGCTTGCTCTTACTCTGACACTGCCGTCCACGTGGCCCAATGTCTGGTAACTCAGAGATAACTCGTGAGACTGACACTGGCCTTCCTCTTGGCAAGGTCGGTAGATCAAGGTAACTCTGAAAGCTGACGCTGGCCTCGCACGGAGGCCAAAGACTGTACTCAGAATAACTCTGGACACGACACAGGGCCTCAATGTTTTTCAAGGTGCCTGGTAACTCAGAGAATAACACTGAATCTGATACTGGCCGCCCACTGGCCACGGTCCCTGTTAACTCTGAGATAAATCTGAGGCATACACTGTCTCCACGTGACAATGTCGATAACTCAGAAATAAACTAACTCTGAGACTTACACTGGCCTCATCGTGGCAAAGTTCTGGTAACTAAGAAATATCTCTGAGACTAACACTGCCTCTACGAGCAAGGATGGTACGTCAGAGATAACTCTGAGACTGACACTGGGCCTCCACGAGGAAAAGGTCTGGTAACTCAGAGATAAACTCTGAGACTGTCAGTGGCTACCACGTGACAACGTCTTGTATAACTCAGAGAATAACTCTGAGGCTGACGACATGGCCATCCACCGTGAGCAAGGTCTGATAACGTAGGAAAATAACCTCAGAGGCTGACACTGGCCTCCACGGTGGCAAGTGTCTGGTAACTCAGAGCCTGAACATTGAGGCCTGACACTGGCATCCACGTTGGCAAGGTACGGTAACTCCAGAGATACCTCTGAGGCTGACACTGGCCCCCACTTGGCAAGTAGGTTAACATTTGTGCTATAACTCTGAGGCTGACACTGGCATCAACGTGGCAAGTATGGTAACACAGCCATAAAATGCTGAGGCTGAACACCCCTCCACGTGGAAAGGTCTTTACGTCGAGATACACCAGAGGCAGACACTGGCCCTCCACGTGGCAAGGTCTAGCCAACACAGAGAAACCTGATGCTGACACCGCATCCACGTGGCAAGGTCAGAAACTAAAGATACTCTGAGACTTACACTGATCACGTGGCAAGGACTTGGTAACTCATAAATATCTCTGAGACAGACACTGACTGGCCTCCACGAGGCAAGGTCTGGTAACTCAGAAACACTCTGACGCAGACACTGCCTCAACATGGTCTAAGGCCCTGGAAACTCAGAGATAACTCTGAGAGGCTGACACTGGCCTCCACGAGGGCACGTCCTGGGCAACTCAGAATACTCTGAGGTGACACTGGCCTCCAAGTGCCAAGGTCTGGTAACTCAGGAATAACTCTGTGACTGACACATGGCCTCCAAGTGACAAGCCTGGTAACTCAGAGGTAACTCTGAGGCTTACAACTGGCCCCTCCACGTGGCAGAGGTCTCAACTCAGAGATAACTCCTGAGACTGACAACTGGCCTAAGTAAACGTGGCACAGGTCTAAGCAACTCAGAAAAACTCTGAGACTGACACTGGCCTCCACGCGGCAAGTCGTAACATCAGAGATAACTTTGAGGCTGACACTGGCCTCCAGGTGGCAAGGTCCTGCTAACTCATAGATAACCTCTGAGCATGACTTGGGCCACCAGTGGCAAGAGGTTGGTAACCCATAGATAACCCTCTGCGACTGACACAGGCCTCCCCGTGTGCATGCTGGTAACTGAAGACATAACTCTGAGGCTGTCACTGGCCTCCACGTTGCAAGGTCTGGTAACTCAGAGATAACTCTGAATCTGACAACTGGCCTCAACGTACTCAGGAGATAACTCATTATGCTGACACGGCCCTCCCAGAGGATAGTATGGTAACTCAGAAATAACTCCAAAGACTTACAACACTGGCCTCGCACGAGGCAAGGTCTGTAACTATCAGAATATACTCTGAGACTGACACTGGCCTCCACGTGGCAAGGTCTGGTAACTCAGAGATAACTCTGAGGCTGACACTGGCCTCCTCTTGGCAAGGTCTGGTAACTCAGAGATAACTCTGAGGCTGACACTGGCCTCCTCATGGCAAGGACTGGTAACTCAGGGATAACTCTGAGGCTGGCACTATCCTGCACGTGGCAAGGTCTCGTAACTCAGAAATAACTCTGAGACTGACACTGGCCTCCACGTGGCAAGGTCTGATAACTAAGAAATAACTCTGAGTCCACTGACCACTTGGCCCAACCACGTGGCAAGGTCTGGTACTCAAGATAACTCTGATCAGAACACTGGCCCTCAACGTGGCAAGGTAATTCGTAACATCAGACATAACTCTGAGGCTGACACTGGCATCCACGTGGCAAGTCTATATCTGTGACTCAGAGATAACTCTGAGGCTACACTGGCCTCCAACCGTTCAAGGTATGGTAACTCAGACATAACTCTGAGGCTGACACTGGCCTCTCACGTGGCAATGTTCTGGTAACTCAGAAATAACTCTGAGGACTGACACTGCCAACATGTGGAATGGTCCTGGTAACGTGCAATAAAACTCTGGAGGGCTGACACTGCCCTCCACGTGGCAAGGTCTGGTAACTCAGAAATAACTCTGAGACTGACACTGCCAACAAGCGGAATGGTCTGGTAACTCGCGAAAAACTCTGAGGCTGCCACTTTGCCTCAACTTGGCAAGGCTTGTTAACTACTCAGAGCATAAACTCGGCGGGCTGACACTGGCCTCCACGAGGCAAGGTCTTAGAAATTCAAGATATAACCTGAAGGTGATCACTGGCCTCCACATGGCAAGGTCTGGTAAACTCAGGAATAACCTGAGACTGACACTGGGCCTCCACGTGGCAAAGGTCCTGCTAACTCAGAGATAACTCTGAGACTGACACTGGCCTCCCACGTGGCAAGGTCTGGTAACTCAGAATAACTCTGACTGACACTGGCCTTATCCGTGCAAGGTCTGGTAACTCAGAAATAACTATAATGGCTGACACTGCGCTTCCGGAGGCTAGGTCTTTGTAACTCAGATATTACCTATTACCGAGGCTGACTCTGGCCTCTACGTGGCAAGGTCTTGTAATTCAGAAATTAGCTTGAGACTGCTCTGCCTCCACGGTGCCAAGGTCTGTAACTCAGAAAATAAAATCTGAGGACTGACACTACTGGCCTTCCACGTTGGCAATGGTCTGGAAACCAGAGATAACTCAGAGGCGGACACTGGCCTCCACGTTGCAAGGTCCAGGTAACTCAGAAAAAACTCTGAGACTGACACTGCCTCATCGTGGCAAGGTCTGGTAAACTCAGAAATAACTCTTGTGCATTACACTGGCCTTTCACGTGGCACGGAGTCAGGTAACTCAGAGATAAACTCTGAAGGCAGAAACCTGGTCCCTCACACGTGGCAAGGTTCGTAACTCAGTGATAAATGAGAGTTGACACTGGCCCACCACAATGAAAGTCTGAACTCAGAAATAACTTTGAGGTTGACAATGCCCCTCCACGTTTCGCAAGGTCTGGTAACTTCCATATAATTATGAGATAACTCTGAGGCAGACACTGGCATCAACGTGCAAGGTCTGGTAACTCAGAAATAACTCGGAGGCTGACACAGCCCTCAGTTGCAAGTTTGGTAACAGCTGAGATTACTCTGAGGCTGCCACAGGCCTCCACGTGGCAAGGTGCTGGTAACTCAAAAATGACTCTAAGACGACAATTGCCTCAACGTGGAAGGTCTGGTAACCTCAGAGAAAAATCTGAGGCTGACACTCATGGCCGTCTCGTGGCAAGGTCTGGAAACTCAGAAATAAACCTAAGACTGACACTGGCCTCCACGTGGCAAGGTCGTTTAACTCAGAGATAACTCTGAGGCAAACACTGGCCTCCCCGTGCCAAGGTCTGGTAACTCTGAAATAACTCTGAGACTGACACTTGCCTCCACGTGGGAAAGTCTGATAACTAAGAGACAACTCTGAGGGCTGTCCACTGGCCTCCACGTGGCAAGGTCTGGAAACTCAAAAAATGACTCTTAGTAGACTGACACTGGCCTAAACGTGGGAAGGTCCGGTAACTCAGAGATAACTCTGAGGCTAACACTGGCCTCCGCGTGACAATGTCTGGTAACTCAGAAATAACTATGAGACTGACACTGGCATCCATGTGCCAAGGTTTTTGTAACTCAGAAGTAACTCTGAGACTGACAATGGCCTCATCCGAGGCAAGGTCTGGTTACTCATAAATAACTCTGTGACTGACACTGGCCTCATCGAGGCAATGGGGCTGGGTATCTAAGAAATAACTCTGAGACTCACACGCTGCCTCTACTAGGCAAGTCTGGTAACTCAGAGATAAGTCCTGAGGCTGACCCTGGCCTCCCCGTGGCATGGAACTGGTAACTCAGAAATAACTTGTTCAGTGACCACTGCCACAATGTGGCAAGGACTGGTAACTCAGAGATAACTCTGAATCTGACACTGGCCTCCACTTGGCAAGGTCTGGTAACACTGAGATATATCTGATGCTTGACATTTGCCTAGACTACAAAGTCCCCTAGTAACTCAGAGATAAACGTATGCTGAGCACTGGCTTCACGTGGCAAGGTCTGAGTAACTCAGAGATAACTGTGAGGCGAAACTGCCTCCACGGGGCCAGGTTTGGTAATCTCACGAGATAATGAGAGTTTGACAACTGGCCTCCACATGCAAAGGCTGGTAAACTCAGAAATAACTTTGAGGTTTACAATTGCCCTCCCGTGCAAGGTCCTGGTAACTCTGAGATAATTATGAGGATAACTCTGGAGGCAGAACAACTGCCCTCCAAGTTTGCAATGGTTGCTAACTCAGAAGCTAACTGTGAGGCCTAACACTGGCCGTCCGCGAGACAATGTCCTGGTAAAACTCAGAAATAACTATGAACTGACACTGGCATCCATGTGCCAAGGTCTTTTTGTAACTCAGAAATAACTCAGAGAGTGACAATGGCCTCATCTTGGCAAGGTCCCTGGTTACTCAGAAATACCTCTGGACTGACGCTGGCCTCACGAGCAAGGTCGGGGGTAATAAAAAATAACTCTGAGACCCTGACCACTGGGGGGCCTCATCTAGTCAGGTCTGGTAACTTATAGAAAACACGGCGGTTGACACTGGCCTTCCTCATGGCAAGGGTTTGGTAACTCAGGGATAACTCTGTCAGAGGCTGGCAATGGCCTCCAACGAGGCAAGGAGTTGGTAACTCAGAAAAAACCTGAGCTGACACTGCCCTTTACGTGGCAAGGTCTGGTAAACTCAGAGATAACCTCTGAGGCTGACACTGGCCCTTACGTGGCAAGGTCTGGTAAACTCAGAGATAACCAGAGGGATGACACTGGCTCAACATGCAAGTTATGGTAACACAGGATTTATGTCTGAGGCTGACACTGTTCTACAATGACAATAGACCCAATAACACAGAAATAACTCTGAGACTTACACTGGCCTCATCGTGGCAAAGTCTGGTAACTCAGAGATAACTCTGAACTGACACAGGCCTCTACGTGGCCAAGGTCTGGTATCTCAGAGATAACTCTAAGCCTGACACTGGCCACCTCATGGCAAGGTCGGTAACTCAAGGATAACTCTGTAGGCTGGCACTATCCCTTCATGTGTCAAGGTTCACGTAACTCAGAAATAACTCTGAGACGACACTGGCCTCCAACGTGGCAAGGTCCCTGATAACTAGGGAAATAACTCAGAGGCTGACAGTGCCTCCACGAGGCAAGGACTGGTAACTCAGAGATATCTCCTTGCGGCTGGACACTGGGCCTCCCACGTGTGGCAAGGGTCTGGTAACCGAGAAAACACGAGCCTACACCTGGCCTCAACGTGCAAGTATGGTAAACTCAGACATAACTCTGAGGCTGAGCACTGGCCCTCCACGTGGAAATGGTCCTGGTAACTCAGATTATTAGGCTGACACTGGCCTCTTCGGGGCATGTCTGGTTAACTCCAGAGATAACTCTGAGACTGACAACTACTGGACCTCCACGTGGCAAGGTCTGGTAACACAAAGAAAAAACTTACATGTGACTGCCGACTGCCAACACGTGGGAATGGTCAGGTAACGTCAGATATATGAGTGCAGACATCTGGCCTCTACGTTGGCAAGGTCTGGTAACCTGCAGAGATAACTCTGAGGCCGACACAGGCCTCGACGTGGCAAGGTCTGGTAACTCAGAAATTACTCTGAACTGACACTGGCCACCACGTGCAAGGTCTGGTAACTCAGAAATAATTCTTAGCGACACTGGCCTCCACGTGGGCAAGGTCCCTGGGTAACTCAGACCATAACTCTGGACTGACACTGGCCTCATCGTAGCGAGGTCTGGTAACTCAGACATTAACTCTGAGACTGATCACACTGGCCTCAATGTGGCAAGGTCTGGTAACTCAGAGATAACTCTGAATCTGACACTGGCCTCCACGTTTCAAGGTCTGGTAACTCAGAGATATCTCTGAGGCTGACACTGGCCTCCACGTGGCAAGGTCTGGCAAACTCTGAGATAACACTGAAGTAGACACTGGCCTCTACGTGGCAATGATCTGGTAAGAACAATGGGGAACTCTGAAGCTGACGCTGGGCCACCACGAGGCAAGTTGCTGGTAACTCAAGAAAAAACTCTGGACTCACACTGGCCTCCATCGTGGCAATGTCTGTTAACTCATAAATAACTCTGACCCCACTGGACAACTGGCCTCAATGTGGCAAGCGGTCTGGTAACTCAGAGATAACTCTGAATCTGACACTGGCCTCCACGTTTCAAGGTCTGGTAACTCCAGAGATATCCTCCTGAGGCGACATTTGGGCCTCCACGTGGGGCAAGGTCTGCAACTCTGAGAAACTCTGAAGTAGGACACTGCCCTCTACGTGGCTAGGTCAGTGTTAACTCAGAGATAATTCTGAGGCTGGACACTGGCCTCCCACGTGGCAAGTCTGTAACTCAGAAATAACCTGAGACTGATTTAACTGGCCCTCCACGTGCCCAAGGTCTGGGGTTAAACTCAGAACTAAATCTGAGACTGACACTGGCCTACACGTGCAAGGTCTGGTATCAACAGAGATAACTCTGAAGTCCTGAAACACAGGCCTCCCCTCTTGGCAAGGTCTGGTAACTCAGAGATAACTCTGAGGCCGACACTGGCCTCCTCATGGCAAGGTCTGGTAACTCAGGGTTAACTCTGAGGCAGGCACTGGCGTCCACGTGGCAAGGTCTGGTAACTCAGAGATAACTCTGGGACTGACACTGGCCTCATCCTGGCAAGGTCTGGTAACTCAGAAATAACTATTATGCTGACACTGGGCTTCACGTGGCAAGGCCTGGTAACTCAGATATAACTCTGAGGCTGATTCTGGCCTCTACGTGGCAAGGTCTTGTAATTCAGAAATTAGCTCTGAGACTGACACTGGCCTCCACGTGCCAAGGTCTGGTAACTCAGAAATAAATCTGAGACTGACACTGGCCTCCACGTGGCAATGTCTGGTAACTCAGAGATAACTCTGAGGCGGACACTGGCCTCCACGTTGCAAGGTCTGGTAACTCAGAAATAAACCTCTGAGACTGACACTGACTCATCGAGGCAAGGTCTGTAACGTGACTCAAAATAACACTTATGCTGACACCTGGGCTTCACTTGACAAGGTCTGTAACTCAGATATAACTGTGAAGTCTGAAACTGCCTCCACGTGGCAAGGTTTGGTAAACTCAGTATAAATGTGAGTTGACAAACTGCCTCCACATGGCAATGTCTGGTAACTCAGAATAACTTAGAGGTTGACAATGCCCCCTCCCACGTGGCAAGTCTGGTAACCCGATATAATTTATGAGATAACTCTGAGGCAGACACTGGCATCACGTGCAAGGTCTGGTAAACTCAGATATAACTCGGAGGCTGACACTAGCCCTCCAAGTTGCAAGGGTTTGGTAACTCTGAGATAACTCTAGGCTGTCACTGGCCTCCTCGTGCAAGGTCAGGTAAACTCAAAAATGACTCTGAGACAGAACCACTTCCTTTCCACCTGGCAAGGTCTGGTAACTCAGAGAAAAAATCTGATGCTGACACTGGCCCTTTTCTCGAGACAAGGTCTGGAAACTCCCAGGATAAACCTGAGACTGAGCACTGGCCTACCACGTTGAGCAAGGTCTTTTAAAACTCAGAGGGTACATATTAAACTCTGAGCAAACACTGGCCGCCCCGTGGCAAGGTCTGGTAACTCGAAATAACGCTGAGACGGACACACTGGCCTCCACGTGGCGGGAAAGTCTTGTAACTAAAGATAACTCTGAGGCTGTCCACTGGCCTCCACGTGGCAAGGTCTTGAAACTCAAAAATGACTCTTATACTGACACCAGCCTAAAACGTGGGAAACGTCCGGTAACTCAGAGATAAATCTGAGGCTGACACTGGCCTCCACGTGGCAAGGTCTTGTAACTCCAGATAACTCCGGTGAGGCTAACACTGGCCTCCGCGTGACAAGTCTGGTAACTCAGAAATAACTATGATACCTGACACTGGGCAATCCATGTGCCAAGGTTTTTGTAACCAGAAGTAACTCTGAGACTGACAATGGCCCTCATCGTGGCAAGGTCAGTTACTCCCCCAATAATAATTCTGTGACTGACACTGGCCTCATCGAGGCAAGGTCTGTAACTAAGAAAATAACTCAGAACTCACCCTGGCCTCTACGAGCAAGGCTGGTAAACTCAGAGATAACCCTGAGGAGGACCTGGCCTCCACGGGGCATGGTCTGGTAACTCAGAAAATAACTCCGTCACTGACACTGGCCTCAATGTGGCAAGGCCATGGTAACCTCAGAGTTAACTCTGAATCTGACAACTGGCCTCCACTTGGCAAGGTCTGTAACACTGAGATAAATCTGAGGCTGACATTTGCCTCGACGTGGCAAAGTCTTGTAACACGACGATTAACTCTTATGCTGACAAACAGGCTTCACGTGGCAAGGAGGGCTGGTAACTCAGAGATAACTGTGAGCTGTAACTGGCCTCCCACGTGGCAAGGTTTGGTAACACACAGATAAATGTGAGTTGACACTGGCCTCCACATGGCAATGTCTGGTAACTCAGAAATAAAACATTGGATGTTTGACCATGCCCTCCACGTGGCAAGTCTGGTAACTCTGAGATAATTATGAGATAACTCTGAGTCAGACAACTGGCATCACGTGCAAGGTTTGGTAACTCAGATATAACTCTTGAGGCTGACACGCCCTCCAAGTAGCAAGTCTGGTAACTCCTTTTTCGGGGAAGAATAACTCTGCGGCTGTCACTGGCCTCCACGTGGCAAAGTCTGGGAAACTCAAAAAAGACTCTGAGACAGACACTTGCCTCCACGTGGCCAATAGGTCTGTAACTCAGGGAAAATCCTGAGGCCGACACGGCCTTCTCGTGGCAATGACTGGAAACTCAGAAATAACCCTGAGACTGGCACTGGCCACCACGTGCAAGGGTCTGGTAACTCTGAAATAAACATGAGAGTGAGCACTGGCCTCCACGTGGGAAAGTCTGGTACAAAGAGATAACTCCTGAGGCTGTCACTGGCCATCGCACGTGTAAGGCATAGGTCTGGAAACGTCCAAAAATGACTCTAGACTGACACTGGCCTTAAACGTGGGAAGGTACCGGTAACTCAGAGATGAATCTGAGGCTGACACAGGCTCCACGTGGCAAGGTCTTGTAACTCAGAGATAACTTGTGAAGGCTAACACTGGCCATCCGCGTGACAAAGTCTGGTAACTCCAGAAAATAACTATAGACTGACACTGGCACTCCATGTGCAAGGTTTCATTTATGTTAACTCAGAAATAACACTGAGAGTGACAATGCCCTCACCGTGGCAAGGTCCTGGTTTACTCAGAAATAACGCTGTGACAGACACTGCCTCGCATCAGGCAAGTCTGCTAACTAAGAAATAACCTGAGACTGACACAGCCTCATCGAGGCAAGGTTTTTCTAACTCAGAGATAACTCTGAGGCTAACACCTGCCTCCACGGTTGGAAAGTCTGGTAACTAAGAGATAACTCCTGAGACTCACACCTGGCCTCTACGAGGCAAAGGTCTGGTAACGAGAGATAACTCTGAGGCTGACCTGGCCTCCACGTGGGCATGGTCTGGTAACTCAGAAATAAATCTGGAGGCTGACACTGGCCTCTCACGTGGCAAGGTCTGGTAACTCAGAGATGAACTCAGAGAATCAAAGTGGCCTCCACGGTCCAATATCTGGTTCTTCAGAGATAATTCTGAGGCTGACACTGGGGCCCTCCATCTTCAGCAAGTCTGTAACTCAAGATAACACTGAGTTGACACTGGCCTTGCCTCATGGGCAAGGTCTGGTAACTCAGGGATAACTCTGAGGCTGGCACTGCCTCAACGTGACAAGCTTTGGAACTCAGAAATAACCTCTGAGTATGACACTGCTGGCCTCCACGTTCAAGGTCTGGTAACGTATCCAGAGATAACACAGAGACTGACAGTGGCCTCCACGTGTCAATATCTGTTTTACTCAAGAGATTAACTCTGAGGCTGACACAGGCCTCCTTCTTGGCAAGGTCTGGTAACTCAAGATAACCTGAGACTGGCACTGGCCTCAAAACGTGGTCAAGGTTTTGTATACTCAAGAAATAACTCTGAGTATGACCACTGCCTCCACGTTTCAAGGTCTGGTAACTCAGAGATATCACTAGGCTGACATGGCCTCCACGTGGCAAGGTCTGGAAACTCAGAGATAACTCTGAGGCTGTCACTGGCCCTTACGTTTGCAAGGTCTGGTAACTCAGGAGATAACTCTGAGGATGACAACTGGCCTCAACATGGCAAGATGGTAACTCAGACTATAAGTCTGAGTGCAGACACTGGTCTCCAAGTGACAATGTCTGATAACTCAGAAATAACTCTTAGACTTACCTGTGCCTCATCGTGGCAAAGTCAGGTAACTCAGAATAACTCGAGCCTGACAACTGGCCTCCTCATGGCACGGTCTGTAACTCAGGGATCACACTGAGGCTGGCACTATACCTGCACGTGCAAGTCTCGTAACTCAGAGAATAACTCAGAGCTGACAACTGGCCTCCACGTGGCAAGGTCCTGGGTAACTCAGAGATAAATCTGAGGGCTGACACTGCAATCCACGTGGCCAAGGTCTTGGTAACTCAGAGATATACTCTGAGCCGACCACTGTCTCCACGTGGCAAGGTCTGGTAGCCTCAGAGATCACTCTGAGTGCTAACACTGCCTCCGCGTGACAATGTCCAGGTAACTCAGAAATAACTATGAGACTGACACTGGCATCCATGTGCCAAGTTTTTGTAACTCAGAAGTAACCAGAGACTGACAATGGCCTCATCGTGGCAAGGTCTGGTTACTCATAAATAATTTCCTGTGACGGACACGGCCTCATCGAGGCAAGGTCCTGGTAACTAAGAAATAACTCTGAGTACTCAGCCCTGCGCTCCCTACGAGGCAAGGGTCAGGTACTCAGAGATAACCCTGAGGATGACCTTGCCTCCACGTGGCAAGGTCTGGTAACTCAGAAATAACTCTGTCACTGACACGGAGGCCTCATGTGGCCAAGGCCCTGGTACCAGAGATAACCTGAATCTGACAACTGGCCTCCACTTGGCAAGGTCTGGTAACACTGATATAAACTTAGCGGACAATTTGCCTCGACGTAGGCAAAGTCTGTAACTCCAGAGATAACTCTTATATGCGGACACTGGGGCTTTCACGTGGCAAAGGTTCTGTAACTCAGAGAAAACTGGTGAGTCTGAAACTGGCCTCCACGTGGCAAGGTTTGGTAACTCACAGATATATGTGAGTTGACACTGGCCTCCACATGGCAATGTCTGGTAACTTCAGAATAACTTTGAAGTTGACAATGCCCTCCACGTGGCAAGGGTCAGGTAACTCTGAGATAATTAATGAGATAACTCTGAGGCAGACACTGCATCACGTGGCAAGTTTTGGTAACACAGATAATAACTCTGAGGCTGTGACACTGCCCTCCAAGTTGCAAGGTCTGGTAACTCTCCCTCTGACTCAGGAATAACTCTGAGGCTGCACTGGCCACCACGAGGCAGAAGTCTGGAAACTCAAAAATGACTCTGAGACAGACACTTGCCTCCACGTGCCAAGGTCTGGTAACTCAGGGAAAAATCTGAGGCCGACACTGCCTTCTCGTTGGCAATGTCGGAAAACACAGAAAGAACCCTGAGACCAGGCACTGCCTCCACGTGGCATGTCCTGGTAAACTCTGAAATAACTCAGAGAGAGACACTGGCCTCCACGTGGGAAAGTCTGGGTAACTAAGAGATAACTCTGAGGCTGTCACTGGCCTCCACGTGGCAAGGTTCTGGAAACTCAAAAATGACTCTAGACTGAACACGGCCTAAACGTGGGAAAGGTCCGGTAACTCAAGATGAACTGAGGCTGACACTTACGGGCCCTCCACGTGCAAAGTCTTGTAACTCCGAGATAACTGTGAGGCTAACACTGCTGGCCTCCGCTGAGACAAGGTCGTGTAAACTCAGAAATAACTATGAGACTGACACTGGCATCCATTGTGCAAGTTTTTTTTTGTAACTTCAGAAATAACTCTGCGAGTGACAATGCCCTCACCGTGGCAAGGTCTGGTTACTCAGAAAGTAACGCTGGGACAGACACAGGCCTCTTTCGAGATCAGGTCTGCTAAACTAAGAACTAGACTCTGAGACTGACACTGGCCTCATGCGGCTAGGTTTTTTAATTCAGAGATAACTCTGAGGCAACACTGGCCTCCCCGTGGGAAAGTCTGGTAGCTAAGAGATAACTCTGAGACTCACACTGGCCTCTACAGCAAGGTCTGGTAACTGAGAGATAACTCTGAGGCTTGACCTGGCCTCCACGGTGGCCAATGGTCTGGGTAACTCAGAAAAAAATCTAGCTGACACTGGCCTCCACGTGGCAGGGTCCTGGTAACTCAGCGATTACCAAGAGAATCACCGTGGGCCTCCACGTGTCCAATATCTGGTTACACAGAGATAATTCTGAGGGCTGACAACTACTGGCCTCCTCTTGGCAAGGACTGGTAACTAGAGATAACACATGATAGTGCTGCACTACTGGCCTCCACCTCAAGGCAGGTCTGGTAACTCAGGATACCTCTGAGGCTGGCACTGGCCTCACGTGGCAAGCAATTTGGTAACTCAAAATAACTCTGAGTATGACACTGCCTCCACGTTTTCAAGGTCCTGGTAACTCAGAATGATAAACTCAGAGACTGACAGTGGCCTCCACGTGTCAATAGCTGGTTACGTCAGAGATAACTCTGAGCGGACACTGGCCTCCTCTGGCAAGGGTCTGGTAACTCAGAGATAACTCTGAGACTGGCACTGCCTCAACGTGGCAAAGGTTTGGTAACTCAGAAAATTAACTCTGAGTATGACACCGGCCTCCACGTTTCAAGGTCTGGTAACCTCAAGAGATATCTCTTAGGCTGAACAATGGCCTCCACGTGGCGAAGGTCTGGAAACTCAGAGATAACTCTGAGGCTGGACACTGGCCTTTACGTGGCCAAGGTCTGGTAACTCAGAGAATTAACCTGAGGCTGACACTTGGCCTCAACATGGCAAGGTATGGTAACTCAGATCATAAGTCTAGGGCTGAAAATGCCCTCCACGTGGCAAGGTCTGGTAACTCAGAAATAACTCTGAGATTTGACACTCCCAAACAGGGAATGTCTGGTAACTCGCGAAAACTCTGGGGCTGCATGGCCTCAACTTGGCAAGGCTTGGTAACTCAGAGATAACTCTGCGGCTGACACTGGCCTCCACGAGGCAAGGTCTAGCAATTCAGATATAACTCTGAAGGTGACACTGGCCTCCACATGGCAAGGTCTGGTAACTCAGGAATAACACTGAGACTGACACTGGCCTCCACGTGGCAAGGTCTGCTAACTCAGAGATAACTCTGAGACTGACACTGGCCTCCACGTGGCAAGGTCTGGTAACTCAGAAATAACTCTGGGACTGACACTGGCCTTATCGTGGCAAGGTCTGGTAACTCAGAAATAACTATTATGCTGACACTGGGCTTCACGGGGCAAGGTCTTGTAACTCAGATATTACTCTGAGGCTGACTCTGGCCTCTACGTGGCAAGGTCTTGTAATTCAGAAATTAGCTCTGAGACTGACTCTGGCCTCCACGTGCCAAGGTCTGGTAACTCAGAAATAAATCTGAGACTGACACTGGCCTCCACGTGGCAATGTCTGGTAACTCAGAGATAACTCTGAGGCGGACACTGGCCTCCACGTTGCAAGGTCTGGTAACTCAGAAATAACTCTGAGACTGACACTGGCCTCATCGTGGCAAGGTCTGGAAAACTCGAAATAACTTTGTGCTACACGGGGCCTTCACGTGGCAAGGTCTGGTAACTCAGAGATAACTCTAAAGGCAAAAAACGGGCCCTCCACGTGGCAAGGTTCGGTAACTCAGTGAAAAAATGGAGTTGACACTGGCCTCCACATGGAAAGGTCTGGAAACTCAGAAATAACTTTGAGGTTGACAATGCCCTCCACGTGAAAGGGTCTGGTAACTCCGATATAATTATGAGATAACTCTGAGGCAGACACTGGCATCACGTGCAAGGTCTGGTAACTCGAAATAACTCGGAGGCTGACACTGCCCCCCAAAGTTGCAAGTTGGTAACTCTGAGATAACTCTGAGGCTGCACATGGCCTCCACGTGGCAAGGTCTGGTAACTCAAAAATGACTCTAAGACAGACAATTGCCTCAACGTGGAAGGTCTGGTAACTCAGAGAAAATCTGAGGCTGACACATGGCCTTCTCGGGGCAAGGTCTGGAACTCAGAAATAACCTTTAAGACTGACACGGGCCCTCCACGTGGCAAGGTTTTAACCCTCAGAGATAACTCTGAGGCAACAATGGCCTTCCCGTGCCAAGGTCGGGTTTAACTCTGAATAACTCTGAGACTGACATTGCCTCACGTGGAAGTCTGATAAACTAAGAAACTCTGAGCTTCACTGGCCCCCAAACGTGGCAAGGTCTGGAAACTCAAAAATGACTCTTAGACTGACACTGGCCTAAACGGGGGAGGTCCGGTAACTCAGAAAAAACTCTGAGGTAACACTGGCCCCGCGTGACAATGTCTGGTAACTCAGAAATAACTATGAGATTTGACACTGGCATCCATTGGCCAAGGTTTTTGTAACCAGAAGTAACTCTGAGACTGAAAATGGCCTATCGGGAAAGGCGGGTTACCAAAATAATCTGTGACTGACACTGGCCTCTCGAGGAAAGGGGGTAAAAAGAAATAACTCTGAGACTCACACTGGCCTTCTACGAGGCAAGGTCTGGTAACTCAGAGATAACCCTGAGGCTGACCTGGCCTCCACGTGGCATGGTCTGGTAACTCAAAATAACTTGTCAGTGACACGGGCCTCATTGGCAAGGCTGGTAACTCAGAGATAACTCTGAATCTGACACTGGCCTCCACTTGGCAAGGTCTGGTAACACTGAGATATATCTGAGGCTGACATTTGCCTAAAATCAAAGTCTTGTAACTCAGAGTTTAAATCTATGCTGAAACGGGGCTTCACGTGGCAAGGTCTGGTAACTCAGAGATAACTGTGAGGCTGAAACTGGCCTCCACGTGGCAAGGTTTGGTAACTCACAGATAAATGTGAGTTGACACTGGCCTCCACATGGCAAGGTCTGGTAACTCGGAAATAACTTTGAGGTTACAATGCCCTCCACGTGCAAGCCCTGTAACTCTGAAATAATTATGAGATAACTCTGAGGCAGACACTGCCCTCCAAGTTGCAAGGTTTGCTAACTCAGAGATAACTGTGAGGCTAACACTGGCCTCCGCGTGACAATGTCTGGTAACTCAGAAATAACTATGAGACTGACACTGGCATCCATGTGCCAAGGTTTTTGTAACTCAGAAATAACTCTGAGAGTGACAATGGCCTCATCGTGGCAAGGTCTGGTTACTCAGAAATAACTCTGGGACTGACGCTGGCCTCATCGAGGCAAGGTCTGGTAACTAAAAAATAACTCTGAGACTGACACTGGCCTCATCGAGTCAAGGTCTGGTAACTTAGAGAAAACACTGAGGTTGACACTGGCCTCCTCATGGCAAGGTTTGGTAACTCAGGGATAACTCTGAGGCTGGCAATGGCCTCAACGTGGCAAGGTTTGGTAACTCAGAAAAAACTCTGAGGCTGACACTGGCCTTTACGTGGCAAGGTCTGGTAACTCAGAGATAACTCTGAGGCTGACACTGGCCTTTACGTGGCAAGGTCTGGTAACTCAGAGATAACTCTGAGGATGACACTGGCTCAACATGCAAGTATGGTAACCGGGATTTAGTCTGGGCTGACACGGGTCTCCAAGTGACTAGTCTAAATAACTCAGAAATAATCTGAGATTAAAATGGCCTCATCTGGCAAAGTTGGAAACTCAGAGATAACTCTGAGATGACACTGGCCTCTACGGGGCCCAAGGTCTGGTAACTCAGAGAAAAACTCTAAAGCCTGACATGGCCTCCTCTGGCAAGGTCGGTAACTCAAGGATTAACTCTGAGGCGGCACTATCCCTCATGTGTCAAGGTCTCGTAACTCAGAAATAACTCTGAGACTGACACTGGCCTCCACGTGGCAAGGTCTGATAACTAGGAAATAACTCAGAGGCTGACAGTGGCCTCCACGTGGCAAGGTCTGGTAACTCAGAGATAACTCTGAGGCTGACACTGGCCTCCACGTGGCAAGGTCTGGTAACTCAGAGATAACTCTGAGGCTGACACTGGCCTCAACGTGGCAAGTATGGTAACTCAGACATAACTCTGAGGCTGACACTGGCCTCCACGTGGAATGGTCTGGTAACTCAGATATATGAGGCTGACACTGGCCTCTTCGGGGCATGGTCTGGTAACTCAGAGATAACTCTGAGACTGACACTGGCCTCCACGTGGCAAGGTCTGGTAACACAGAAAAAACTCTGTGACTGACACTGCCAACACGTGGAATGGTCTGGTAACTCAGATATATGAGGCTGACACTGGCCTCTACGTGGCAAGGTCTGGTAACTCAGAGATAACTCTGAGGCTGACACTGGCCTCGACGTGGCAAGGTCTGGTAACTCAGAAATTAGCTCTGAGACTGACACTGGCCTCCACGTGCCAAGGTCTGGTAACTCAGAAATAATTCTTAGGCTGACACTGGCCTCCACGTGGCAAGGTCTGGTAACTCAGACATAACTCTGGGACTGACACTGGCCTCATCGTAGCGAGGTCTGGTAACTCAGAAATAACTCTGAGACTGACACTGGCCTCAATGTGGCAAGGTCTGGTAACTCAGAGATAACTCTGAATCTGACACTGGCCTCCACGTTTCAAGGTCTGGTAACTCAGAGATATCTCTGAGGCTGACACTGGCCTCCACGTGGCAAGGTCTGGCAACTCTGAGATAACTCTGAAGTAGACACTGGCCTCTACGTGGCAAGGTCTGGTAACTCATGGGGAACTCTGAAGCTGACGCTGGCCTCCACGAGGCAAGGTCTGGTAACTCAGAAATAACTCTGGGACTCACACTGGCCTCATCGTGGCAATGTCTGTTAACTCATAAATAACTCTGACACTGACACTGGCCTCAATGTGGCAAGGTCTGGTAACTCAGAGATAACTCTGAATCTGACACTGGCCTCCACGTTTCAAGGTCTGGTAACTCAGAGATATCTCTGAGGCTGACATTGGCCTCCACGTGGCAAGGTCTGGCAACTCTGAGATAACTCTGAAGTAGACACTGGCCTCTACGTGGCAAGGTCTGGTAACTCAGAGATAATTCTGAGGCTGACACTGGCCTCCACGTGGCAAGATCTGGTAACTCAGAAATAACTCTGAGACTGATACTGGCCTCCACGTGCCAAGGTCTGGTAACTCAGAATTAAATCTGAGACTGACACTGGCCTACACGTGGCAAGGTCTGGTATCACAGAGATAACTCTGAGTCTGACACTGGCCTCCTCTTGGCAAGGTCTGGTAACTCAGAGATAACTCTGAGGCCGACACTGGCCTCCTCATGGCAAGGTCTGGTAACTCAGGGTTAACTCTGAGGCAGGCACTGGCGTCCACGTGGCAAGGTCTGGTAACTCAGAGAAAACTCTGGGACTGACACTGGCCTCATCCTGGCAAGGTCTGGTAACTCAGAAATAACTATTATGCTGACACTGGGCTTCACGTGGCAAGGCCTGGTAACTCAGATATAACTCTGAGGCTGATTCTGGCCTCTACGTGGCAAGGTCTTGTAATTCAGAAATTAGCTTGGAGCTGACACTGGCCTCCACGTGCCAAGGTCTGGTAATCAGAAATAAATCTGAACTGACACTGCTCACGTGGCAATGTCTGGTAACTCAGAGATAACTCTGAGGCGGACACTGGCCTCCACGTTGCAAGGTCTGGTAACTCAGAAATAACTCTGAGACTGACACTGGCCTCATCGTGGCAAGGTCTGGTAACTCAGAAATAACTCTTATGCTGACACTGGGCTTCACGTGGCAAGGTCTGGTAACTCAGAGATAACTGTGAAGCTGAAACTGGCCTCCACGTGGCAAGGTTTGGTAACTCAGTGATAAATGTGAGTTGACACTGGCCTCCACATGGAAAGGTCTGGTAACTCAGAAATAACTTTGAGGTTGACAATGCCCTCCACGTGGCAAGGTCTGGTAACTCCGATATAATTATGAGATAACTCTGAGGCAGACACTGGCATCACGTGGCAAGGTCTGGTAACTCAGATATAACTCGGAGGCTGACACTGCCCTCCAAGTTGCAAGGTTTGGTAACTCTGAGATAACTCTGAGGCTGTCACTGGCCTCCTCGTGGCAAGGTCTGGTAACTCAAAAATGACTCTGAGACAGACACTTCCTTCCACTGGCAAGGCCCTGGTAACTCAGAGAAAATTGAGGCTGACACTGGCCTTTCGGAAAGGTCTGGAAACTCCGGGAATAAACCTGAGACTGACACTGGCCTCCACGTGGCAAGGTCTTTTAACTCAGAGATAACTCTGAGGCAAACACTGGCCTCCCCGTGGCAAGGTCTGGTAACTCTGAAATAACTCTGAGACTGACACTGGCCTCCACGTGGGAAAGTCTGGTAACTAAGAGATAACTCTGAGGCTGTCACTGGCCTCCACGTGGCAAGGTCTGGAAACTCAAAAATGACTCTTAGACTGACACTAGCCTAAACGTGGGAAGGTCCGGTAACTCAGAGATAAATCTGAGGCTGACACTGGCCTCCACGTGGCAAGGTCTTGTAACTCAGAGATAACTCTGAGGCTAACACTGGCCTCCGCGTGACAATGTCTGGTAACTCAGAAATAACTATGAGACTGACACTGGCATCCATGTGCCAAGGTTTTTGTAACTCAGAAGTAACTCTGAGACTGACAATGGCCTCATCGTGGCAAGGTCTGGTTACTCATAAATAATTCTGTGACTGACACTGGCCTCATCGAGGCAAGGTCTGGTAACTAAGAAATAACTCTGAGACTCACCCTGGCCTCTACGAGGCAAGGTCTGGTAACTCAGAGATAACCCTGAGGCTGACCTGGCCTCCACGTGGCATGGTCTGGTAACTCAGAAATAACTCTGTCACTGACACTGGCCTCAATGTGGCAAGGCCTGGTAACTCAGAGATAACTCTGAATCTGACACTGGCCTCCACTTGGCAAGGTCTGGTAACACTGAGATAAATCTGAGGCTGACATTTGCCTCGACGTGGCAAAGTCTTGTAACTCAGAGATAACTCTTATGCTGACACTGGGCTTCACGTGGCAAGGTCTGGTAACTCAGAGATAACTGTGAGGCTGAAACTGGCCTCCACGTGGCAAGGTTTGGTAACTCACAGATAAATGTGAGTTGACACTGGCCTCCACATGGCAATGTCTGGTAACTCAGAAATAACTTTGAGGTTGACAATGCCCTCCACGTGGCAAGGACTGGTAACTCTGAGATAATTATGAGATAACTCTGAGGCAGACACTGGCATCACGTGGCAAGGTTTGGTAACTCAGATATAACTCTGAGGCTGACACTGCCCTCCAAGTTGCAAGGTCTGGTAACTCTGAGATAACTCTGAGGCTGTCACTGGCCTCCACGTGGCAAAGTCTGGAAACTCAAAAATGACTCTGAGACAGACACTTGCCTCCACGTGCCAAGGTCTGGTAACTCAGGGAAAAATCTGAGGCCGACACTGGCCTTCTCGTGGCAATGTCTGGAAACTCAGAAATAACCCTGAGACTGGCACTGGCCTCCACGTGGCAAGGTCTGGTAACTCTGAAATAACTCTGAGAGTGACACTGGCCTCCACGTGGGAAAGTCTGGTAACTAAGAGATAACTCTGAGGCTGTCACTGGCCTCCACGTGGCAAGGTCTGGAAACTCAAAAATGACTCTTAGACTGACACTGGCCTAAACGTGGGAAGGTCCGGTAACTCAGAGATGAATCTGAGGCTGACACTGGCCTCCACGTGGCAAGGTCTTGTAACTCAGAGATAACTGTGAGGCTAACACTGGCCTCCGCGTGACAATGTCTGGTAACTCAGAAATAACTATGAGACTGACACTGGCATCCATGTGCCAAGGTTTTTGTAACTCAGAAATAACTCTGAGAGTGACAATGCCCTCACCGTGGCAAGGTCTGGTTACTCAGAAATAACGCTGGGACTGACACTGGCCTCATCGAGGCAAGGTCTGCTAACTAAGAAATAACTCTGAGACTGACACTGGCCTCATCGAGGCAAGGTTTTTTAACTCAGAGATAACTCTGAGGCTAACACTGGCCTCCACGTGGGAAAGTCTGGTAACTAAGAGATAACTCTGAGACTCACACTGGCCTCTACGAGGCAAGGTCTGGTAACTGAGAGATAACTCTGAGGCTGACCTGGCCTCCACGTGGCATGGTCTGGTAACTCAGAAATAAATCTGAGGCTGACACTGGCCTCCACGTGGCAAGGTCTGGTAACTCAGAGATAACTCAGAGAATCACAGTGGCCTCCACGTGTCAATATCTGGTTACTCAGAGATAATTCTGAGGCTGACACTGGCCTCCTCTTGGCAAGGTCTGGTAACTCAGAGATAACACTGAGGTTGACACTGGCCTCCTCATGGCAAGGTCTGGTAACTCAGGGATAACTCTGAGGCTGGCACTGGCCTCAACGTGGCAAGCTTTGGTAACTCAGAAATAACTCTGAGTATGACACTGGCCTCCACGTTTCAAGGTCTGGTAACTCAGAGATAACTCAGAGACTGACAGTGGCCTCCACGTGTCAATATCTGGTTACTCAGAGATAACTCTGAGGCTGACACTGGCCTCCTCTTGGCAAGGTCTGGTAACTCAGAGATAACTCTGAGACTGGCACTGGCCTCAACGTGGCAAGGTTTGGTAACTCAGAAATAACTCTGAGTATGACACTGGCCTCCACGTTTCAAGGTCTGGTAACTCAGAGATATCTCTTAGGCTGACAATGGCCTCCACGTGGCAAGGTCTGGAAACTCAGAGATAACTCTGAGGCTGACACTGGCCCTTACGTGGCAAGGTCTGGTAACTCAGAGATAACTCTGAGGATGACACTGGCCTCAACATGGCAAGGTATGGTAACTCAGACTTAAGTCTGAGGCTGACACTGGTCTCCAAGTGACAATGTCTGATAACTCAGAAATAACTCTTAGACTTACACTGGCCTCATCGTGGCAAAGTCTGGTAACTCAGAGATAACTCTGAGCCTGACACTGGCCTCCTCATGGCAAGGTCTGGTAACTCAGGGATAACTCTGAGGCTGGCACTATCCTGCACGTGTCAAGGTCTCGTAACTCAGAAATAACTCAGAGGCTGACACTGGCCTCCACGTGGCAAGGTCTGGTAACTCAGAGATAATTCTGAGGCTGACACTGGCATCCACGTGGCAAGGTCTGGTAACTCAGAGATAACTCTGAGGCCGACACTGGTCTCCACGTGGCAAGGTCTGGTAGCTCAGAGATAACTCTGAGGCTGACACTGGCCTCAACGTGGCAAGTATGGTAACTCAGACATAACTCTGAGGCTGACACTGGCCTCCACGTGGCAAGGTCTGGTAACTCAGATATAACTCTGAGGCTGACACTGCCCTCCACGTGGCATGGTCTGGTAACTCTGAAATAACTCCGAGGCAGACACTGGCCTCCACGTGGCAAGGTCTACTAACTCAGAGATAACTCTGATGCAGACACCGGCATCCACCTGGCAAGGTCTGGAAACTCAGAGATAACTCTGAGACTGACACTGGCCTCTACGAGGCAAGGTCTGGTAACTCAGAGATAACTCTGAGACTGACACTGGCCTCCACGTGGCAAGGTCTGGTAACTCAGAAATAACTCTGTGACTGACACTGCCAACACGTGGAATGGTCTGGTATCTCAGATATATGAGGCTGACACTGGCCTCTACGTGGCAAGGTCTGGAAACTCAGAGATAACTCTGAGGCTGACACTGTAATCGACGTGGCAAGGTCTGGTAACTCAGAAATAACTCTGAAACTCACACTGGCCTCTACGAGGCATGGTCTGGTAACTCAGAGATAACTCTGAGACTGACACTGGCCTCCACGTGGCAAGGTCTGGTAACTCAGAAATAACTCTGTGACTGACACCGCCAACACGTGGAATGGTCTGGTTACTCAAATATATGAGGCTGACACTGGCCTCTACGTATCAAGGTCTGGTAACTCAGAGATAACTCTGAGGCTGACACTGGCCTCGACGTGGCAAGGTCTGGTAACTCAAAAATTAGCTCTGAGACTGACACTGGCCTCCACGTGCCAAGGTCTGGTAACTCAGAAATAATTCTGAGGCTGACACTGGCCTCCACGTGGCAAGGTCTGGTAACTCAGACATAACTCTGGGACTGACACTGGCCTCATCGTAGCAAGGTCTGGTAACTCAGAAATAAATCTTAGACTGACACTGGCCTCCACGAGCAAGGTCTGGTAACTCAGAGATAACTCTGAGACTGACATTGGCCTCCTCTTGGCAAGGTCTGGTAACTCAGAAATAACTCTGGGACTGACACTTGCCTCATCGTGGCAATGTCTGGTAACTCAGAAATAACTCTGACACTGACACTGGCCTCAATGTGGCAAGGTCAGGTAACTCAGAGATAACTCTGAGGCCGACACTGGCCTCCTCATGGCAAGGTCTGGTAACTCAGGGATAACTCTGAGGCAGACTCTGGCCTCCAAGTGGCAATTTCTGGTAACTCAGAGATAACTCTGAGGCTGACACTGGCCTCAACGTGGCAAGGTATGGTATCTCAAACATAACTCTGATTCTGACACTGGCCTCCACGTGGCAAGGTCTGGTAACTCAGAAATAACTCTGTGACTGACACTGCCAACACGTGGCATGGTCTGGTAACTCAGATATATGAGGCTAACACTGGCCTGTACGTGGCAAGGTCTGGTAACTCATAGATAAATCTGAGGCTGACACTGGCCTCGAAATGGCAAGGTCTATAAACTCAGAAATTAGCTCTGAGACTGACACTGGCCTCCACGTGCCAAGGTCTGGTAACTCAGAAATAACTCTGGGACTGACACTGACCTCATCGTACCAAGGTCTGGTAACTCAGTAATAACTCTGAGACTGACACTGGCCACCACGAGGCAAGGTCTGGTAACTCAGAGATAACTCTGAGACTGACACTGGCCGCCACGTGACAAGGTCTGGCAATTCACAGATAACTCTGAGGCTGACATTGGCCTCCTCTTGTCAAGGTCTGGTAACTCAGGGGGAACTCTGAAGCTGACGCTGGCCTCCACGATGCAAGGTATGGTAACTCAGAAATAACTCTGGGACTGACACTGGCCTCATCGTGGCAATGTATGGTAACTCAGAAATAACTCTGACACTGACACTGGCCTCAATGTGGCAAGGTCTGGTAACTCAGAGACAACTCTGAATCTGACACTGGCCTCAACTTTTCAAGGTCTGGTAACTCTGAGATAAATCTGAGGCTGACATTTGCCTCCACGTGGCAAAGTCTGGTAACTCAGAGATAACTCTGAGGCTGGCACTGGCCTCAACGTGGCAAGGTATGGTAACTCAGACATAAATCTGAGGCTGACACTGGCCTCCACGTGGCAAGATCTGGTAACTCAGAGATAACTCTGAGGCTGACACTGCGCTACACGTGGCAAGGTCTGGTAACTCTGAGATAGCTCTTAGGCTGACACTGGCCTCCACGTGCTAAGGTCTGGTAACTCTGAGATAAATCTGAGGCTGACACTGGCCTCCACGTGGAAAGGTCTGGTAACTCAGAGATAGCTCTTACTCTGACACTGGCCTCCACGTGGCAAGGTCTGGTAACTCAGAGGTAACTCTGAGACTGACACTGGCCTCCTCTTGGCAAGGTCTGGTAGATCAAGGGTAACTCTGAAGCTGACGCTGGCCTCCACGAGGCAAAGTCTGGTAACTCAGAAATAACTCTGACACTGACACTGGCCTCAGTGTTTCAAGGTCTGGTAACTCAGAGATAACACTGAATCTGATACTGGCCGCCACGTGGCAAGGTCTGTTAACTCTGAGATAAATCTGAGGCTTACACTGGCCTCCAAGTGGCAAGGTCTGGTAACTCAGAAATAACTCTGAGACTGACACTGGTCTCCACGTGACAATGTCTGATAACTCAGAAATAACTCTGAGACTTACACTGGCCTCATCGTGGCAAAGTCTGGTAACTAAGAAATAACTCTGAGACTCACACTGGCCTCTACGAGGCAAGGTCTGGTAACTCAGAGATAACTCTGAGACTGACACTGGCCTCCACATGGAAAGGTCTGGTAACTCAGAGATAACTCTGAGACTGACAGTGGCTACCACGTGACAACGTCTTGTAACTCAGAGATAACTCTGAGGCTGAGACTGGCCTCCACGTGGCAAGGTCTGATAACTAGGAAATAACTCAGAGGCTGACACTGGCCTCCACGTGGCAAGGTATGGTAACTCAGAGATAACTCTGAGGCTGACACTGGCATCCACGTGGCAAGGTCTGGTAACTCAGAGATAACTCTGAGGCTGACACTGGCCTCCACGTGGCAAGGTCTGGTAACTTTGAGATAACTCTGAGGCTGACACTGGCATCAACGTGGCAAGTATGGTAACTCAGACATAAATCTGAGGCTGACACTACCCTCCACGTGGAAAGGTCTTTAACTCTGAGATAACTCCGAGGCAGACACTGGCCTCCACGTGGCAAGGTCTACTAACTCAGAGATAACTCTGATGCTGACACCGGCATCCACGTGGCAAGGTCTGGAAACTAAGAGATAACTCTGAGACTTACACTGCAATTCACGTGGCAAGGTCTGGTAACTCATAAATATCTCTGAGACTGACACTGGCCTCCACGTGGCAAGGTCTGGTAACTCAGAGAAAACTCTGAGGCTGACACTGGTCTCCACGAGGCAAGGTCTGGCAACTCAGATATAACTCTGAGGGTGACACTGGCCTCCAAGTGCCAAGGTCTGGTAACTCAGGAATAACTCTGAGACTGACACTGGCCTCCAAGTGGCAAGCTCTGGTAACTGAGAGGTAACTCTGAGGCTTACACTGGCCTCCACGTGGCAAGGTCTGCTAACTCAGAGATAACTCTGAGACTGACACTGGCCTCCACGTGGCAAGGTCTAGTAACTCAGAAATAACTCTGAGACTGACACTGGCCTCCACGTGGCAAGGTCTGGTAACTCAGAGATAACTTTGAGGCTGACACTGGCCTCCAGGTGGCAAGGTCTGCTAACTCAGAGATAACTATGAGCATGACATGGGCCTCCACGTGGCAAGGTCTGGTAACTCATAGATAACTCTGAGACTGACACTGGCCACTGGGCTCTGGTGGCCTGGTGGTTAACGCTCTCGCTTCACACGGTGAGGGCCTGGGTTCGATTCCCATCCAGACTAGAAACATTGGACGTGTTTCTTTCCACCTGTTGTCTATGTTCCCCATCAGTAAAATGGGTACCTGGGTGTTATTCGACTGGTGTGGGTCGCATCCTGGGACATTGACCTAAGGAGGCCTGGTCACAGACCGGGCCGCGGGGGCGTTGACCCCCGGAACTCTCTCCAGGTAATCTCCAGGTAAATCCCCGTGGCAAGTGCTGGTAACTGAGACATAACTCTGAGGCTGGCACTGGCCTCCACGTTGCACGGTGTGGTAACTCAGAGATAATCCTGAGGCTGACAATGGCCTCCACGTGGCAAGGTCTTGTAACTCATAGATAACTCTGAGGCTGACAATGACCTCCAAGTGGAAAGGTCTGAAAACTCAGAAATAACTCTGGGACTGACACTGGCCTCATCGTGGCAAGGTCTGGTAACTCAGAAATAACTCTGAGACTGGCACTGGCCTCCACGTGGCAAGGTCTTTTAACTCAGAGATAAATCTTAGGTTGACACTGGCCTCCACGTGGCAAGGTCTGGTAACTCAGAGATAACTGTGAGGCTAAAAGTGGCCTCCAAGTGGCAAGTTTTGGTAACTCAGAGATAACTGTGAGGCTGAGACTGGCCTCCACATGGCAAGGTCTGGTAACTCAGAGATAACTCTGAGGCTGACACTTGCCTCTGCGTGGCAAGGTCTATTAACTCAGAAATAACTCTGAGGTTGACACTGCTTTCCACGTGGCAAGGTCTGGTAACTCTGAGATAACTATTAGATAACTCTGAGGCAGACACTGGCATCACGTGGCAGGGTCTGGTAACTCTGAGATAACTATTAGATAACTCTGAGGCAGACACTGGCATCACGTGGCAGGGTCTGGTAACTCAGATATAACTCTGAGGCTGACACTGCCCTCCACGTTGCAAGGTCTTGTAACTCAAAAATGACTCTCAGACTGACACTGGTCACCACGTGGCAAGGTCTGGTAACTAAGAGATAAATCTGAAGCTGACACTGGCCTTCTCGTGGCAAGGTCTAGAAACTCAGAAATAAACCTGAGGCTAACACTGGCCTCCACGTGGCAAGTTCTGATAACTCTGAAATAACTCTGAGACTGACATTGGCCTCCACGTGTGAAAGAATGGTGACTCACAGATAACTCTAATCCGGACACTGGCCTAAAGCGTGGCAATGTGCCAAGGTCTTGTAACTCATAAATAAATCTGAGACTGACAATGGCCTCATCGTCCCAAGGTCTGGTTACTCAGAAATAACTCTGGGACTGAGACTGGCCTCATCGTGGCAAGGTCTGGTAACTAAGAAATAACTCTGAGACTGACACTGGCCTCTACGAGGCAAGGTCTGGTTACTCAGAGATAACTCTGAGGCTGACCTGGCCTCCAGGTGGCAAGGTCTGGTAACTCAGAGATAAATCTGAGGCTGACACTGGCCTCCACGTGGCAAGGTCCGGTAACTCAGAGATAACTCTTAGGCTGACTCTGGCCTACACGTGGCAAGGTCTGGTAACTCAGAGATAACTCAGAGACTGACAGTGGCCTCCTCGTGTCAAGGTCTCATAACTCAGAGATAACTCTGAGGCTGACACTGGCCTCCACGGGTTAGGTCTGTAACTCAGAGAAACTTGGCTGACACTGGCCTCAACGTGGCAAGGTATGGTAACTCAGATATAACTCTGAGATAGAAACTGGCCTCTACGTGGCAAGGTCTGTTAACTCAGAGGTAACTCTGAGGCTGACACTGGCCTCCACGTGGTAAGGTCTGTTAACTCAGAGATAACTCAGAGGCTGACACTGGCCTCCAAGTGGCAAGGTCTGGTAACTCAGAAATAACTCTGAGACTGACACTGGCCTCCACATGGCAAGGACTGGTAACTCAGAGATAACTCTGAGGCTGACACTGCGCTACACGTTGCAAGGTCTGGTAACTCTGCGATAACTCAGATTCAGACACTGGCGTCCACGTGCCAAGGTCTGGTAACTCAGAGATAAATCTGAGGCTGACATTGACCTCCACGTGGCAAGGTATGGTAACTCAGACATAACTCTGAGACTGACACTGGCCTCCACGTGGCAAGGTCTGGTAACTCAGAAATAACTCTGAGACTGACACTGGCCACCACCTGGCAAGGACTGGTAACTCAGAGATAACTCTGAGGCTGACACTGCGCTACACGTTGCAAGGTCTGGTAACTCTGAGATAACTCAGATTCAGACACTGGCCTCCACGTGCCAAGGTCTGGTAACTCAGAGATAAATCTGAGGCTAACACTGGCCTCCACGTGGCAAGGTCTGGTAACTCAGAGATAGCTCTTAGGCTGACACTGGCCTCCACGTGGCAAGGTCTTGTAATTCAGAGATAACTCTGAGACTGACACTGGCCTCCACGTGACAAGGTCTGGTAACTCAGAGATAAATCTGAGTCTGACACTGGCCTCCTCTTGGCAAGGTCTGGTAGCTCAGGGGTAACTCTGAAGCTGACGCTGGCCTCCACGAGGCAAAGTCTGTGTTATGCAGGGTTCTGCATGACATCGTATGTACATATTAGTTGGGAAGTGTGCCATAATAATATGAATATTGTAGTTGAAAGGAATAATTTTATAATTCATAATGTGCTTTTGGAGGTACTGTAAAGTACTCTAACTATAATTATAAAGAATGGAGTTAGTGATTTATTTTCCAAGGATGTTTGGGTAAGCAGAGTAAGCGTGGGGGAGGAGGTCACGTGACGTTAGAATGGCGGTAGAAGCTGGCTTCGGAGATGTTGTGTATTTTAAGTTAAGTTTGCAATAATACACTCATTTTTTTTATCCAATTCAAGCCATAGGCTTTCATATGGCTTACCTGTATGTTAACCCAGCCCCATTATCATTGACTTCTCCAGATTTGCCTTCATCCCAGTACCTCTCCCAAACATGTGTACAACTTCCCCTAAAACTCCTAACCGTGTCCCCTTACACACCAGAATAGTTGTATCATCAACATAGCCCACCAAGCCAGGTCAAGGCTTTTGCACACCATCTCCCCCCTCCCATTCCTTAGACGATCCTCCACCATCCCATAAAAAGGATCCTGAACACATGCAAACAAAAGTTGTGATACTGGACAACCCTGCCGAAGACTCCGCTCCATGTTGACTCCCTCCCCCACACACCCATTGATTTGCACCTTTACCTTTGTTCCTGAGTACAATGTATCCACCCACCCTGTCAAAAGCCCTTTGCCAATCCAATGCCAACAATGCCCCTCTGCTCCCTTCCATGTCCTCCAGGAACCCCTTTATCATCCCGTGGCCCTCAACCATTGACCTACCCGGCAACCCAAACTAAGACTCAAACACCACCCTCCCCACAATGCATTTAAGCCTATTCCCAAGAATTTTCACAAACAGCTTATAATCAGCACAAAGCAACGAAATGGCTCAGTAATACCGCAGGTACTCTGCTTTTTACCCTTCGGGACCAACACCACCACCGCCATTGCCTGCGATTCTCCCATCTTACCTCCGTCTTTCATGGCATTCATTAACATTACTAGGAAACCCTTTAGCAGACCCCAGTGTTGTACATAAAATTCGCATTGTAAACCATCTATCTCGGGCGCTTTTCCCTTACTCATGCCCATAAGGGCTCTCCAAATTTCCTCCTCCTCAATGACCCCACCCAGTGCCTCCCAATCACTCCTCCCCAGTTTGCCAGGCACATACTCACATACCTGCCCAAGAACCTCGCCATCCACAACACTACTTTTCCCGTACTCCTCAAACCATCTATCTGCATACCCACTCATCTCCGTTGTTCCCTGCAATACCTGACCCTCTCGAAAACCCCCCACCAAAGAAATGACTTGCAATCCCGGTATTGTAGTTGTTTGCTGTCGTACCTTCTGTCCTCGCAGCATGCAAGCCGATGGCTTGTCACCCCAGAGTACTTCGTCCAGCCCCACTTGTACCCGTACTCCTGCAAAACGCTCTTCTTGCAAATCCTTTTTCGTGTCCTTCAACATTTGTATTTCCTCCATGGGGTACACCCCCGCCCCCGCCCACCCCCCGCGTAACAATCCCATAATCTAGACTCTAAATAATTTGACAAACCATACCGCAATTGATTAATGTATTTGCCCTCCCTCACATAAATTAACGTATTCTTACCTTTGCCACACTATCCCACCATCCTACCACATCCTCCTCAGTCCTTCCCTCTGCACAGAGCTGTTCCCAAAATACTGCAAAACCTTCCACTCCCTTCCCATCCCCCAAAACCATCGTATTCAGTTTCCAATAAATTCACTGCCTACGAGCCAAAGCTTCCCACCCCACCTCCACTATTACCGCCCTATGATCGGAAGACACCATCTCAATAGTTTTAAAAGACTAACAAAAAGTTCTGAGATAAATTTATCTTGTTCAAATGAGCCGCGTATCCATGCCATATAAAAGTATGTTCCACCTCCCACAGACCTCCCCCAAAAGCATCACGTAACTGAAGATCTCTAAACAGGCCCCCTAAGATTGAGGAAAAATATCCTGCTCCTCTGGGTTCCATGTCTGCTCTCTTAACTACAAAATTCCAATCCTCCTCCCACAATTGCCACAGATGGTAACGTGCGTAGGAAGTACACAAGTTCCTCCCACACAAAATCCGTCTTTACTTACATGTCACTTTCTGCTGGGGCATACACACACACAAAAGCCACTCTCTCTCCCATCCACCATCCTTCCACGTGTAATACTCTTCCCCCTCCCCCCTCTTTCCTGTGCAATACAAACGGGCTTGCCTTCCTGATCAACACACCCACTCCTCCTTTTCAACGCTCAGACGGCAACACATAAGCCTGGTACCCAGACACCACTAATTCACGACCAAGTTTAAAATTGTGTTCCTGCACAAAAGCCACATATACCTTGTATATATTCAAAAACATCCGGAAGCACTCAAGTTCTACACCATCACACCCTGTTTCTAAAAAATGTTGCTTTTTTGTTTACCGTCCTATTTCCTCCAGTTTTCGTGCACAAGACAAAGTGTTTTCACTCTTTCTTGAAAATATTTATCAAAAATATACCTCAAATAACAACTGAGAAAAGACTGAAAAAGGACTGATTTACTGAAAATGACCTTTGGTACGGTGGTAGGCCTATATGGGACGACGTAAGGTTGTTTGGACACTTGGTACCGAGAGAACAATGCTTATACTAGTGGATTAGTTTCCTCTAAATATCTTATCTTTATTTCATAAAAGAAAATAAAGTTTGTTAGTTCTTGGAATGTTGCAAAATATCAGCCCTTTACTCCCACATAAATCCCAAAATAATTAGAATATTTCCAAAAATATTCCACCAGAAAATAGAGAAATCATTATTTTACAATTTCTGTGAATATTATTCCATTTAATTAAGTAATAAAGGAAGAATATGTGACATTAGGTGAATAAGTTACTTCGGAGATATTGGCCGGGAGCGCCGGCCGGCCCCCCGTCTCAAAAAAAAAAAAAAAATCGCGAAAATCGCGTTTGTTTGGGTGTATTTCTTAGTAAACTAATGTTCTAGTGCAGTTATCCTCTTCAAAACATCGTTTTCTCTTATTTTCAAAGACGACATGGAGAGGAGTAACTCATTCATATCGAAATATTCCCGATAATCTCACGGCCATATTATGGCCTATTTTATTCAGTATAGAGCATATAACATGCTTGTATGTTATTTATAGTGTTTATTATATCATATTAGATAAATTCTGATAGATAAATAAGCCGTAGAGTTAATATATAAGCTGATATAAGTGTAATAATGAAGTGATTTCTCCTGGCTCTCTGGAGCGGAAATACTGCCGAGTGTTCCCAGATGGTTCCTGATAAGCTCCACCTACTGTTTTATGTTGTCGGCTCGAGCATATGTTCTACTGTCGCTTACAGTTAATCATAATTTTGAAAACCTTCGGGTTATTCTCTGCCTGACCACGGTAGAGTGCGGTTGTGCTCTGCACCCCTCTGCTGTTTTCAGGCGAGCTACCTTGTACCAACATGGCGCTGAGTGTGAGGAGGCGCGTAAATACCATTGGTATTGAGCTGCTTCGTGGGGCGATTTCACCCTCTTCAGCGCAGGTATTACTCCCAACAATCATTAAGGAGACCTATGGAATCCAGGATGATGAGGTGTATGGTGTAGCCCTGAATGGGGCTTACAGAATCTTCATCAAACTGAATTCCACGTCCGTGTTCGAGTCTTTGGTGACGAGATTCCAAGACAAGAGTCTTGACGCTACTCCAGCTGTGAAGGTGCGTTTGATCGACGTATCTCGCCACTTTACGTGGGTTAAGATAAGTAATGTCCCATTTGAGGTAGATGAGGCTGACATCAGCAATGTTTTTGAGGCATATGGGACCGTACATCTGGCACAACAAGGCAAGTGGACGGCAGGTACTTACAGGGGCCGTCTGGAGGGAACCTTTTCCCTGAAGATGACTATGACACATCCCATACCATCTTATGTCGTGTTGGAGGACTTCAGGACGCAAGTTATGGTATCGTATGCCGGACAGAGACGTAGTGCAGAATATGGGGGGCATACGACCATAGGCGGCAGCGTGTGTGAAGCTGAGGAGGGCGCCTGCACAAACGGTGAAGAAACCAGTTACCAGCGTGTTTAGCTGTTTTAGAGCCCCACGCGAAAGCAAGGGCTTGGGCGCTTGTGGAGTGAAGAGGGGAGGATTCCAAAGAGGAGAATGGCGTGTGTGAGGTAAGCTGTGACGTAAAAGGATCTGTTACTAAGCAAGGGAAAAGAAACAGAAGGGCAAGTGCAGGAGGAGGTGCAGACTCAGAGGAAGAGCTTCAGGAAGTGTTAAGGACATTGACGCCGCCTGCAGAGGATGTTGTTCCTGAGGCTGGTGAGAGGCACGGCGTTCCCTGTAGAGGAATGAAATTTGATAAAAACCATAGCAGGGTTGACGGGCCAACTAGTAGCGTGAGTTGTCAACGTGTGCTGTGGAACGAGGCGTGGTGGAGGTTGAGGTACATCGTGAGGGAACCTCATTAGATAACATGGATTGGAGGGCATCACGAGGAAGAGAGGGGCGGGGGTCAGACTCAGATAAATGTCCTGACGCCGGCGCAGAGGTCTGGGAGGAAGAAAGAGCACTTCGACGTAGTCACGATAAGAGGCATCGCAAAAAAGGGGGGGGGTTGATGGTGTGAACCCCTTGTGCTGGCTCTGGGGCAGGAGGCCCTGGGATGAATGAAGAGAGGAGGAAGGGTTGGAAACTAATAAAGAGGCCTTGGTGTATGACTGTGAAAGTAAATGGACTGTGTAAAGTGTGAAGAGGGAAGGTTTTTCGAATGTTTCTGTATAAATATAGGGTGGTTGTAGTGTTCCTGCAAGAACACAATTTCAAGGAGGGAAGAATGCTCGAGGTGGAAGGATTTCGGGTCATGACTCTGCCATCTGTAAGTCTGAAAAGTGGTGTGGGTATATTGATCAGGGAGGCGAGCCCGTTTGTGTTGCTAAGAAGTGAGGGGGGAGGGGAGGAAGAGTGTTGCGCACGGATGGGTGGTGGATGGAGCAGAGGGTATCCTTTGTAAGTGTGTATGCACCAGCAGAAAATGATGCGAGGGTAAAAAGGGATTTTGTATGTGAAGAACTAGCTTTCTTCTTACGTGGTTTACCTGCGGTGGCCTTCGTTGGTGGGGACTGGAACTTCATTATTAGGAGGGCTGGCGTGGAACCAAAAGGGGCGGGGCACGTGTCGGCGGCCTTGCAAGATCTTTTGAGGGTTATTCAGTTGCGGGATGCAGTTGGAGGAGGGGCATGGGAGGTATAGCACACTTTTGTAAGACGGGGTTAAGAGGCTAGGTTGGATAGGCTGTATATATCTCAAGGGGTTTGGTTGACATTTTTCCGTACAATAGAAGTAGCTTATTCGAATCATTGGGTGGTAGTAGCAGAGGTGGGGTGGGAGTCACTAGCAGGTATATCTAGGGGTTATTGGAAGTTAAATACAAGTGTGTTAGGCGATGAGGAGGGGATAGAGGGATTTGCAACACTGTGGGAGGGGTTACTTGCAGAGGTAAATGGGGTAGAGGATGTGGTGATGTGGTGGGATGGTGTGGCTAAAGAACGGATTAAGCAATATTATGTAAAAGAAGGGAAACGTATCAATTCTTTAAAATATGGGCTTGCCAACTATTTGGAGGATAGGTTATGGGGTTGTTATGTGAGGGGGATGGTGGCCGGCAATTATCCAATGGATGATATTATGGCAATTAAAGGGAGGCTGCGTGAGGTACAGGATGAGAGGTTCCAAGTGGTGCGGGTACAGGCGGGGGTGGAAGAGGTGTTATGGGGCGATAGACCTTCATTGTGCGTGTTGTGTAGGCAGAAACAAAGACAGCAGGCAATGACTATTCCATGGTTGGAGGCTCATGAGTCAATAGGAGGGTACAGGGAGGGGCAGGTCATACAAGCTACGGAAGGAATGGGGGCGTTTGCTGATAAGTGGTATGAGAAGTACTGGCAACGAGAAGGGGTAGAGGATGGGGTTTTAGAACAGGTGTGTGGGAGTGTGGTATGTCAGTTGCATATTGGTACTGAAGGGTAAGGGGCAGCATACGCTTCGGGATTACCGGGCGATCTCGTTGTTATGCGCAGATTACAAATTGTTTGCTAAGATTTTGGGAAATCAGGTCAAGTGTGTGGTGGGGCGGGTAGTATCAAAAACTCAGTTTGGTTTGCCAGGGAGGTCTATGGTGGAGGGGCATGGGTTACTTAGGGATTTCGTGGGGGCAAAAGGGGGGGAGGGGGGAGGTTTGGTGGTGCTCGATTGGCAAGGGGCATACGATAGAGTAGATCGGAAAGCATTGAAAGCCATCCTCAGGGGTCAGGGGTTTGGGGAAGAAATAGTGGGTTGGGTTGAGGCGTTGTATGGAGGTGCAATGGCGAGGGTACAGATTAATGGTCGATTGAGTAGGAAGATTGTAATGGGTAGGGGACTTAGGCAGGGGTGTCCTATGTCACAATTATTGTTTGCATGCATACAGGACCCCTTTTATAGATTGGTGGAGCAGTGTATGTGTCATGTAGAGGGACCAGGGTGTGAGGTTGCGAGGGTTTGGCAAGTTTTAATTGGGTATGTGGATGATACAACTGTTCTGATCAGGGAGGGGATGTCAATGGACACATTAGATGGGGTAGTGCGAATGTTTACAGGGGCAACTGGTATGAGGGTAAATTCAGATAAATCCATGGTTATGGGGTTAGGAGCTTGGGCAGGAAGGGTTGATTGGGGTAGTGCAGTTGTGAGGAAGCACGATCTAACTGTGGCCCGCATGGAAAACTCGATTAGGATGGAAGAAAGGATTCAGGGATGCTTGGGTGCATTGCGACCTTATCATTTGACCCTTGTGCAGCGTGCCAGTGTTATTAATATCTTACTGTATAGCAAAGTATGACACGTGGCAGCCGTGTTCCTATTAAGTGGGCCAGCAATAACCAACATACTTAGGAAGGTTTTTAAATTCTTGTGGGGTTCGAGCTGTGATTGGATTAAAAGGGACGTGGTAATGTTACCTGAAAGTAAGGGGGGCTGGGATTGCTGGACTTAAAGCGGAGGGTCAAATGTGTCTTCATTAAAAGGGAGGTGATGAGGGAAAGTGTGGGGGGGGTTTGGCCAGGATCCATAACAGATTGCAATGCATGTATACAGGAGTTGATTGCATGAGTGTGAAACTGTTTTGAGGGCTATGGCGTGGGATCGAGAGCCAGCAAAGGTTAAAATAGGTAGGTTGTGTAGATTGTTAGCCAGGAGGGTTGTAGTGCCTGTAGGGGGAATTTTCCCCATGCATGCATGGGGAAGTATATGAAATAGGTTGAGTAGGATGAGGCTGCAACCTCGTGTTCGGGATGTAATGTATCGCTTTCTGCACGGCATTTTACCGTCGGGTGTAGTTCTACGGGATTGACGGGTCGTTGACGGGGGTGGGGGGGGGTGCGGGATATGTGGAGGGGAGGAGTTGGCTTTTCATGTAGTATATTTTTGTGACGGACTGAGGAGTGTCAAGGGGTGGTTAAATAAGGTGATATATAGGATAGGAGGTCAAGGAATTTCTGTATTGAGAGCATTAAGTCTCGATGTGGGGGTTGGGAGGAAAGTGTAATCAGAGCTGTGGGGTAATTTATGGCAGATTATATATATATAGTGTAAGGATTGCGGGGGAAACAGGTCAGTGAGGTGAAGAGGAGGGTGTTAGCAGTAACATTCTATAAAACAATATGTAGAAATAAAGAAATTTATGGGAGGAGGTGGGTGAGGGATTTTTCAGAGGGATATAGGCAACTTACGTTACAGGTTTTATTAGACTTGTAATATACTAGGGAGGGGGAGGGTACGATTGGAAAGTGTTGCTGGGGCAGGGAAGTCATGGGTGAAAACAGGGTCGCCTCCCTGGTAATGGATGACAACAAATGTTTGCGTGTGTGTTGGATGAGTGATGCGTGAGTGAATAATGTATGGACCAAAGGTGCTAGCACCTGTGGAGCTGGCCAGTTTTTTTTTTTTTTTTTTTTTTTTTTTTTTTTTTTTTTTGTCATGGACTACACACTATTCTATGTACATAGTAGTCTTAAGTCGTATTATTATGTTGTTATCTATGTACACAGCAGTCTTAAGTCATATTATTATGTTGTTATCTATGTACATGGCAGTCTTAAGTCATATTATTATGTTGTTATCTACGTACATAGTAGTCTTAAGTTATATTATTATGTTATCTATGTACACAGCAGTCTTAAGTCATATTATTATGTTGTTATCTGTGTACATAGCAGTCTTAAGTCATATTATTATGTTGTTATCTATGTACATAGCAGTCTTAAGTCATTATTATGTTATCTATGTGCATAGCAGTCTTAAGTCATATTATTATGTTATCTATGTACATAGCAGTCTTAAGTCATACTATTATGTTGTTATCTATGTGCATATTAGTCTTAAGTCAAATGATGTGAGTTGTGCTTAGGTGCAGTTGTCACAAAATTTTGTTTTGTTTTATCTGTGTTAGGGACGTATGTGGAATTTTTGCGTGTAGCCGCTACATGGCTGGGGTTTCATACTTTATACATTTGTAGTCTCTGATGGTTTTCATAATATAAAGTTTTATTTAAATACTATGTGCAATTGCTAGGGTTTACATGCTAAGATTGCACAAAAGTTGCCTTTGGAAGTTGACATTCATTGTTGCAACCTTCTTAGAAAAATAAACTTTTGCGTTTTTTTCTTTCACCGGGTTGAGGTGTCATTGTGTTAAGTAAAGACATGTATCCCATTTAATTGTTATTAATATTTTTGTGTCCAAGATGTTACTGCATCACTCATGATAGTGTAATTTCCTATGTATCCTTTAATGTTAAGTTAAGATGCAATCAGGTTGGGAATGGTTATATTTGGCGGGAGGGGGGGGGGTGAAATTGTGTCAAAAGTTTCAGCCTTCACATGTATATAACTCTGGTATAACTGGGTGTATATGGGTGTCAGAACACTTTTGTCTGTTGTAATCATTTTTGTAAGGGTGAATAGGGAATTTGTGATTTAACTCATTTTGTGTACCTTTTAATATAATTTCCACCTTGCATTGTAATGTTTTAAATAAAATAAAATAAAAAAACTTTTATGATACCAAATAGTCAGTTATTATATTAGAAAGAATAATGCAAAGGAAAAGCGATAAAAAACAAGGAAAACAATTCCCCCCAAAAATTCCAAATATATATGGGCTGTGAGCAGACTCGATACCCAAATCACCATCACCATACCTGATATAAATGACTATAATTTCTTGTAGAAACGTCGTAGAACATTCATTCTGGTACCATTGTTTTGCCAAAGAGTTAAGCCCGGGCAGGGAGAATACCGGCGAATAAAAAAAAAAAAAAACTATTTTTCGATCGACACCATGCCTAACCCTTCTAGGGTAGGGTAGGTGCCTGAACCCGAGCCTTTAGCTCATAAGACTGTTATTCCCATTTGCTCCCTTGGAGCGGGGATGGCAGACCAGAGAGGCCTAGCTTGTGGCTAGGCCTGGGGACAGTTGGTCCCAAAGATGAGGAGGTCCTTGTGCCTCCTCCCATGGGAGACTTAGGTCTCAGACACTCCCTAAAGAGGGAGCCAAGGACGGGCCACCACTTGGAAAAGGCCCGGGCCCGGAGAATACCAGCTAATCTTTAATAATAATAATAATAATAAAGCTATTTTTCGGTATAAATAACTCAATTTCCATAATTTTTCGATTTTTTTGTGAGAGCGTGTGGAAAAATGGCTCACGGCCCCCTTAAAGTTCTCTCCAATATTGTTAGAATAAATTCTGACAACCTCGTATCACTGGCCACAAATATTATCTCCGGAACAAGTCTCCTTTGCATACCTTTATATTCTCCAGTTTCTTAACATACTTTTTCATGTATTGATTAATTGCTGGTGTTGCATAGTCCAAAATGAACCTGATATATGTTATAAAAGATCCTTAATGACTGTTGAGATTCCTGATGACTGTTACGTCATATGATAATCCAGCATCATGTGCTATGTTGAGAAATGGGATTACCAGCTAAGGCTTATTAAATATAGGAAAAACTTAACTTAGAAAGACAGCTCATCTCCTGCACAGCCGCCCCTGCAGACGAGGCCTTGAGAAGCTGTCGAAGTCATTCCTCAACGGGCTGAAATGAGTTATAATTTGTAAGATTATAAATTACCCCTAGGGGGTGTTATGTCAGCTTATTTCATTCACTGATTGCTGACAAATTACGTATTTGTTTGGACTCAAAAGTTCGCACCTTACTGTCGACTATAGGTTGATTACAAACTCCTTGCGACTCAAGAACTGCACAGTCCCCCGTACTACAAGAAATTTGTAACCTTCCTTGCTCTTGTAGCTTGAGCTATGGTGTTCTTCACACCTTCGACAGATATCGGTGACTTGATAGAAGCTGAAGTGTCCCTTTGGGTGTCCACGTCTTCCATAGTCTAGAATACGCACACTGGTACACTATGTTCCACAAGATTTGTCTTTATTTTTCCAAAATTTCTTTTCCCTAAAGAAGTGATCACCCCTTCCCTTTAAGTGTTTATTGTGTTTTTTTGAGACCTTTGTTCACACAAACGCACGTCAGGTTTTTTGTTGGTTATCCTGGCATCTGTCCCTTTTCAGTAGAGAAAAAAGTAATCGGGAAGATGCCAAAAAAGCCCCCACCGTCACCCCCCCAGAACAAAAAAAAAGCTGCCTGTCTTTTTGCTTCCTTCCCACTTCCCCCCTGAAGAAAACCAGAATGTTTGTTTCTTGCTGTTTTTTAAACATAGACAACAATAACACTATCTCTACCATGGAAATAAAGTGGGCGGATTTTCCTTAATTGTCCTGCAAAGGGTTTAAGAGAGGGACGTCTCTTTTAAAAATTAAACTTTGCAACCGGGGCCCGCAGGGGGCGGGGGTTTTCTTTTGGGACCACACTTTGGGCATACTGGTTGATTTTGGGGATCAATTACTCGCGTAGGTAAACAAGACGCTTCCCCCTTCTGAGGGGCTGGGCCCCTCAGGGCTGAAAGGAGCTGAAGGGGGTGATCACCCCCCTGGAAAAAATTTCTCCAATGTACCTGATGTTTCCCTGGAGACTCCCTATTTATTCTTTTCCCTTTTCTATTTGATTCCCCGGGTTTAACCCCGGCCCCGGGGTCTCTTCCTTTTTGGTGCCCCGGGCTTTGGCCCCCCGGGTGGGGAAGTGACTTTTATCTTTAAACTTGCATTGTTTTTAGCAGGTCTTCAGCAAGAAGGGGGGGGTTACTTCCCCGGGCCCTTTCCCAGGGGACGTACCAAACGTTAGTGTGCACTAACAGTGGCTGGTGTGCGTGAAAATGGCCCTGCAGCAACTTCACGGGGGGGGGGATGGTGAAAGGGACGGAAGAAAGGGTTTTCCCAAGCCCCTTTGAAGTTTAAGTACAAAAGATGTGCACCCTCATCCTCTCGGGTTGCCCTAAAGGGGTCATTGGGAATTTGTCTCAGCGAAGGGGCATAGTACCCGGGAAAGTCTAACAGGTAGGGGCCAAGGGTTCCCCAAAACCCAAATTTGGGGTACAATGGGCACGGGAGTCCTCTCGTGCCCTTTTCAAAAATCCGCACATTTGGGGGTTACCCTAAGTGTAGGCGGTGGTTCTGCACCCTCATTTCCCCTAAAACTGTGTCCAAATACTTGGAGGGGGCACCCTGTGGGCCCCCCCTGAATCCCCAACAAAAGGCCCCTTTAAACCCCCAAGGGTCATGAATGGGCCCCCTGGCTGCACCAGCACCCCAAAAGCAAAAATTTGGCCGAGGTGTTTGGAGATCGCAGCAGGGGGCTGTGCCTCGAGGGTTGCAGTCATAGCACCCTCATCTCCCAGCATCATTGCCGGGGATACCCACATGGCTCGGGACCCAGTTGATGGTGGGCCCTGGACCCTGGGCCATGAGAGTCTGCAGGTCCCCCGGTTGGATTTTAAATTAAGTTTTATGTTGCCCTTTTGGCTCTCTGTGCTTTAGCGCGGATCGCTCTTTGGAATCAACGGGGAATGAGGGGGGGGGATGTGAGGGGTCTGCAAGGCATGCCCCCAGGCTTTTTTGGATGGCAAAGAGTTGGGCCCGGGGAGGTTTGGTGCAATGGTCTGGGAGGCCCCAAAAACCTGTGTCAGATTGTGGGGGAAACCCCCACAGTGGGGGGCCCTGCCACTGGGTTTTGGGGACCCATCATTTGAAAATTATGGCACCCCCCCTTTGGGCTTCTGCACCCCCAATGTACCCAAGGAAGGGGTGCAAAATTTCCCAGGGTGAAATTCCCTTCTTGCTGTCTGGGGGTTTTTGTCCAGCGCCCCGAAAAACAGCTTGGGGGCCCAAGGGGGGGGTGGCCCCTTTGTAGTTCCTCCCCAGTCTGTCGCAGCCGCCCCCTGGGAAAATTTGGTCAGGGGCCCAAGAGCTTTGTGTGGATCTCCCACCGACCACATCCATCAGCGGCGGGAGCAGGGGAAAAATGCCCTGCCCCTGGCGGCCTGTAAATCTCTCATCAGTTTGTCAGCCCCGGGGGTTTTTCGGAGATACTTTGAATTTCCCCCTGGCAGCTACCAGTTGGATCCTGTCTTCAAGAGGGGTGCGCACCTAAATTTCGACCCCATGATTGGCCCCCCCTTGGAGCCGCCAGCAGGGGCCCGCTACAGCTGTTTTTCTAAATTTAACAGAGGGATTTGATGTTTGTGGGTCTGGCGTAAAACCGGGAGCAAGAGCCCCTTTAGTCAACGAGGGAACGTATTGCCGGATGTAGAAAAACCCTTTCAGGGACCTCGGGGCCCTGGCCCCAACCCTAGGGTTCGCCGGGAACTAATGCCCAAAAACCCCTGCGAGCCCTCTCTTTAATGTGGCGCCATGTTTCTGGAAGGTGAGGTCCCGTCAATGTAGATCCCAAGGTTCTATAACTGTGAACCCACCCCAGGTCGATCCCCAGGACCCGCAGCCTCTGACTGGGCCCCCCCTTGGTGGAAGGATCATGGCTTTGGATTTCGCCGCAGTTTATTTGGCCCCAAAGTGACGGCAAGGGGAAAGCCAGCAGACGAGGTCCCCCTGGGATGCTCCCAAAAGCCGGCGTTCCTGGGTTTAAGAAAAAGGGGAAGGTAAGGGGCCCAAAAGGGGAGGAGGATGGGGGCCTTGGTGAAAGGGCAGGCACACCAGCTGGTGATCAGTACTTTGGAAAGGGGGGGGACTAAGCCCCCCGCCCTGTTGAGTGCCATTGCCCGGGGTCCTGAGAGAAGAGGCACCCCCGGGAAAGCATCCCCGGGGCCCCGCCTGCCCTGGAGATGGAACAAACCCATGAAAGCCCCTGCCTTTAATCCCCTGGGGGCCCAAGGGTTTAAAAGAGGTTGGCGGGGTGACGGCTACCCTCAAAAGTTTCTCGAGGTCAAGAAAGAAACAATGTGGGCTTGGGGTTCCCACCCAAAGCCGGGTTTAGTAGAGTGGTAAAAGGGTTTCGAAAGTGCCCCCTCCCCCTGGTTTAAAAAAATAGAGGTGTTTATGAGGAGGGGCCCCGCTTCCACCTAGACGCTCCAACACCATCCTTTCAGGGCCCTTTGAGTAAATGGTGAGGGAGATGGGTTTTCACATGCCAGGGTCCCCAGGCTTAGGAATCGGTTTGTTTTCAAAACCTTCTTTCCCTTTCGACAGGGAGTTTGCCGCTCCCAAGTCCGGGTTTAGACCCCCCCGGACAGCGGGAAAGTCCAAAAATGGGGCCCGGACCGAGTGTTTTTTGCAATTTGGTGATACCATTTTGCCCCGGTGCGTGTCTCGATGAGGTGTGAAGGCTTTCCTGGGCTCCCGGTCGGTTTTAAGTCTTTATCCGTGACGTCCTTAGCCTGGGGATGCTGCTTGGATCCCATTTACCCTTCTAGGAAGGGGGGGAGGCCGCAGGTCCTGGAGATCTGAGGGAGTTTTAGCCATGGCCCCCTCTGGAGGTGAAAAGGTCCACCCGGGGCTCTGCCTCCATTGCGGGGCCTGGGTGCAAAACCCAGCCACCGGGGGACGCTGCCTTTTGGCCAAAACGTAAAATTTGGGCGGAAAACTCAGATAAAGGTTTGGGGGAGGAGCTGAAAAGGAGGCCCCCACCCCTCCCAACCATTTGCCTGGGCCCGGAAACCCCGTGTGGACATGGCGTGCATGCCGCCCACTTTTTCCCGGGCAGAGCATGGGCTCAACCGTGGGATTACGCCTGTGCATCTTGGTACAACATTTTGCGGTGGTTTTGTTCCCTGATGCCCCCATTGTAAAACCACCAGTCAAAGTTTATATGGGCCCTCCGCCTTAATCTTGGTATTGCGCCCGCAGCTGCACATGTGAAAGGGCCCAAAAAAAGCAAGCTTTGAAACTGCCTCTTTTGGGGTCGTCTGGAAGAGGAAGACTCCGCCCACCAGCGCTCAAAGACCCCCTGGAAGCATGCCGTCGGCCCCTTTTTTTTGATTCCTCTGTGGGTTGGTGGGGGGGAGCGGGCACTGCCCGGACCATCAGCGTAGGGACACTGCGGGAAGTTAATTCCAAAAATTTTAGAAAGGGGGTGGCCTCCCCTCTCGGGGCTCGAGAGCAACCACCTAGAGATGAGTTTGACATCAAGTGGCCCCCATAGTGATGGGTTTTGGGTCCCGTATTGGGGGAGGGCGATCTCGGGACCTCCTCCCCAGCCGCAAAGGGGGCCTCCCGCTTCGTTTGGGACGAAGGGCAGAAAAAAGAATTTGGGGGGTGGGGGATTGACATCCCCAGCCCCAAAAAAGACCCTCCCGTGGGGCGAAATGTCCCCCTCTGAAATGGGAAGGGTGTACCCAGAGCTTCTGTTTAAAAATTGTAAAACCCCGAGAGGTCCATGCCCCGGTGTAGGGTGACAGCCTGGAACCCCTACCCCTACCCCCACATTTGAAGGGGGGCAGTGGAGATTGAAAGAGGGGTAGTGGTCCCGACGTTTGGGTCACCGTGCCCCTTTCCAGTCCATTCCCGGCCTGAAAGGGAGGGGGAGAATTTCCCGGGTTTCGTGGCTGAAATTTTAGTGACAAATAGTTTAGTGTCTCCCGAAAAAAAAGGAAAAACATCAAAACCCCATCCTGAACTGCGCTTCAATTACTAGTGAATTTTTTGCTGAAACCCACCCAAAAGTTCCCCGGAGGATCTTCAAGGGCCCCGCAGAGGTGGCCCCCTGTTCCCTCTCTGCCAGGGACTCGTCGTCCGTTGGGTTTGGGGACTCTGGGGCCCCCTCCATCAAAAGGGAAAAAGGGAAGGGGTCCTGGGGGTGATGGCTTGAAGTTCCATTGGTTTTCCTGTCCCGGTTTGGACCCCGCCCAGAAATTTATGACAGGGCTGCTTTCAGGCGCCCCCGTCCCCTGGCCCCACGGCAGCGGCGACAGAGAGGCGCTGAGATGACCCCGATGGTTTTTTTCAGGGCGATCCCGGGAAAGGATTTCCCCCATTAAATCTGCAGGGGATTGAGCTGGGGCGGACCCCTCGAGTCGGGGCTGTGTCCCAGGGGATGTTGGTGGCTGTCGACAAATGCAGAGCAAAGCTGGGTGCACCCGGGCTCGGCATGAAATGGCGATGGGGGTTCCAAATCCTGGTGGGGTTTCCCCTGCCTGAAATCTGGCCGCTACAGTGGGGCCCGCCCTGGGAAGAGGCCTGCTGGCGGTTTTTGACAAGGGGAAAGTTGGTGCCCAGCTGGAAGTGGCAGTGTGCTGGCCTTTTGGCGGGTTTTTCCCCAGGGGTTCTGTCTTCTTGGCCACCTTGCCCTCTGACCCCGCAGTTTTACCCCACTGCTGCCCAAACCAAATGTCTGCCCCCCGGGTTTCCTCCGATGGGAGCCCACTGTGGGAAAATCGCTGGGATTGCCCCCCTGCAGTATTTCCGGGGGGGGCCCTGATTAGAGCCAAGGGTGACTGTTGTGGGCAGTTCCCAAAGGGTAGGTGACGGGGGGGGCTGTCGGGTCTTTTCCCTTTTTCGAACCTGCTGCCCGTGCTGCCCATCACAGGACAGCCCGGTTCCAGGGATGGGGCCTCTTTTTTAGCAGTTGGAAAAACTTGGGGTCTGGCCCAAGGGCTTTGCCAGTTGGCTGTTTGAGGATTGCATGCAGTCCTTCAAAACGTGTGCCTTGCTGGGAACCCACACTTCTTTCTCTCGTGGCAGGTGGCTGCAATGTGATCGAACCCCCGGCAGTTTAAGCATTTGTACTGGGCCCCGAAAGGTTTTGGGGGGTCTTGAATCTTCCCCGGGCCCCAAAAGGGCCCGGTGCGTGGGAAGTGGGGCCTTTTTGTGGTGGATCAGGGACATGGCGGGTGGGCACTTGTTTACCGTTGCAGTGGTCGCTCCGCCCTTTAAAATATTGGGGAAATTCCAAAAAAAGCGGTCCCGTGGGAGGGGCCCCGGGACGTGTAAAAGCACCCCCTTGTACACCTTTCCCCAAGCAAAACAGTTCCACCCTGGTGGGATGTATCACAACCAGCCCCCTTTAAATCCCCGTAAGAGTTTTCGTCCCCAGGAATGACCCGAACCTTGTTCCTGAGAGTGAAAACCCCGCCCGCGGAACTTGGGTGGGGGGACCTTCCAGATACCTTACCAAAAACCCCTTGGGAACCCTTTAATTTGTTTAAGGCCCTGGTTGCTTGTGCCCGGCTGAGCGGGAAATCCTCCTTCCCCAAAGGAGTCAGCCAGTCCCCGGGGCCACTGTGGGGCCAACGCAAAAGGTGTTGGGACCCGGGAAAGGGTCCTTTTCCCTTTCCCCTTGAGCGCTTCATCCTCCGGCTTCCTTTCCCCGACCCCCCACGGCCATTCCCGGGGGTGCAAGTTTCTTGGGTAGGGGTGCCGGGACCCAGTGGCAGATTGGGAGGTACAGTAGTCTCCACTGATCCTTGGCCTTCTTGGTGGGGGCTCCCACCGCCCCACGTCGTCCTCCAACTCGTCCCCACTTTCCCAAGATCGTTAGGCCGCTCTCCTGGATCTGTCATGGTGACTGTAGGTGTGGGGACAGAGCCAGCAGCAGAGTTGCTGCCTGTGACCTCACAGCCGCCGACACTGCGTGCAGAGCTGTAAGGCACAGAGCCCCAGTCGGGACCCGTAGCCACCCTCTCGTGGCTCACTGCTCTGAAGCACTGAACACAGTCCAAGGATCACCAGAAACGACGCTAATCTGTGCGTAAACTAACACAGATTTGTGAACACAACACACACTGTTTTCCAATCCTCGTATATTCGCTGCCTGGATGAGGTAGAGTGCGGTCGTGCTTTGCACCCCTCTACTGTTTCCCAGACGAGCTACTCAGTCAACAACATGGCGCCAGGTGTGCGCAGGAGAGTGAATACTGTGGGCATTGAACTTATTAGTGGGGCTTTAACACCAACGTCAGTCGATGTGTTATTGCCCAAAATTATAAGAGAGACATACGGCATCAGAGACGAGGATTTATATGGAGTGGCACTGAACGGTGTATATAGAATTTTCGTGAAAGTGCTAACTGCTCAAGTATACGAGGCTTTGGTTGATCGTTACCAAGATGTCAGCATTAACAAACACCGGCAGTGAGGGTCAAGTTTTTACAGTGTATCACGACTTTATTCGGGGGTTAAGCTCCGCAACGTCCCTTTTAAGGCTGATGAAGTAGATATTCGAAATGTATTCGAACGTTATGGAATGTACATCGGCCCAACCTGGCAAATGGGTAAAGGTGCTTACACGGGATTTCGTGAGGGTTCTTTTAATCTCAAGATGACGCTAAGGCACCCTATACCCTCGTATGTATATCTCGAAGATTTTTGAACCCAGGTAATGGTAGCGTATGCGGGGCAGAGACGTACGTGCCGACTGTGTGGCGAATATGACCATATGGCGGCAGAGTGGCAAGCGGAGTATGGCTCCTGGGCCGGAAAGGGGGGGGAGCACCTGCCCCATGAGCACCCGATGCCTAAGGAAGAACGGGGGCAAGGAGGAGGGCGTGGTCGCATGTGGAGTGAAGAGGTAGTGGCTCCTCCTGTGGAATCGAAGAAGTGGTGATCCATGAATCACCTGGCCCATCAACAGTGGCTCCTGGGCCGGCAAGGGGTTGGACACCTGCGCATGGGGCACCCGATGCCTAAGAAGAACGGGTGCAAGAAGGAGGGCGTGGTCGCATGTGGAGTGAAGAGGTGGTGGCTCCTAGTGTGGAATCGGAAGAAGTGGTGATCAATGAATCACCTGGCCCATCAACAGTACAGTTGTCCAAGTGGGAGGTAAGGAGGGCGCAGCAGTAAAGGCTATTGAGGAGGAGTTGGAGACGGTGATACAGGCTATGTTACAGTCTACGGAGGTGGAGAGTTACAGCGAACATGACCCTGGGATCAGAGCAGGTGTGTGTGGGGAAGGGGAGGATCAAATGGCACCTGTGGTGGACAGTGCGAGTGCCATGGAAGGGCATGGAGGCGGATTAAGGGTGGTAGAGGTGGAAGTCCATTGTGCTGGCTCCCAGGACTCAGATATGGAAACTGAGGGAGCTACAAGGAAAAGGGCAGCAGCGTCAGATTCGGACGATGTTCTGATGCCGTCGCAAAGGCCAGGGAAATAGACATGGGGTTATGGTACCCAGAGTGACTCTGCGACAGGGCCACAACAGAAGGGGGGAGGGATGGTTGGGAAGGAGGGAGTAGTCTGTGGCAAAGGCACAGTCCAGGGGAACGGTCTTGAAAGGGAAGAATCTTGGGACATGAGGCGGGGGAAAGGGAAACCTTAAATGGCCTCAGGTGTGTAACAATAAATATTAATGGTCTGTGTGATGGTGTTAAACGGGAGTGCTTCAGGATGTTTTTGAATAGGCACAAGGTTGACGTAGCTTTTGTGCAGGAGCAAAATTTTTAAGCTTGGTCGTGAATTAGTGGTGCCTGGGTATCAGGCTTTTTGTGTTCCCGTCTGAGCGTTTAAAAGGAGGGTGGGTGTGTTGATCAGGGAGGCGAGCCGTTTGTATTGCATAGGGAAAGAGGGGGGAGGGGGAGAGTATTACATGTGGAAGGATGGTGGATGGGAGAGGAGTTGGCGTTTTGTGTGTGTATCCCCCGGGCAAAAGGGTGACGTGAAAGTGAAGATGGATTTTGTGCGGGAGGAGCTCATGTACTACCTACGCACGTTCCCGTCTGTGGCGATTGTGGGGGGGATTGGAATTGTGTAATTAAGAGGACAGACGTGGAACCCGAGGAGCGGGATATTTTTCCTCAGTCTTGGGGACCTGCTTAGAGATCTTCAGTTACGTGATGCTTTCGGGGGGGGTCTGTGGGAGGTGGAACATACGTTTATAAGAAGGGGATATGCGGTCGTTTGGACAGGTTATATTTTTTCAGAGGGTTTTGGTAGAGTCTTTTAAAAACTATTGAGATGGTGTCTTCCGATCATTTGGGCCCGGGATTAGTGGAGGTGGGATGGGATGCTTTGGCTCATAGGCAGGGAAGTTATTGAAACTGAACACGATGGGTTTTGGGGATAGGGAAGGGAGTGGAAGCGTTTGCAATATTTTGGGAACAGCTCTGTGCCGACGAAGGAATGGGGAAGATGTGGTAGGATTTGGGGGATAGTGTGGCTAAGTTACGAATACGTCATTTTATGTGAGGGAGGGCAAACGCATTAATCAATTGCGGTATGGTTTGTCAAATTACTTAGAATCTAGATTACGGGATTGTTACGAGGGGGGGGGGAGCGGTGGCCAGGGTGTTCCCGGTGGAGGATATACACATGTTGAAGGACAGAATATGGGATTTGCAAGAAGAACGTTTTGCAGCTGTACGGTACAGGCGGGGTTGGACGAAGTACTCTGGGGCGACAAGCCATCAGCTTGTGTGCTGCGAGGACAGAAGGTACGACAGCGAACGACTACAATACCGGGTTTGCAAGTCATATCTTCTGTGGGGGGTTTTAGAGAGGGTCAAGTATTAAGGGACACCAAGGGGATGAGTGCATATGCAGATAGATGGTTTTGAGGAATACGGGAAAACGTAGTGGGGTGGATGGCGAGGTTCTTGGAAGGTATGTATGTGCCGAGCAAACTGGGGAGGAGTGATCGGGATGGCACTGGGTGGGGTCATTGAGGAGGGGGAAATATGGAGAGCCCTTATGGACATGAGGAAGGGTAAGGCACCCGGGATCGATGGTTTACCAAGCGAATTTTATGTACAGCACTGGGGTCTGCTTAGGGGTTTCCTAGTAAGGTTAATGAATGCCAGAAAGACGGAGGTAAGATTGGAGAATCTCAGGCAACGGCAGTGGTGGTGTTGGTCCCAAAGGGTAAACAGAGTTACCCTTCGGGATTACCGAGCCATTCGTTGCTTCGTGCTGATTATAAATTATTTGCGAAAATTCTTGGGAATCGGCTTAAATGTTTGGGGAGGGTCGTGTGTGAGTCTCAGTTTGGTTTACCTGGTAGGTCAATGAGCGTGGGCCACGGGATTATCAAGGGTTCCTGGAGGACATGCAAAGGGAAGAGGGGCGTTGGTGGTGTTGGATTGGCAAGGGCTTATGATAGGGTGGAAAGAAAGGCTTGAGGGATATTCTCCTACGACAGGGGTTTGGCGAAGAAATGTGGGGTGGGTGGATACGCTGTACTCAAACGCGAAGGTAAGGGTGCAAATCAAGGTGTGTGGGGGGGAGAGTCAACATGGAGCGGGTCTTCGGCAGGGATGTCCTTTATCACAAATATTGTTTGCATGTGTTCAGTCCTTTTAGATGGTGGAGGATCGTCTAAGGACGGGGGGAAGGGATGGTGAGCTGAAGCCGTGCCTGGTTTTGGTGGGCTATGTTGATGTACCACTATTTTGGTAAGTGAGGAGACACGGTTAGGACTTTTGGGGGAAGTTGTACGCACTTTTGGGAGAGCTTCTGGGATGAAGATAAATCTGGAAAAGTCAGTAATCATGGGGCTGGGAGAGTGGACAGAGAGAGTAGATTGGGGATGTAATGTTGTGCAGCGGAGGACCGGGAGTCTGAAAATCTGCGGTGTCATGTATGAGGCTGACCTGAGTGCTGCAAGGGTTAGCAATTCGAATAGGATGGTGGAACAGGTGCAGCGACGGTTGGGAATGCTGCGACCTCACCATTTAACCCTTAGGCAACGTGCAATTGTCATCAATGTATTGCTATATAGTAAAGTCTGGTTTGTTTCGGCTGTGATGCCGTTAACAGGAACGGCGATCACGAGTATTCTTAGAATGGTGTTCAAATTTTTGTGGGGTTCAGGGTGCAACTGGTTGCGAAGGGATGTAGTGACATTGCCGGTATGTAGGGGAGGGTTGGATTTGTTGGACTTGAGAAAGCGCGTGAAATGTGTGTTTATTAAGAGGGAAGTGATGAGTGCAGGTGGATGGAGGGAGGGTCAGCTAGATAAGGTACATGCTCACCTGAGGAAATGGTATGGAGGGGGCGGAAATGAAGGAATGTGAACAGTGTTACGTGCCTTAATGTTAGCCAGGGAACCAGAAAAGTAAGGTGGGAACATTGTGTAAATTGTTAGAGAGAGAATGTAGTGGCGCCGGTTGAAGGGATCTACCCCACGTATGCATGGGATGTAATATGGCGATGATTTAGTAAATTAAGGATACGACCTAGGGCGCGTGAGGTTATGTACCGTTTCCTGCATGGGATTTTGCCAACGGGAGCGATGCTCCGAGATAGGAGGGTTATTGAGGTGGGGGGTGTGGCAGATGCAGTGGGGAAGAGACTGCGTATCATGTCGCTATTTTGGTGAAGGTTTGGAGTGCATCAGTTAGGATGAGTAAAAGGTAGTGGTGAGGGTGGGGGGTCAGGTGTGTCGGTATTGCGAGCGTGAGTCTTGATATGATAGGGTGTGATGAGTGTGTTGGGGTAAGAGGTTTACATATGTCATCGGGACTACATATATGTTTTATGGGTATGAGGGGGAAGGTGGGTGGGGATGTGCTGAAGAAGGACTTTGTGAGACGTTTTATCGAACTTAGTGTCCATAGAGACATTTTTGTGGAAAAGGTGGGAAAGTTTTTTTTCAGAGGTTATAGAGGACTAACAAGAGGGAATTTATTGCTAAAAGGGGCTTTAACTGCCGGGTGAGTAGGTTGGAAAACAGGGGGGGGAGGGTCAAGGGGATTTCAACGGGCTCTCACCTCCTTGTATGCACAGATTGTGGTTGGGTGGCATCATTAGCTGCCTGCCTGCGTGGAGTGCGGTGTGCCCGCACCCCTCTGCAGTATGTTCAGGAGCGCTTCTCATATCAACAATATGGTACTTGAGTATCCGACGTAGGTGAACACTGTCCCGACGTTGAGCTGCTTCGAGGGCGATTTCCCCCTCTACGCGCAGGTGTTACTTCTCCGCTAATCATCAGGGAAAACGTACGGATGCAAAGGATGATAGGTTTATGTGTGCCCTGAATGGGGACTATCGTCTATTCGTCAAGTTAAATTCGACGGCTGTGTACGAGTCGTTTAGTGACGAAATTTGAGCATGTGAGTATTGATGTAACTCCACTGTCAAAGTGCGACTCATAGACGTCTCTCGTCACTATACGTGGGTGAAGTTTGCGAAATGTCCCCTCGAGGCTGACGAGGAGACTTACGGAAGGAGTTTGCAGCTTTATGTACCGTGCATCTGGCAACCCAAGGCAAGTGGGCGCAGGTGCGTGCATGGGAGTCGGTGGGTACATTCTCCCTCAAATTACACTGAGGCACCCGATCCCATCATTTCGTCGTGATGCCGGAGTTAGACCCAAATTTCTAGTGGCGTATGCTGCAGCGACGGACATGCAGGTTGTGTGGGGAGTAATGATCCATATGGCGGCGACGTGTGGGAGGCAGAGGAGGACGCCGCGCAAAGTCAGTGGCGCACCATTTACAGGTGTGATGCGTTGAGGAGAATTCCCAAAGGAAAAACGTGAGATGCCATCTTGTAGTGAAATTGTAGAAGAGACCTTGTGTCATGATGGCGAGGCACAAGTTGTGGGAGCCAAAAATGGCCACTTTGGCCGATCGGGAGGAAGTGCTAATTTCCCAGCAGGAGGTGCAAGAGCTGGAGGGATGAGCTCGACGAGGTAGTGAAAACTTTACATTCTACGGGCGAGGATAAGGCCATGGGCCGTGAAATGGTGCCTGAGTTGAAAGGAGAGTTGTGGCGGGACAGGCAGCAGAAGGAAAGGAGGACAACTGCAGCAGGCACAGAGAGGAGTCACCGTGCTCCTTGCGACAGGTCACAGTAGAGTTTATGTTCCACTGTGAGGATTCTTCGGAAGACAGAATGGCGGTAAGGGTGTCCCGAGGAAGAGGGCGGCTGCGTCAGACTCAGAGATGTCCTGACGCCCGCCAGAGGGTCTGGGAGGAAGGATGTATATTCTCATACAGCCAGGATAAGAAGGCATCGAAAAGGGGGGGGGGGGTGGATGGTGACAAACCATTTTGACCCTGGGGCAAGAGGCCCTGGGAAGGTTGAGAGGAGAAAGGTTGGAATGCTTTAGAAAGGCTTAGTGCATACTGTGAATGTAATGGACTGTGTACTGGTGGGAAAGGAATGCTTTCGTATGCTCTACGTCGTTACAGATACAAGTGGACGTAGTCTTTCAACAGAGCAAAATTTCAGGGAGGGTAGAGTGCTCGAGTGGAATGTATAAGGTGTTGACTCTGCCATCGCACATTTGAAAGGTGGTGTGGGTATTGATAAAGGAGGCGAGCCCGTTGGTGTTTGCAAAGACGTGCAATGGGGTGGGGGGAGGGTGTTGCGTGTGGAGGGGTGGTGATGGGGCAAAGGTAAACTTGTAAGTGTGTATGCACCAGCTGAAAATTGAATGAAGTAAGGAGGGATTTTGTGTGATGATGAAGCTAGTTTTTTGCATTCCGGGTTTACCAGAAGTGGCCATCGTAGGAGGGGACTGGAATTTGTGTGATCAGGAGAGCGATGTGGAACCACGAGGGCGGGGCATATTTGACAGATTACGCAATCTTTTTGGAGTCGTTCAGTTGAGGGATGTGTAGTGTGGAGCGGGGGAGGTGGTGCATACTTTTCGTGAGGCGGAGGTTACGCAGCTAGGTTAGACAGGTTGAATATATCTCATAAGGTAGTCCCAAAGTCTGTCCGTACTATTGAACTAGCTTTTTCAATCATAGGGCGGTTGTCGCAGAAGTAGAGTGGGATTCTCTAGCTTGTAACTCTAGGGGATATTGAAATTAAAATACAGTCTTTGGAAGATGAGAAGGGTTGGGGTTTTTACGAGCTTGGGAAGAGAAACTGAGAGGTACAAGGGTGTGGAGGACGTGGTGACGTGGTGGATGGTGTGATAAGACGCGGATTTGGAATTATTATGTGAGGGAGGGGAAAAGGATTAATTCTTTAAATTGGGTTGCTAATATTTTGAAGGATCGATTACGGGGTTGTTATGTACAAGGGGCAGTAGAGGTGTCTATCCGATGGACAAACAATTATGATACTTAAAGAGCGGTTTTGCAGAATTCAGACGAGCGGTTCCAAGCGGTGAGATAATGGCGGGGTGAGGAGGTGTTATGGGGAGATAGTCGTCTCGTGTGTGTGCCAGACAAAAACACGTTCAGCAGGCAACAGCTTATTCCCTGTTTGGAGTTCTTGAGTCGGTGGAGGGTATAGGCGGGTCAGGTTATCCACACTACGATGGATAGGGTTGTTTGCGGATACGTGGAACGAAAAGTAATGGCGTGAGGAAGGGGTAGATTAGGATTTAGAGAGGGTGTGTGAAGTGTGCCATGTATGTTAGGACACAGTGATAGGGAAGCTTTGGGGGGACTTAACGAGGGAAAATAAATGGAGAGCTTGAGTGCCATGTGAAAGTGCAAAGCCCGGGAATCGATGGACTGCGCTGCGTTTTCACAAACAGCATTGGAGTTAATAAAAGGTGTTTGGATGTTACTAAACTTGAATGAAGGTAGGGAAGGTTGGTTGAAAGACAGCAACAGCTGAAGTTGTTTTTGGTACCGAAGGGTAAGGAACAGCGTTCGCTCAAGGGACTATAGAACAATATCGTGTTATGGCGCGGATTATAAGTTATTTTGCCAAAATTTTAGGAAATAGGATCAAGTGTGTTGTAGGGAGGTTGTATCGGAACCCATTTGGGTTGCCAGGTAGGTCTATTGGGGTGGGACATGGTCTTTTAAAGGGATTTCGTGGAAGAAACAGGGGGGGAAGGGGGGGTTGTTGCACTAGACAGGCAAGGAGCTTATGATAGGGTGGAAGCGAGAGGCGTTGAGAGCTATCCTTAGGAACCAGGGCTAGGGGGAAGAAATAGTGGGATGGGTAGAGGGCGTTAATATAAGAGGGGCAATGGTGAGAGTACAGATTAAGGAAGATTCGGGGAGGATTGTAATAGGGCAGAGTCTTAGACAGGGGTGTCCTATGTCACAGCTTTTATTTGCATGCATACAGGACCCCTTTTATAGAATGGTGGAGAGCCATATGGGCGTTAGTGGAGGGTTGGGGGGGGGTACTGGGGGCGTTTGGCCTGTTCTCATAGGGTATGTAGATGATACCACTGTATTGGTTTGAGAGTTTAGTTAGTTTAATATGTTTATTATGCACCCCATACCCCCATCCTGGGGCGTAGTCAAAAGATTACAGAGGTACATAATTGGTCCAGGGACTGGACTCCAAAGTTTTGATAGCTGAGCAAGTTACAGAGGTAATGAACTCACAATTTACAAAGGTAATGAACTCACAATTTACAAAGGTAATGAACTCACAATTTTACAAAGGTAATGAACTCACAAATTAACAAGGGTAAGAACTCACAATTACAAAGGTAATGAACTCCAGGTAAGTCTGGTCACAATCATGACAAGTACAGAAGGTATTTACAGATTACAGAGGTACGTAATGGGTCCAGGGACTGGGCCTCCAAAGTTTTTGATAGATGAACTAGGTACAAAGTAATGACTCACAAGTTACCAAAGAAATGAATTCTGTAGAATGGTGGGTATTGTTAGAGAGGGGATTCCATAAACGCCTTAGATGGATGGTCGACACGTTTGCATGTGCAACAGTATGAGGGAAAATTCGGAGAAAGTCCATGTTATGGGGTTAGGAACTTGGGGGGATAGGGTCGAGTGTGGTAAGTGCAAGTCGTAAAGAAGCGGGTGATGTCATTAAATATTTGTGGTCTAATCTATGCAGATGAACTTGAGGTTGCCACGTGTTAATAATTTCGTTCATGTTGGTAGAAAGATTCTGGGTCGATTGGAGCATTGCGCCTTATCATTGACCTTGTGCAGCGTGCCATTGTAATTTAAACGTTTTATTGTATAGGACAAAGGTTTGGCATGTGGCTGCCGTGTTTCCCCTTTAACGGGGACGGCAATTGCAACTTAACTTAGAGGGGTTTTTACATTTTTGTGGGGTTACAGTTGTGATTGGCTTAAAAGGGAGGTAGTAATGGTACTGAGCGTCAGGGGGGTTTATGGTTTAATGAACTTAAAGAGGAGGGTCAAATGTATCATCATTAAAAGGAGGTGCTGAGGGAGGTGTGAGTGTGGGGGGGGGTTGGTTAAGGTCACTATAAATTGAAACGCATGTTTTCTTGGAGGACGGAGTTGAGGGATTGTGAAACTATTTTGAGGGCAGTGGTGATGGTAGGGATCTGGTTAGGAAAAAATACGTAGGCTGTGTAGGAATGTCGTCGGAAAGGATGTGGCTCCGTGAGGGGATTTTCCCCCATGTACTGACTGGGATTTATATGGAGGAAGGTTTTTGGTAGGTTAAGGTATACAAACAACCCGTACGTGAGGTGATGTATCGGTTTTTTGCATGGGATTTTACCATCGGGAGTGTCTTACAGCTAGACGGGTGTTGAGGGGGAAGGGGTATGTGAATATGTGGCGGGAGGATTCTGCATTCCATGTAGTGTATTTTAGAGGGGTTGGGGAAGCGCCAGGGGTTGGTTGAGCTGGTGTTGCATAAGATAAGTGGTCAATACTTCTCTGTTCTGCGGGCATGAGTCTTGATGTGGGGGGTGATGCTGAAAGTATTAATTAGTAGGCTGTGGGTACATTTAGTGGTAGATTATGTTAACTTTAATTTGGAATGAGGGGGAAAGGGGGTAAGTGAGGTGAAGAGGAGGTATTGCTGTTTACGGTTTATAAAACGTTTGTGCCGCAATAGAGAACTTTTTAAGGGATGAGTGGAGCTGGCGGTGCATTCTCTGAGGGATATAGAGACCTTACATTAGATGTTTATTAAAATTGTAAATGGTTTTGGGTGGGCAGGTAGGATGGGTAATAATGGTGTTTTGATTTAGCGTAGGGGTGGTGGGTGGCAGAGATGGCTAGGTGAAGGTGAGCATATCGAGGGCTGTCTGCTGACTGTGGGAGAGAGTTCATCGCTGGCAGAACAACTCTGCTCATGACAAGCAACAAGCAATCTGGGCGATGATGTTAATCCATGGTTTGTGACGAGTATACTCAATATTATGTGTTTGATTTTTGCAGTAGAACCTTTTCTATGTATGTTACTCATATGCATGTTTTTAGATGCTTGTGGAGGTGTCAGTGTGTTGGATCCTTGTTTATTAATAAATTCTGTGTTTGATGAACATATTGTTTTTACCTTATTCTTAATACATTACGTTAATTGTATTTAACGTATAAGGTGTCCTACTTTATAACTTACAAAGTGGCAATATATGCATATTATGGTGTGTTTTGTTAATCATATAACAATGCAATTGGAATTTTTTTTTTTTTTTTTTTATATTTTATTTAAAAACTTTACAGCTTGATATTAAATTAAGATATAAAATGGATACAGTAGGATCCTCAATCCTACACAACATACACTAGCCAATTATTAACAACACATTGTAATTGACATAAAAGAGGTTACCCATATACACACAAAATTTTCCATATAACATACTATGATAAACAAAATAAACTATAACTATATAAACTATATAAAATATAAACTAATACAACTTTCAGATTTGTATATTAACATACTATTGACGGACATATGGACAAAGTTCACACCTTCACAGGAGATAAACAGAGTAATAACCTACATCCCAATCTCAGTTACAAACAATCACATGCCTTCCAAAATTAACCCCTATACAATAAAAGTACCTAAGCACAATACATACGCCTCACTACAATCCTTTTTAAGCATTGAAATAAAATCAAAAATCAAATCCTACATACAAAATCAAATCTCTAAGCCTCACCCATATACTACATAAATAATATACAAATATTACTAAATATTAATACAGCCTGCTCCACCGGCTGAGCCATTATATAAAGTAAGAGACTTAAACCATACTGTCCCTATTACAAACTTTAAACGAGGCATTACAAAATTATGGAAGTCCATTATCGTTCCATCTAGCAGCAACTGTGAGGAGCACATATAAAATGCTAAAATAAAGACAGTACACATTGCTAAAAACCCACCACACTTAACACTAACCATAATTTAATATCTCTCATTGCGAGACAATTAATCGCACATGATTATGCCAATAAAGGCTATAAACGCACACTCTTACAATAAGCCTAAAAGCTCTTCCCGGTCTTAAAACTATAATCTTGACACCATTCCACACTTAACACATGAAAGAAGTCTGAGACCTCTGACCATCAAACATAAACCGAATACTCCCTTCAGTACTACGTAATAACTTTGATATCACCTTTGGTTTCTGAGGCCCACTAGCCTGCTACATACATGAATGCCACTCATCTACCCCTTCATATACCCAATACACCTACACTCACACCCCTCCCAGGAGGCGACCCGCTGTGTCCGCCCTGAAACCCCCCTTCCCTATGTAATCCCACCCCCCCCCCCCTTACTCACTCAGACCCAAGTCGTAGATTGATGAGAAAACATAACGTTTCACAATTCTAATACCCTTCCGAAAAATCCTTCTCCCCACCTCCTCCCATAACATTCTCATTACGACACATCGTACGATAAACCTTTACGCTAGAACCCGCCTCCGCCCCTAACAATTCCCCTCCCCCCATCACCCACGATATATATAATACTAATCCACTATTATAATAATCCAAATCTCCGTAAAAATAACACTCTCAACGAACCCTCCACACTCCTAGCTTAGTGCACGCCAGAACCGACACCCTCAGCCCCACCCCCTGTTACTACCCTACGTAACCAATACCAAACACCCTCCCTTTCCCCACATAAGTATACTGCATGAACGCCGTCTCATCTCCCCACAGATTCCACACCTTCCGCCCACAATTACCCCTCAGGTTCTTAAAACCTCCCCAGACGGTAGTATGCCATGCAAATAACGAATACATTACCTCCCTATACCCTAGCCTTTAACTTCAAACCTGCTAAACCAATACCAAATACTCGTCCAGCGTACATGGGGAACCATCCTCAACTGGTCAACAATCCTGTCTGCAAGCAAGCGATACACAAAACCCCTACTCGACTTTTCTGGGTTCTCTAACCAACATCAAAGCCCTCAAAATAGTTTCACATTCCCTCAACTCCACACCACCATACAACTTACCCAACCTATCATGTACTTTTTTCCCACTGCCCTCCACTCACACCATCGCGCAACCTCCCATTTAAGAAACCACATTTAATCCTCACCTCAATCCATCAACCCCAACCCCCCTGGCGCAACAGGTACATTACAACCTCTCTCCTTAGCCCAATTCGCACCTTGAACCCCACAAAAGTTTAAACACTCGTCCTCAGAATTCCCACGAATCGCCGTCCCTGTTAATGGAACACGGCTGCTACGTGCCAATCTTACTATACAATAATAGCGTTTATAACACACACTCGTTGACGAGAGTCAGATGATGAGGTCAGCAATGCCAACCCAGAGCCCCTGAATCCTTCATTAATCTATTCGAGTTTTTCCTCCGAGCAGCTTCCAAATCACCCCCTTATAGGTGATACCACAAATTTTTAAAGAACCGTTTGTTGTCTCACAACGTTACACTCATCTCTATCTTCCTCTCTTTCTCCCCCCCCCCTCCACCATCACCCCAACCCCCATGATCATTGACTTCTCTCTATTTACCCGCATCCCTGTTGCATTACCGAACTGTTGCACAACAGCTTCCAAAAACACCCAACGTCAACCCCTCCCGAACAGGACTGTAGTAGCGTCAACGTATCCATTATTCCTGGGCCACACTTTCCCTCCCCCACCCCCCCTACCTCCACTCGTGTCACAATACACAACCGTTCAACCATTCTAGAAGGGGTCCTGAATGCCACGCAAACAACATTTGTGACATGGACACCTGCCCTAAGTCCCCCTACCCATTACAATCCCCTCCCCCAAGCATCCATTAATCTGTACCCTCATCTTGGCACCATTGTACAACGTGGTTACCCAATTAACTATTTCATCCCCATAACCCTGCCTTACCTAAGTATAGCTCCCAATGCTCCTCGTTCCACCCTGGCATAAGTCCCCCTGCCAGTCTAAAGCCACCAAAAAAGCGCGCCCTCCCCTCCCCCCATTTGACTCCACAAAACTCGCAGTATCATGACCCTCAATCATCGACCAGTTCCCGGCAAACCATACTGCTTTTCGAACCACTCTCCCCTAACACACATTTGAACCTATTACCCAAGACTTTAGCGAACCAACTTATAATCAGCACATAACAGGGATATGGCACGTACTCCTTGAGGTGTTGCTGCCCCTTACCCTTCTGGACAACACTACAACGCCTGTGCTTGCTTGCCCCCACACACCCTTTCTCCTTCATCTGATTAAATAACCTACCCATTAAACCCCTTTTTTATCACCTCCCAATGTTGAGATAAAATTCAGCCGGGAGACCGTCTATTCCCGTGCATTGCCTTTCCTCATTTCCCTTAAACCAACTCTATTTCCTCCTCAGTTTATTACCCCCCCCTAAAGCCTGTCTACCACTATTCCTAAATTACACGTCACATACTCACACACCTCCTCTAAATCCACATTTCACCACCTTCCCACTTGACCAATACCCTTCATACCATTTATCCGCATACAGCACACCATTCCTTTTGAATTAGAAACTCCTGACCCATTCTATAACCCCCCGGCATCTCGTGTACCTCTAACCTCGATCGCTGTAACCTGCTGTCTATGTTTTTGACGCGCAACACACACGCCGATGGTTTGTCACCCCAACCAACTCCTCTACCCCTGCCTGCACCCTTACCGCTTGAAACCTCTCATTTTGTAACTCCCTCAGTCTCCCCTTTGACCTCGACAATTTCATCCATAGGATAGTTCCCCCCACAGCCCCCTTCTCATAACAGCCCCTAACCTGTCCTCCAGATAATTTAAGCCCATATTTAAATCATTTATCGATTGCCCACCCCCAACATAATTAAAATTTCCTAAACCTTTCCTTGGCAACCACAACCCACCATTGTTCGTCATCTTCCACTCCCTGTGCCTCCCAACTAAGGCTCCTTCCATAGAACAGAAAATCCCTCTAACCCCCTCCTCATCACTCAATGCACTTATATTTAATTTCCAGTAACTCCTGTATATTTTCTGCAAGCCGCCTCCCACCAACCTCCACAACACTGCTCTATGATCTAACCATGCAACTTCAACAGTTTTGAAAGCTCTCACTACAACCCCGTGAAAAGATACACTCTATCTAACCTCGCTGCATACCCCTCTCCGAACACAATGTATCAACTTCTCCCACGCCCCCCCCCCTCGAATGCGTCTCTTAACCTAATATCCCTCAATAAATCTCGTAGGGCCACCGACACATAACCTGCCCCTCTAGTTCCACATCAGCCTGCCTAAAGAAGCCAGTTCCAATCAGCCTCCTACTATTGCCACCTCTCGTAATCACGAAAAAACACAAGGTCTCGCACACAAACTCCGCATCACCAGTACATAATTCTGCTCAGCGCTATACCCTAATAAAAGCCACACGTTTTTCCCATCCACAAACCATCTACGCGAACACCTTCCCCCTCCCCCCCTCACTCTCTGCAACACTAACGGGCTTCGCCTCCAATTAAGATACCCAACCTCCCCTTTCAAACAGGGGGGGTGGGGTGGGCCGGGGGGGGCGTGGGGGGGGGGGGGGGGGGGGGGGGGGCCCAGATGGCAGGTTACCACCTGAAACCCCTCCATCTCCAACACCCTACCCTCCTTAAAATTGTGCTCCTGTAGAACACAACATCCTCTCCTAAATGTCTTCAGAAACTCCTCGAAACCAATCCTCTCTTTTACACTATAACACAAACCATTAACGTTTACTGTCATACACCGGAGGCCTATAGAGTTTCCACCCCTGCCTCCTCTCTTCACTCTTCCGATGGCCCACCAGAACGTGTGGGACCACTTGTCACCTGCACACTTCCTCCTCCCCGCCCCCTCTTTCGGTGCCTCCTGTCATGCCACCACTACCTTCACCTTCTGCCCATAATTTGCTTCCCGTCCTCGCCGCTGGCGTTAGGACATTCATCTGATCCGATGCAGCGGCTCTCTTTCTTGTGACAGGCGCATCCTCCATGGCTTGGTCTGGGATGCCTCACAATGTACCTCTACCTCCCACTGTAATACACAGTGAACAAAGATCACGGTGACACCTCAGTCACGCTAGTCAACTCCCTTCGTCCGAATAGTTCTGTTTGTTGATGCCCCACAGCCTTCACCTCATCTTCTACTAACCGCCAGGAGCAGGCCACCTCCTCAGGCGGTGACAAGGACTTCAGAACCGCGGCTAATTCCTCCTCAAGTTCCACACTACCCTCCTGGACTTTTTGCTCAACTCGATCCACTGGAAGTGTGTCGGACCAGGTAACTGGTCAAGGGCCCACCCCTCTCCCCCCACCTTCAATACCCCATCCACTACTCGCTCCATAGACACCACGCCCTTCCTTCACGTCGTTGATCAACACCTGCTTCCCCTGGTGTAGAAGCGGATGTCACCGCCTCTGGGCCAGGACTCGTTGCGCTTCCCACACTCCGCCCGCATGATCATATCCCCACATAGTCGGCAGGTACGCCTTTGCCCCGCGATATGACACCATGACCTGTGTCCTGAATTCCTTTAGGTACACGTAAGACGGTATGGGGTTCGCAATGACATTTTAGTTAAAATGCCCTCCGCAACCTGTGTAGGCACCCGACACCCACTTACCAATGCTGGGCCAAATGAACAGTTTCGTATTCTCAAATACTTTTATGATATCAGTCTCGATCCGCTCAAAGGGGACATTACGCATTATTAATCCATGTAAATGTCTGGATACTTCGATCATCCTCACACGCACAGCTGGTGTTGCATCAAGACTTACTTCCTGAAAACGGTAGACACCGACTCGTAAACCGTTGCTGAGAGAAGTTTCACAAAAAATCTAGTGCTCCGTTCAATGCGTACGCCGTACAACTCTCCATCCTGAATGCCATACGTTGGTCTCTGATGATTTTAGGTTTAGTAATACCTGGGCTGAGGCGGCGTTAATTGCCCCACTGAGAAGTTCAACACGACAGTGTTAATCCTGGCCCGGGGGGGGTCTGTAAACTGCACGCCATGTTGGCGCTAATAGTAAGTTTCTCCTGGTCTACGACAGAGGCTCGACAAGCACCACCTCACACACTGCTGTCAGGGAACTCAATTGGAATTTAGTCGTTATTGGTATATCATAGTGTAGGGGTTTTCATGTATGGTGAGTAGGGATATATGTGTTATCCTCAAGTTCATGTTTGTGTGGGTTGTTAAGATTTATTCTGTGAAAGTCCCTGTTATTGTCTAATCTATCTCTGTTATTGTATTTGTTCTAAAATAAAATATAAACAAAAAAAAAAAAAAAAAAAAAAAAAAGTGGAGAACACAGTGGTGGTCGATAGGATTTAAACCCAACTACCATCCAATAAGGCGGACTGCTGTTAATTGGCCCACCAGTCCGTTGAAACCCGAGATATAGGTTTTTTTTTTATTTTTATATAAAACGCACTACAGTTTAAACATAAAAATAAGAAACAGTATGGAACCTAATCAAATTAACTGACAAACGATTGTACCTACAGTGCCGCAAATATTACAACAAAAACTTACATCCAGAACATAACTAAAAACAAAATTACATTGTCACAGGGTCATGATGACTAAATACCAAACCTTGCATATATATAAATTGTACATATAAATGACATCTGACAAAGGTTCAATACACTTGAACATAAATTTATACAAAGAAGTTATATCAGTTAAATCCCATCCTTCACATTAATCAAAAACCAAAAACCCTAACATCATAATCTGACTAGAAAATCTACATACTTATCCCTAACAATACAGCTGAACATATCCCAACATACAAATAACAGAAAAAGAATACAGCTTAGAACACAATAACAAGCTCTATACTGTTACAATACACCCATATACAAATTTCAGACAAAGGGACTACGTCACTAACTGTCAGTTTATGTCTGTATACCATACAGACAAAAAACTTAACATCAAGAACTTGCATGAACACCAAACCGGTATCAGGGTACAGACCATAATTATAAAACTTTAAAAAGAATAAATCATGCATATATAAGTATTACATAACGTCTGACCCATGACAAAGGCTAAATTTACAATAAAAGAGATTATATTTAATATATTTTACACATACACACCCACACACCCACACCCACATCCACACACACCCACACGTACACACAAAAATTTTCACAAAATCACATTAATCAGATGCACTGTATGCACAATGCAAAACAGTATATAAGTATATCTCATCGTGCAAAAACCAGCACGTAACATAAAAACAAACTAAAACACACTTCATGTCGCAAATAACTTATTTCTCAAGAATCATGTCATACAAGACTGATACACATCATAATTATACATAAAAAATCTACTAAAACTATACCTACATTCTGAAAAGTGTTTTTATCTACCTAACGAGACCTTGAGCTTACATCCACACTTGGATGCCATAAAGTCCCAATGAAAACCAAGAAACCATTCCAAACCCACATTCACAACACTCTCACGACTCCCCCCCCAGGGAGGGCGAGCCCGCCCGTTGCCCCCTGACTCCCTCCAACCTATGAAACCCCTTCACTCAATTTATTTCCAATCACAGATTTACGAGAAACCCTAAAATTAGCATTCTATACCCCTCTGAGAAAGCCGATCCCCCCTCCTCCCCTACAAATCTCTTTTTACGACACCTCGTACATAGAACGTTACCGCAAGAACCTTTTTCTCTCCCCCACTATCCCCTTTTCCCCCTCATCACCCACGACATATATATATAATTACCATGATATATCTAAAGCCTTATGACTCCCTCGTCTAACCCACCCATATCTAGACTTAGAGCACGCAAAACCGACACCCCACCGGGCCCCCCCCCCTCTGTACCAACCTACTTAACAGCACCTAACCTCCTCTACCCTTCACAAAAATAAACTACATGGAACGCTGTCTCATCCCCTCCCCAGATACCAACCCCCCACCCTCTACAACCTTTTCTGTTTCGTAATATCTCACCAGACGGAAGGATCCCATGCAGAAAACGAAACATCACCTCACGCGCCCGAGGTTTTAACTTCAATTTACTAATCTAAACCAAATACTCTTCCACGCATACATGGGGAACAAAACCCCCAACTGGGACAACGCACCTACCTACAAGTAACCTACACAAAACCCTTATACGAACCTTTCTCAGTTCCCTAACCAACATCACAGCCCTCAAAACTATTTCACATTCCCTCAACTCCCCTTCCTCGATACCCCATGCCCAGCCTGTCGTGTATCCTTCCCAAACGCCCCGCGTTCACACCCTCATGTAACACTTCCCATTTAATAAACACACATTTAGCCCTCCGTCTCAAATCCACAACCCCAACCACCCTGACTTACAGTAACATTACAACCTCCCTCCGTAACCAATCACAACGTGAACCCCATAAAAATTTGTACACCCGTCTTAGTATCCCCGCAATCGCTGTCCCTGTAATTGGGAACACAGCTGCAACATACCAAACCTTACTATACAATAAAATGTTCACGACTATCACTCGCTGTATCAGAGTTAGGTGCTGGGGTCTCAGAACACCTAGACGCCCCACGATCCAATAACCTATCCAAATTTTCCTCCCTCGCCGCAACCATATCATCCCTATAAATATACCACAAATCTTTTTAAAGACACCGCCCAATTCTTTAACAACATTACATCTCCCCCCACTCCCCCCACCCAAGAAACCCAACCCCTCATGCACCTTGACTTCGCCACTATTTTACTCTCGCATGCATACCCGTGGCACTTCCAAATAATTGCACCACCTCGTCAACACTCCATTGACATCCCTGCACGAATGGAACAGTGGTGTTCGTCAAGTATCCAATAACCCCGGCCAGGGCCCTCCCACCCCCCACATCCCACACATCGGCGTACATAAGCTACGGTCAACCATTTCTATAAAGGAGGTCCTCTGGGAAACGCAACAATATTTGGGACATGGGGCATCCCTGTCTAAGGCCTCTTCCCATTGCATTTCCTCCCATACACCCATTAATCTGTATACTCATATTCGCCCCCTTGGACAACGTATTTATTTTTTGCCCACTCGGACTATTTCCTCCCCAAAACCCTGTCTCCTAAGTATAACCTGCAAAGCTCCCCTTTCCACTCTATTCATATGCTCCCTGAGTCTAGAAGCAACAAAGCCCGACCCCTCACCCCCACCCGTAGCATTTCCACAAGAAAACTTCTCAGTATCCCTTGCTTCAATCCTCGACCTTCCCATCACCCGAACTGAGATTTTGACACCACCCTTCTCCACTTCACATTTGAACCTATTACCTAAAATTTTTGCAAACACTTTTAGTCTGCACCACATCAGTGATATGGCTCGGTACTCCCGAAGGGTGGGCTGCCCCTTGACTCGGGACCAACACTACTACTGCTGTTTACTGCTTCTCCCCCAAACTACCCCTTCTCCTTCATACTATTAAATAACTAACTATAAATTTCCTTTATCAACGCCCAATGATTGTAAATTAAATTCTACCGGGAGGACCATCATACCGGGAGCTTTCCCCTTCCTCATTCCCCTTAACGCAATATCTATTTCCTCTGCCGCTACCTGTCGTCCCCACCTAAAGCCTTTCGATCACTATTCTAAAAATTACACGTCACATCCGTACACTCCTTGTCCAATGCCCCGTCACCACCCCCCCACTGTTCCAGTATTTCTCGTACCAAGCCTACCGCATTACGACACATCCCTTGTGGTTCGTATCTCTGCCCCTACTCTATAATTCCCAACCATCTCCGTTACCTCTAAACATGGTATAGCCGTCAGCGCCTGCTTTGCATTTTGATGCCGCAAAACACACGCTGACGGCTTGTGCCTAAGCACTTTCTCCACCCCTGCTGCATCCTTACAGCTTTGAAACTTTCATTGTGCAACACCTCACTCCCTTTATTTCTGCTATTTCATCCATAGGAAAATTATTCAACCCACCCCCTCCATAGCAACTACTTAACCTTCCTCTAAATAGTTAGCCAGTCCATATTGTAAACTTTAATACGTTTTCCTTCTCTCACATAATACTTTCTATCCTTTCCTTTGGACACATCCCACCATGTCACAATTTCATCCACTCCCTGTTTTCCACACTAAGCTCCATCCATAGGATGAAAACCCCTCCAACCCCTCCTCATCTCCTAACACACTTATATTTAATTTCCAATAAACTTCTATATATGTCCGCGAGCGTCCCCACCCAACCTCCACCACCACTGCCCTTGATCTGAATGGTAGTCTCAACAGTATGAATGATTTCACGTACACTACCTGAGAAAGGTACACTCTATTTTCTTTTTTTTAGGTCTCGCAGCATATCCCACTCCTAACAAACGGATATTCAGTCTCCCACACCGCTCCCCAAAGGCATCACGTAACCTAAACAATCCTTAATAAATCCCCTTAGAGACTCAGACATTATCCCAGCTTCCTCTTTGGGTCCAATTCACCCACCCTGTTAAACACTATTCCAGTCCCCACCAACTAGCGCCACCTTGGCAGTGACACTTAAGCGAAAAAACACATGATCCTCACACACAAATCATTCTTTACCTTTATGTTATTTTCTGCCGGCGCATACACACTCCACAAAAGACACACGCTTTACCATCCACACCCATCCACACGCAACACCCTCCCTCCCCCTCCTCCCTAAGTTCTCTGCAAAACATACGGGCCTACGTCTCCCTTATTTAAAATTCCAACACAACCTTTAGTCGGGGAGATGCAGGGGTAACTACTCGAAATCCTTCCACCTCAACACCCTACCCTCTTTGAAATTGTGCTCCTGCAGGAACACAACATTCACTCTAGATTTATTCAGAAAATTACGAAAACCAATCTCTCTTCTACCGCTACATAACCAATTAACATTTACAGACATACAACCTAAGGCCTATTAAAGTTTCCACCCCTCTTCCTTCTCCACTCTTTACAACTCAGAGCTTGAATTTACGTTCAACACTTCAGAGTGCTTCTTTCCCTCCCCCCTTCTTCCGGTGCCTCCTATCATGGCTAACACCACTACACCACTACCTTCAAACTTCACCCTCAGTCTTTTTCCAGGCCTTTGTGCAGGCGTAAAAGGACGTCAATCAGAATTGACTGTAACCGCCCTCTTTCTTCCGGTGACAGTCATGTTCACCATATTCTGATCAGTGTTACTCTCGATGAACCTCCACCTCCACCTGAGAATGGTGTAATGGAGTCAATGGATGACTCCCAAACACCAACACGTCCCAAATTATCATGTCTCAGACTTTCTGGAAGCGACGATTCTCATGATACCACGCTCAGATGTAAAACATCCTCTCTTGGTGGTGGTGACAACGTCTTCAACACCTCACCATCCTCTCAATCTCAAGAACCTTCTCTTGTACTTGCTGCTCATCCTTTTTATCCACAGGAGACGGACACCTGATCAGGAGTTGGGGGCGGGACTCCAACTCACCAACCAGTCCTGTTGTGCCCGATCCACTATCTAGCTCCACAAAACACCACACGCCCCTCCATACGATGTTTGTTCCTCACCTGACCCGACCTTTGAAGCAGGGGCTCTGTGACGTCCCAAGGTCCAGAACTGTCTTTCGCTTGTCACAGGTCGCCGCTATATGTGATCATATCACCACATAGGCGGCACGTACGTCGTTGTCTGGGTACATTACCATTACCTGCGTTCACTGAAATCTTGTAGGTACACATAGGATGGTATTCTGGTGCCTGTCAAAGTCATTTTGAGGTTGAACAAGGAA